>MCGE01000053.1:0-177846 GCA_002105175.1 Absidia repens | reverse complement strand
GAGATCAAAAAATAATCGTGTCTGGGTAGATGAAAAAAAAATATACTTACAATCCAAACCAGCGGTAAACATACGTCCTGAGCCTGAAACCACGATGGCACCAATGTCTCTGTCTTCTCCCAGATCTTGGAATACTGTAACGAACATCGCGAATGAGACTAACCAGAAACAAAAAAAAAACAAGTGTCAGTATTTTTATTTTTATTTTTTTTTAAAAAAAAAAGGGGCGGATGGGGACAGGACATGATACTTACGCAGGGTTGAAAGAATTGAGTTTCTTGGGTCTGTTCATTTGAACATGGGCAACCTTGTCGATGATGGTGACTGTGACAGTTTCGTATTGGTATTTTGTCATTTTGTGGAAGTAGTGTGTGAGTGAAAAAAAAAAAAAAAAAAAAAAAAAAAAATGAAAAAAAAGGGCGAGGAGTTTATTATCATAATGCGGGGTTCGGTGTGGAGGGAAAGCCTATTTGTCATGCGAAATGAGCACAAAAGAAGTGATCCACATGAAAAATAAATAATAAAAACGGTAGAATGGTGAAAAATGCAAGTTTATTTTTTAATTATATACTAAATGAGAGAGATATATAAATGATATTAAGGGGAGTACTACGGGGGCTTTGACTTTGTTCATGTAATGGATCGACCATGGGGAGTAACAAAAGAATCGTACCATTAAAAGTCTAGCAGTCAAAAAGTCACATGGGTAGAATAGACAGTTTAAGCCATGGTGGGACTCTTGTTTGTGTGTGTGGTGCAGTTCACGAAAAACTTAAAAGCAAAAAAGAAAGAAAGTGGGTCTTTTTTTTTTAATCACGTAGTAGTAAGATAGTAAATATGAAAGGTACATGATTGAAGATCCTTTTGCATAATAAAAAAAAAGAGCCTTAAGCATTTGGAAGTGGTCGATATTGGCTTAAAGGCGGAGCTAGTGCAACATTTGGAGTACTGAAAAACTGGGTATGTTATGCGGATATATTACATGCCATCCAGTTCGCTTCAATTATCCTATTCTATGCGTGCATCTCTTCTAATTTTTTATGTGCCCTTCACTTTTTTTTTTTTTTTTTTTTCAAGCGCCCACTATGGCCATTTTTCAAAACCATTCCTTATCCCCTATTATTTTGAAGCCCAGTACACGGACTGTAGACGGGGTTAAAATCTGTTGTCCCGATATTTTATTGACCGTTTTTTTTTTCGTGTATTCTTTTCACTTCACATGACATATGCTTCAAATACGTTTACCGCTGCTAGCCAGCAACCTTCAACATCTAATGGAAAGAATGAACGTGTTTGCCATCATCAAGCAAAAGTAACCCGTAAGTTATATATACAGCGCATTTACATTTATTTTCAAATTAACGCGCCATTACTTTTTATTGATATTTGTGATTAGAGGCGATTAACGAAGATATTCTTCCATGTCATCTCAAGCTCTGAATGCGAAGAAAGAAAAAGAAGAAGTTGATGATGGTACTGAAGGTAAGGAACAACCCAAAAAATGACATATGTTGGATTCTCTAGAACTCACAAAACATTTTTTTTTAGATGACATTGAAAGGCAAAAACAACAAGCACAGAACGTCCTTGGTCTCACAGCAAAAGCAGACTTGAAATTCAACCGGTTGGCACCATGTTTATTATCCCGAATTATCGAAACCTTCCTCCTGATGTGCTCAAACGGATTGCCGAGAATGTCACTAACCAAAGGGATCTTTTACGAATGTACTACTATGGTCAGCATGGATTTTTACAAGGCCGCGACGCCTAGGTTATGGAAGCAACCCAATGTAATCAACAAGAAGATGAAAGAGCTATTCCTCACCTGTATCTTTTCAATGGTATGTCAGAATGACATCACGTTATCACCATGACCATCGTCATCATCCATTTCCAACTGTGGAGTCCTATATATACGGAAAATGGCGATTTTTCTGGCACGTATTGGACAGACGTGGATTATGACCAACAACACATCCATCACCAAAACTCAGCTTGACGCATCTCCCACGTTTATTGCCCCGACCTGATCACCTTTAGACGTTCATCATCATATCAACACTGTCCATACTCACACCTTGACGGCCTTGGATCAACGATGCAACATCAAGCGCATTGGCTGAAGGTGTCGTGAAGATGATTGTGAATTTGAAGCATTTGATGGTTTTGGAAATACATAATGTCTGTGGGTATGCTGTTTATTCGCCTGTTTGCTGCTCCTGCTCCTGCTGCTGCTGCTGCTGCTGCTGCTGCTACTGGCAATGCCACTTGGCCATGTTTGACTCGACTTGATCCTTGAACGATGCGACGAATCGAATGACGTTACCCTCATTTCCTTTTTCTTCAGTCCTACCAAACGCACCGGTCTCTTACCTTATACTGTACAAGGCATGTTTTACGGATAGTCTCTGGATACCATGACGACGTGCCTTCCTGATCTGGATTTTTCTCGCTTTACGCTTCAACAACGATATTACGCCTATGGAGTGTACGAACGTCTGATCAACAAATCGCCCTCAGCTGATGGTGCTCAAAATGATGGATTGTGCGAATATCTCTACCAGTGATTTTCCTGAATGTCAGTTCACTACGTGGTAATGGGAACAGGTGTATGTTTACGTTACCTGCTTTAGACGTTTCCGAATCTACAACGAGAAATTGACAACAATGATGTTGATGGTGACGGCGATGATGAGGATGAGGATGATACCAGTGATGCTGATAGTTTGCAAAGCGGAAGTGGACTGGATGACGAATAGTGATTCATCTGAAGAGATTATCGATTGAGTAAGTGATGGTGATTAGGTAGATCGCATTACATTTGGAATTCTTTTAGCACGTTTAGTTTTTTAGTTTTAATTTTATTTTGTATATATTTCGCATATCTTTAATAAAAAAGCATTGTATTTTTTTGACATTTATAGCTTTTCGTTTTTGTTGATTTTTTTAATTTTATGAATGCCTGATATAATGACTAGATTGTTCTACCTTTCTTTTCGTGTTTTGGGCGAGGCCAATAATCATATCATAGCGGAAAAGAATTCAGTGTGAATGGGGCGGCAGGGGCTCGCTGTGGTCCTTGAAAAGATTCAGTGCAGCGTAAATTGAAGGACCAGAGAGCCAGTTTTTTTTTTTTTTTTTTTTTTTTTTTTTTTTTTTTTTTTTTTTTTTTTTTTTTTTATGGGGGTGTTGTCTTTGATACGACATCTAGTTTATTTTGTATACTCCTGATTTTTATTGTACTGAAAATGCCGAGATGATGGCTACGTCTCCCTCACCCTATCTCTACCTTAGCGTACATGCTGTTATGAAATTTAATAAATTACCATCCAAAAACCTTCACTGTACTCTGTACATACTGTCACTTCTCTCAAATTTTTCAGGAATGGGCGCTGGAGATCTCTCTTTCTTTTAAAGGGACCTGGAGAGAACCCTCTTTTTTTATTTTGAACTGGAAGAATCTTCTTTTTTTAAGGAGGCACAGAGTCGAATCAAACAAAAAAAAAAAAAAAAAAAAAAAAAAAAAGGTTTAGAAAGTGAAGATAAATATTCATCTATTTTCTATACATAAAAAAATAAAATGAAATAAAAAACATCCAACTTTTTACCTTTACAACGGTCGTATTTGTCATTTGTCATCATCCACATATATCAAGTACGCGGTTATCCATTACGACCCAACAATTGTACCTTGTCACTCTCCAGCACAATTACACACTGGCTGTGTTTCACTTGGTCGACAATCAATATCGAAGATTAGTTATACACTCTTTTATTCCCTCACCTCGAACTCTACCAATAACCCATTAACTAGAAATTTATTAGTCCAACATCCGCTTTCCCTACTTTTACTATAAAATCATACTGTCATTTTATTCAATAAAAACCATATCTGTTATATGACTTACTTGATTGACTCTACCTATACAAATTATTACATATTTTTGACGGGGTTTGAATTAGCCCGCCGCCCGCCCGTCTGCATTGTTTATTAAAAAAGAAGAAAAAAGACAAACAAACGGGAATGAGCCAACTTCTCTGCACTGTTTTGGGCTCATTGTGGACCTGATGACCTTGGATTTCCATTAGGACTGGTTTAGAACGGCTTTAGAAAAGGGATTACAAGATGCATTTGGAAACCCTTTCATTTTGATTCTAGGATCTTGAGGAATGTCTTGATTAGCTTAGTATGTCTCCTTTCTTCAATAAAACATATGTTTGCTTCAATAAAACTTGTCTTTACTTTAATGATGTGTGTTTAAAGGTCATTAGAAGTTTGCAGATCCCTATGTTTGCTTCAAAGATGCTTGTCATTAGAAGTTTGAAGATCCCTTTTGCAAATCCGTTTTTTTGTAGACAAGCTCTTAGATTTTCTTTCCTTTAGTATAATCTTGACTATGATGATTCAATAAAAGTTTTTTTATTCTGCAATGAACTATGGGTGACAAAGCTATTCTATTGTGGTAGACTAATCTGCATACTAATGTACAGTGCATACTATTATGCTGTGGTAACTGCTCTACATACTATTCTACTTTGGTAGTCTATTCCTATATTGTGGTAGTCTACTTTCCAAACCATTTGGGTACGGTAAATTATTCTATACGCTATACTGTTGTAAGCCATACTGAAGCATATAGTAGAGGCTTGTTATTATAGCTGTAGGCTTTCCCGATTTTGTTTTTGTTTGTTGACGGGCCTCCAGATTTTTTTCTGACAGGATTGAAAATCAAAGCCCGCTCCGCCTGAAATATTTTTTAAGCGGCAACCCCCATTTCTCTCTCTCTTTTTCTTTCTTTCCTTTTTTTTTTAATGAAAAATTATTTTTTCGTCACGGTTTTGGGCTCGTTGTGGACCTGGTGGCCTTGGCTTTCTGTTAGGACTAGTTTAGAAGGGTTTTAGAAAAGGGATTACAAGATGCATGGGGAAACCCTTTCATTTTGATTCTAGGATCTTGAGGAATGTCTTGATTAGCTTAGTATGTCTCTTTACTTCAATAAAACATGTCTGCTTCAATAAAACTTGTCTTTGCTTTAAAAGATGTGTGTTTGCTTCAATGATGTGCGTTTAAATTCCATTAGAAGTTTGGAGATCCCCTTTAGAGATCCTTTTTTTTTTTTAGATCGCTCCTTCTTCTAACAGCATTCTTCTAGACTAGCACCTCTCTCAACTACTATTAGCGGCTTCTATTTACGTACATCTTCTTTCCTTTTAGTATACTATTGATTATCATGATTCAATAAAAGCTTTTTTATTTTGCAATGAACAATGGATGGCAAAGCTATTCTACTGTGATAGGCTACTATACATACTATTCTATTGCGGTAGATTATTCTACAGGCTTGATTCACCTAATTTCACTTAACCGTTACATATAGTAGCAGTCATAAAACATCCTTCCTTCTCACGTAGTATGAGTTATAGTTTTCCATATTTACTGTATATATCAATATATTTCACTATACCTCAATTGAATAAACAAACTGACTGCTTCAATATATACTACAGTGTGATTGTGCGTATTTAAAAATGGGAGGACTGTAAGTAGTAGAAAAAGTCAATAATAAGTGAGACAATGCTCTATTTTTATTTCAGTAAAATGATGGAAGGCTTTTCTAATAAAATCGGGGAAGCGGTTGATGAAATAATAAATTTCTACTACTAAGGTGTTATGGGCTGAGATAGATATGAGGGATTAAATTATTGGTGTACTGACAGATCGGGATTAAATATGACAGTTAGGCCCTGATCTGAGTCTGTCATTTGCTATATTTGATACATTGATTTGTAATAAAATATAGAGGATGAGAAATACGACAATCACCACCAATACCACTATCAATATTATCATCAACAACATCAGCAACCAAGTAGGAGGAAGAATCAACAGGTTTATTATCATCAAGAAACATGTCTATATCACTACTATAATATTCCACAGTGTTGGTAATTTCATCGGAGAATTTATTAAATATGTTACGGCTAATTTTGGTTGTCAGATCGTAACTGGAAATTGTCTTTGTAGGTTTTTATTTTTTATAGAGTGAGCAACAGAACTTTTGAGGATGAAGTTCAACCGGTTGTAGCTTCAAAAACTTAAAAATAATATAGCAGCAGACTTGAAAGCCCAAGTGATGATGTATTATTTTTAAAGATGGAAATAATAAGGTCGATAAAATAAATACTGACTTTGATCAAGTCAAAAAAAATAAAGCGAAGTAAAATGCAGACTCAGCTGTCAATAATATATAATAAAAGTATTCCAAAGTGTGGAATAAAAGGAAGCCATCAAGTTGGGAGGTTTTTAAAAAAAAAACCCTTGATAATGAATTTGTTAAAAAATAATAAAGATAAAGGTTGATCCAAGACAATAATAATAATTCTCCTCCTTTTGAAATTTTTATACTGTAATGTTTCATGCCTCGCGCACGTAACCAAAACTGAGCGTGCAGCACGCACACCTCCACTTCGAACAAATCTTCCGACCAAGCATCTTCCTTCATTGCTCAAGTGATTATTTCATCCCAGCCAAACAGTTTATGTACAAAGTTGGAGATCATCGTTGACATCCCACAGGCCACCCATAGATGGACCACCATCGACTAGCCATTGATCTTGTTGTTTTACATGATTACGGATTACTCGTCGTTCACCTGCGTCAAGGTGATCTGTTTGTATCCTTAGGAAGGACATAAGTTTGTCATAATACTTAGCACGGTTTACTTGAGGTCCAATGGTTATGTGGGCCAGATTGATAATATTGGGGACTAGGTCATTGTCTAAAACATGAAAGCGTTGAACTTGGTTTTGTTTTTCCAAGAAATATAGGTCAAAAGATTCTTCCTGTCGTATCATGAATAAAAATGTTCTGCCTGAATAATAAGCACGAGTGGTATTTAAATAAATTCAGGTACAATTAATCATTTATCCATTTCAAAACCAAACCAATGATCTCTATATAAGATATGAACATACACTTATCATGATTATTTTTATTTGTAATCATTATGATATGATTTATAATCCTTATAAGAAAACCAATGAAAAAGTTTTCTTACTAGTTCCAATTGTATTAACACCAATCATGATCAAATAACCAACATCATAGATTACCCGGTCTTAAACGTTATTTTATTTTTATTTTTTATCATCAATATTAATATTAAAATAAAGATAACTGTCGTATTTGTCATCTGTCACTAATCATTTCCCACACTATCACACTTGTCATTCCTATACAGGTATAAGACACAGCCTCGAGTATCCACTACTTAGGCATATATACTTATATCTACAGATAACCAACTTCTCATAGCCTCATATTACCATTCTTCGACTATATCCACAGCCACAACTAGCACAGCCTTCTTTTTCTCATTTTATTATAAAAACCCTTCCTCATTTTATTCAATAAAAACCATATCTGTTATATCACTTATTTCTTTATAACGTCTTCTATTTTATCAAATATTACATTTTTTTAAGTGAATATTATTTTATTTTCATCTTTTTACAAAAATCTATTTTAAACTCAACATGCCTGCTACTACCCGTTCCACTGCTCAACCTTCAAGCTCCGCTGATGCCATCAATGTTGATCCTACCGCCACTGTAATTGATGCCACTCCTTCATCTGCTGTAGCCATGGAAGTTGATGCCACCTCTGCCACTACTGTTTCTCCTGATGTCATTCCTACCCCTACTGCTGGTACACCTGGTCTTTCTGCCTCCAAGCATGCACCTAAGCCCACGTTGAAGGAATTACATGACACCTATGTCAAAGAAGCTCAAGAAAAAACAATGGCCTATGTCTTACATGCCGCCGCCAACTCTGATGATCCCTCTTTGGTCAATGAAAGAAAGGCTTTGGATGAATTGGAATCCAAGATTGCCCTTATCAACCGTACTCTAGCCCATGCTCCCTCTGCTGCTCCTCCTGCTGTCTCCTCTGCACCCCACTTCAGGTTTATAAATGAAATCCCGGTATTCCAAGTGGAAGGGCAAACTATGATAAATGGTGAGCTCCCCTCTTTTACATCGGTCGATAAGTTTATCAGAGCTTTCGAAAAAGTGATGAATCTTGGTGAAGTCGATCTTGATTTACATTGGTCCCGCTACCTTGATTATGCTATGCGTGGTGAAGACGTCGACGTTTGGTACGCTAACAATATGAAGAACGTCTCGATGCCCTGGTCTGCTGCCAAGAAAAAATTGGTGGAAAAATTCTCTTTCAAGAATGATGCCTCTGCTGCCATCCTCGCCCTTGCTGCGCTACGTATGAAGCACTCCGAATCATTGTCCAAGTTTGGTCTTCGTTTGCAAACACTTTCCCAACAAGCGAATTGGAATGATGGTCCTGTCTTAGCTGTTATCTGCTTCAAGGCACTCAATGAAAGACTTAGGGAACAAGTCATGGCCGCTCACTACAATAAAGCTCAAGCCCATGGTCTTCCTCAATCCGCCGAAGAAGTCATCAAGATTGCAACACAGCTACACGTTCAAAAACGTTCGTTCAACCATGTTGACTCTGATTCTGATTCCGACTCCTCTCATCGCCCTCGTCGCCGCCAACGCCACCAACGTGACAATCCGTGCGTACTGGACTCTTCTGCTCTCACCATGGTGATAACGCCTCTCATGCCACCAAGGATTGTAGGGAACTCCAACGCCTCAACCGCAACAAGAAGGGAAAAGGCCGTGCCATCGATCATGCCCTAGATCTGCCTCTGCCATCTCTTCATCTGCTCCAACCGCATCTTCCTCTGCCTCTGTCGCTTCTTCCTCTGCCTTTGCTGCCTCTTCCTCCGCTCCACTTTGCAGGTATTGCAAGAAGGTCCCTTACACCATTGGCCACAAGTGTCAAGAAGGTCGTGAATACTTTGCGGCACGCAATGCTCGTCTCAATGCCCTAGATATCAGCCACCCTGCCGACACGGAGATGGACAACTACACTGCCTCTTTGAATGCACTGGCTATCGAAGCTCAGCTCGATAACATCGAAGGTAAAAATAAAATAAAAATAAAAATAAAAAAGTCTATTGCCACAACATGATCACAAACTTGCCCTCAACTAAAAAATACGTTTTTCCACTTCTTCTACAGAATAAGCAAGCGTTTGCCCTTTGTGATTCCGGAGCCAATGTTTCAGTTATAGATAAAAAGTTTATTGATATAAATAAAATAAAAATTGATTCAAACTATACTACTACTATATATCTACCAGGCAATAAGACTACAAAAAGCTACGGTAAAACTATTCCAATGTTGATCACTTTCAATAATGTCACTATATCGCATTCCTTCCAAGTCACTGATTTGTCGAAAGACTTTGATTGTTTGATTGCTGATGATTTGATGTCTACTTTTAATATCGAAGTCGTCAACCTTCCCGTCAGTTGGCCAAATAGTCATTTGAGATCACCAAAAGAAAATCATAACATTGACAATCCACCAACACCGAATGATTCACCCGCTGGTACTGCCACGGAGCGAAAAGACTTCCTAAACAAAATATTACCGTTAGCTGATGAAAATCAAAAAATACCAATCACATCTTTCTGTACCTTACCTACATCAATGGTCAGACTAGATACACCTGACATGCCAACCGATCGCACTAATCATCGTCAGTACCCAATCCCCGTCACGTTACAGCCACTCGTCGACGAAGCTGTAAAACAATGGCTTGCTGATGGCACGATCGTTGATGCTCCAATTGATACTACATGGAACAGTCCGCTAACACTAGCACCTAAAAAAGATGAAAAAGGTTTTGTTACTGGTCGGCGACCTTGCCTCGATCCACGTCACATCAATAAACACTTGAAGGACGATGTATATCCCTTACCTTTGATAAAAGACATCTTTGAATCCATGCATGGAGCCGCTGTCTTCACCACACTGGACTTGAAAAGCGCATTCCACCGTTTCCAAATACATCCAGAAGACCAACATAAAACTACGTTCACAAATAAAGGACGTCAGTACATGTTCCAAGGAGCACCATTTGGACTGAAAACCCTTTCAGCTAAATTCCAACGAGTTATGAATGAAGTTTTCCAAGGCTTACCTTTTGTACACACCTTCATTGACGACGTTGTAGTGTTCTCAGACAACATGGAATCACACACCAAGCATGTTGCCATCGCTATCACAAAGCTGACCGAAGTAAATCTGATCTTGAATCCCAAAAAATGCCATTGGGCCCAAACAGCTGTATTCCTACTTGGTTTCTGCGTTTCCAAAGACGGCTATGATCTTGATCCACGAAAGGTCTGCAATGTTCTTGAATGGAACAGACCTACCTCCGGCAAAGCAATGCAACAATTCCTCGGTATCGTAAACTATTTCCGTAACCATCTTGCTGGCGTTGCCACGCTCACCAGTCCACTTGATGCATTACGCAACTATAATCAAATCACAGATAAAGATTGGACATCAGTACATCAAAAGCATTTCGAACTGATCAAAACACAACTAAAAAGGGATACCTTACTTCATTTTCCAGACTTGAATCAACCCTTTTACGTAGCCACAGATGCCTCTAACTACGGCATCGGTGCCGCCTTGTACCAAATCATCCATGGGAAAGAACGTTTCATAGGATACATGGCCAGATCATTGTCCACTTCTGAGCGTAACTATAGCACCAACAAAAGGGAACTGCTTGCAATTGTCTTTGCCCTAAAAAAGTTTCATAAGTATCTTTGGGGTAATCCATTCACATTGTACACTGACCATCGCGCCCTCACTTACATTCATACACAAAAGATCGCATCACCCATGATGATTAACTGGTTGGATACCATCCTGGACTATTCGTTCACCGTCATACACAAACCAGGAGCCTTGAATATTTTTCCTGATTTCTTGTCACGTCTTGCCACACCGCACAAAGAAATCCCAGGGGGTAATCAGACACCACACATTCAAGCCAATAAACACAAAGCACAACTGGATCCATCCATAGAAAACAAAACCACAGAAGAAGACATTCACCTTCGCGCAATCCAATCCATGGATATGAATTTCATCACACCTCCGACCACAGAGCACAGTGCCATTCTACAAAGACTACATGAATACGGACACTTCGGAGCAGAAGCAATCGTAAAATCTGCACATCATGAAGGATTACACTGGACCAACATGTACAAACAAGCACTTGACATTGTCCAAAAATGCCCACCTTGCCAAAAATACAATATAGGAAAAAGAGGCTACAATCCCTTGAGACCAGTACATGCATATCTACCAACCGACCATTGGGCTATCGATCTAGCTGGACCATTCAAAGTTTCTACACAAGGAAATACATGGTTATTAGTAATGGTTGACGTTTGCACACGATTCACAATTCTACGCGCATTACCTGACAAAAAGGCAGACACACTTATTCATACGTTGATCAAAGTATTTGGCGATTTCGGCTATCCAAGAATCATACAATCGGACAACGGCACCGAGTTCAAAAACAAGCTCGACACAGCATTACACAAGACTATGGGAATCGATCGTAGGTTTTCCACACCATATCATCCAAGAGGAAATGGTCTTGCTGAACGTTACGTCCAAGTAGCCAAAACAATAATAAACAAAGAAAGCCAAGGAACTAGACAAGACTGGGACTGGTACGTACCTAATGCACAATTGGTAATGAATAACAAGATTTCAAAACGTCTTCAAACACCCCCATTCTCTTTGATGTTCGCACGACATATGAATAAACCCACGCTTACCGGTGATCCACAAACCAACATTGCCACTCTAAAACCCATGAGCTATGAAGAATTGGTAAAACGACTCGAATATATGGCAGATGTTGTATTTCCGGCAATCAAAGAGCGTACACAACTAGTAATAGATTCACAAAAGGAAGCATTCGATAAAACACACCGTATTGTTGACTTTCCCGTTGGTAGCTTCGTAGTCGCAAAAATCCCTACAAGAAAAAATAAATCAGCTCCATTATACGACGGTCCATTTGAAGTCATGCAAAAAACAACAAACGGTACTTACGTCCTAAAAGACATGACAGGTGCACTAGCTTCACGCAACTACGTCCCATCAGAGTTGAAATCCGTTTCGCACGATGAACATAATGATGACGAGTATGAAATCGAAGCCATCCTAGACCACAAAGGAACACCTGGACAACGTCAATACAAAGTTCGTTGGAAAGGATATACATCCGAAGATGATCAATGGATAAAGGCACAAGACATGAATGCACAAGATGAAATTGACATATATTGGAAAAGACGACAAGACACCGATCAAAAGGAAAAAAATAACAAAGAAAGAAACAAAAATATAAATCGACCGACCCCAGCACTGAAAAGAAAGCGGACGGACATTGAAAAAGATAAAAATACCAGTAGAGGACATAAAAGAGCCCGCTAGGTAAAAATCAAAAACAATGCCGACGACTTGAAAATCAGGAGACTGAGAAGATCGGCATAAAAAAAAAAAAAAAAAAAAAAAAAAAAATTCTTTTCACACACGACTTCACAAATACATCCTTTTCAAAAAAACGTTTATTCAAACTGGAAGGGGATGATGTCGTATTTGTCATCTGTCACTAATCATTTCCCACACTATCACACTTGTCATTCCTATACAGGTATAAGACACAGCCTCGAGTATCCACTACTTAGGCATATATACTTATATCTACAGATAACCAACTTCTCATAGCCTCATATTACCATTCTTCGACTATATCCACAGCCACAACTAGCACAGCCTTCTTTTTCTCATTTTATTATAAAAACCCTTCCTCATTTTATTCAATAAAAACCATATCTGTTATATCACTTATTTCTTTATAACGTCTTCTATTTTATCAAATATTACAACCTCATCCTTTAGATTAGCAAGTTGACCATTCCACCAGTTTATGCCAATTTATGCAGTACTTCAATAAAGTATACATTTCTTTTAAAAATAACCTTTGAATCATACCCAAGTTGAACTCTATATTAAACATATTCATTTTGACATTGTACGTAGCTCTTTGTCCCTCTAAAATGATACTTCTTTACGTGTATCATACCTTCACTTTGTAAAAGCCATGTCCAAATTTAAATACTTTTGTTTTTTATTGGATACGATAGAAAATAATATGAGGTACTAACACTATACTACATTAATTCGTCCCTACTCTAAACAGCTAGTTGTAAATCGAAGCTTCTGATATTTTTTATATGAATATATCTATTATTTTTTATACATACGCATAAAATAAACAGCGTCCTGTTTTGACACAATGCTATCGCGCAGTATAATTTAAATCATCGCCGATACAATGCATGGTGGTACGGTTGTTCTGTGTAATCTATCTGAGATTCCGGAGAAAAAATTTTCTCTGACGGCTCAGAGAATTTCTCTGAAATCTCTGAAATCTCTGAAATTTCTCTGAAATCTCTGAAAAAGTTCAGAGAATTTCTCTGAAATGGAGCAATCCCCAAAAAAAAAGAGCGGCGTTCGAAATATCACTTTTATGTGTCCAGACAAAAATAGAATGGTTTTTTTATTTGTAAAACAGGGAAGGCCATGCTTTTACTAGTGTACACAAAAAAAAAAAAGGGACAACCGTGCTTTTCTTGGTATGCACAAAAAAAAAGGAATCCCGTTTCCTTTGTTTCTCAATAGGTGGACGTTAATAAGTCTTTTGTATCATAGATAAACCACTAACTCGAAATCATGAATCACCCACCTACCACTTGCTCATAAATGTATAAAAAAATGATTATATCATATAACTTTTTATCGGTCAAAAGGAGGTTAACGTGCCTGGATTTTCTTTAAAAGCGAACTCTACTACCAAAATGAAATGGAAAAAAAAAACTAGTCTCTATCCCCTTTCCTCCTCACACCCAACATTCCCTCTCGCCTGTCTATTGTCTTCTTTCCTCTCTCACTGTTCCCTCCCCTTTTACCTTCCACCACCAGTATCCTACTACCACCATCTATCTTTTCGCTCTTCCGCAACACCCCCTTTCTTCCTTTTTATATATTTTATTTTATTGGCCACCGCTCGTTTTGACGTGAGTCCAAGTCTTTATTCAATAAACAACACATTACAAAAAAAAAAAAAAAAAGGAAAATTAAAGAAAAAGAGTAGTTCCTGAATCACTCCCGAGGGTTTCTGAGAAAGAAAAAAAAGAAGGGCTAGTTGCATGAATTGTTTTCAAACTCAATGTTTCCCTTGAATTGCCAAAAAGGGTTCTGACGGAGATGGTCTTTCTTTTTTTTTTGGAAATTGCTCCATTTCAGAGGCTTCTGAGGATTTTCAGAGAGTTTTCAGAGGAATGTCAGAAGGTTTTTCAGATACTGTCCGTACCATGTTCATTGTACTGCCGATAACAATCAAAGAGAAAAAACCAAAAGCACGACCTTTAAAATTCAATTAAAATCCCACTTTTCCGTCGGTGCATTTTTTTTTTTTTTTTTTTGGCAGTGAGATAAAAACTGACAGGCAGGCCAACAGTAACAGTTTTGCAGAGTGTCCTTCTTCGTCCTGTAAAGAAGACCCAAAATCAAAACTACTACAAATCAATCAAAGGCAAAATGTATATGCACGGTGTGATAATAAAATGGTCTTTATTCAAATGAAAAAAAAGGATGTATCGTAATAACGTCTAACTACAAATGTAATAGAGTGATACCAGGTCAAGACCATCCGGTATGCAATGATAAAAAAATAAAAATAAAGAGGTAACCAGAAGAAACGATAATGTATACTGTATAAAGCGAGTAAAAAAAAAGAAGAAGAAAAAGAAGGCGAATTTGAGGTTTTTTATGTACGGGACGGTCTCTGAAAAATCCTCTGAAAATCCTCTGAAATGGAGCAATTCCTGATTTTTTTGATCAACTTGTCGCAGTTTTGGTTTTGACTTGTCGCCAAATCAGTTGTCGGGGTATCCTAGCAGCTACCGCCTACCACCTAATGAAAAAAAAAAAAAAAAAAAAAAAAAAAAAAAAAAAAAAACGAATTAAACATTTTACGAAATTACCTTGAAAATCCAGTAATTAAAAGAACTCTAATAAAACAGTAAAAATATATTGTTTTTTTATTGAGAAAAGTTACACTATATAAAAATAAAAGTCAATAATAAAAGGAAATACTTATTTATTCAATGGAAGTAGTAAAATTAAAAATGTATATAGCTATCGGCGTTGATGTTGTTGTCGGCGTTTCCAACGGTAGCATGCAGCTTTCACACTAGAAGAGGTCGAATATGATCCAAAATGTCCACGTGCTTTCCCCTCCGAAAAATAGCGTTCCAATTCACCTGATCGTTGTTGGATGTAATGCTTTCGACATAGTCACTCTGTATAAATACCAAGAAGGGACAACAACAACAACAACAACAACAACGTTACCAGGACATCATGATAATTACAAATCACCATCTTTATCCAATAACCTAGCTCCACAAAAATTAAAAGAGTCGATTATATATATATATATATATATATATATATATATAAAGCATCGTATTATTGGATAGAAAAGAAATCATCTAAAAACACTACTACTAGCACTAT
The DNA here is from genome assembly GCA_002105175.1 of Absidia repens. Taxonomy (NCBI): domain Eukaryota; kingdom Fungi; phylum Mucoromycota; class Mucoromycetes; order Mucorales; family Cunninghamellaceae; genus Absidia; species Absidia repens. The sequence continues at coordinate 162,294 of MCGE01000053.1, read as the reverse complement.
TATCTCATATTAACATTACTATTACTACTACCACTATTACTACTACTATTACTACTTCTACTATATAAACAATTTGCATGTCTATACATCTTTTTTTTCTTTTTTTCTTTTTTTTGAGAAGAAATGGATAATAAAAGGGTAAATTGTATAAACCAGAAAAATAAGAAGGGAAAAGGGAAAGAGGAGATTTCAGACAGTACATTGAATACCAAAACAAGAGAGACAATGAATGATAATAAAAGATATACTTTATTGGTAGGTATTTATTTGATAACTAATATTTAGAGAATATATACAAGAAGGAGTTGGGGTAATAAGTGTGCTAGTGTTGATATCATACATAGAAAAAAATGCTAAAGAAGGAGAGAGAGGGAGAGATGGAGAGGAGAAGGAGGGGCATCATTTCAAAGCATCTTCTACCGTCAGTCCTATATCAGCCACACCAGTACATTCATATTCCAGTAATTCCGTCACCTTTTCTTGTTCCTGTAAATCGGCCTATAATAATAAAAATAATAGATGAGCGTGTGTGTTTCTAACATGAAGATCATCATCACCAACAAACTACCTTCAACTTCAATAGCAGTTCAAAGGCTTTGATCCACTTCCAGATATCCTTGAATGACGTTGGAATAATTGCAGAGCGTGTTTCAATAAAGCATATCGTTCCTTATTAATCATACGAGTGGTGGTGAGAGTCATCTTGTCGTGAATAAACTGTAAACCAAAGACTTGGCGGCGGAGGAATGTGTCGAAGGAGGCAGCACGGTAAACCTTCATATCCACCTTCAGGCAATTACTGGTATTGCAGATCTGTTTGATAGTGTCTTCTTCCGAGTGGTCCATGTCATCACTATAACAAAATAATAATAAATATCAGCTTTTTGTATACAATCCTCTCTTTCTCTCACTTACCCTGATGATTCAATGAGAATCCTTTCGGCGCCATCCTTGATGGATACACCAATACCATCTAGCAGTGAGCGGACAGGTACTTTGTTGGGGAGGCAGAGAGACAGTAGGCGATTCGAAGCTAGACCTTTTTCGCACCTAATTGAATAAAAAAAAAAATGAGCTTTCGACAATGTGTTTTTTTTTTTGATTTTCTTCTTTACCAGGTAAACTTCATGAGGTGGGTGATACCTGCAAAAGCCTTGAAGATTGGTATAAGATGCTCGGAGAAGGGTGTTCTTTCATTGGTTGATGTCGAACGGTTGTCCTTGTCGATGTTGCAATTGAGATAAAAATCAGTGAGGATGTGTCGGATCGTGTCATTGTTCATTGCTTCTTCCTTGTTGTCTGTTGCATATCCATTCAACCAAACAAATTGGCGGATGTTGTCCAGTGGCTGGTTCAACGCTTCAAGTAAAAATTCCAATGTTCCTGGAGCGTCATTCAAACTTTGGTTCCGAGTTTGCTGTTCCCTGTTTTCGTTATATAATTGTTGACTGGACGTTATTGTTGTTGATGCTGATGATGGCGACGATGTTTGATATTCCGAAAGAATAATATCGAAGTTGGATGTCAGCGTAGTATAGTCAACTTTTGAGAGGCGAGGTTTGTGTGGTGATAAGATAAAAGTCCGAGGGTGATTGTATTGTACGTCTTGTTTTTTTTTCGTAGGTGAAGGGTGTTGTGCAAATATCATCATCATCAATGTCATCATTAAGGAAATCTTTGCGTCGTTTTCCCTTTTTATCCTGTAGAGAAAAACAATCTGTAAGTATAGCCAATGTAACAATAACGCGGCAGATTCCTTATAACTTACCTCCGTTATTTGCTCTTGCTGCTGCGGTTTATGTTGTTGTTGTTGTTGTTGTGGTGGTGGCGGTGGTGGCGGTGATTCGGTACTAAAATCACAACAAAAAAAAAGATTGAGAATGGAATATTGTACAAGTCACCTTCCACGTTCATAATCATACCCAGCTTATACTTACCCGATAGAATTGAAGGAATGGATAAAGTCGATATTGCTGTGATTACCTATGTTGAATGTGGGTCCTTCCTTGGGTTTGTACAAATCAATAGTGTTTGCACCATGGTTTTCTAGCCTGTGATACATGCAAATAGAATTCAGACACCTGCTTCTCCAAACACACAATTCTTTCGATTCTTACCTATACTTGTGCCATTCCATTGCCATTGGCGTTGATCACAAAGTCAGCCAAGGTTTCCATGATGCTGTCGGGGGTCGTACTGTCCAGCTGTTCTTCCTATAATACAATAAAGAGAGAGAGGTAGAGATACTTAATAAAGTGGTATACATAAAACAGCGTGTATCTTCATTTCACTATACTTACAATAGCAGTGTCATCAGCATCACGAAGTCTTCGATGGGGGTGATTCCAAATGTGGAAAGTTGATGGAGAAATTCCTGTTCGATGTCATTGTGGATGAGGGTGGCGATCACATTCCTGGTGGGATAATGGATATCGAGAAGGCGGTTGGTGGTTGATGTCAAGTCGGCGGAACTTGCGTCGTACCTCCTTGGTGGGGAGGCGTTTGTTGGTGTTCAGGTAGATGTATGTAAAACCACGTGTGGGGGAGACGGGTAAGAATGTTCGTGCTACTGCTTGGGTCTTTTGATGAGCCCGAGAGAGCGATGGGGAGGAGAGTTGTTGTCGTAAATGATGTACCTGAGTTTTGTTGGACCAAGGGTTGCTGGGATCGGTGTTTGGTTGGGGTGGCTGAGGGGCAAGAGGTTGAGGTGTAGGGGTTGGGGACTGGGTAGATGTCATGAGAGTAGCTAATGACTGCTGAAGTTGTTCGATGATGTTGTCGCGATCATTAAGTTGTTCCTGTAGTTTGACAATTGTGCTGTTCATGGTCATGAGTTGCGACATGATGAGCTTCATGTACTCGGGGAGGGCGGGAGGGTGTTCAAAATGGTCGAGTGCTTCATGGAGGGGCTCACAAAAAGAGAGAGGGAAAAAAAAAAGAGAGGGAAGACGAATTTGATTTTATGGCAAACGTCAGCTTCGGTCGGGAGTGGAAATGAATGTGTAACAAATATTTTTAAGCATGGTTTTTTTTTTTTTTTTTTTGAAGATAACGTTATGATCGTCATTATATGGAGACTTTACTGATAAAGAAGGTTAAACAGTCTATCGCTAGCTGAAGGGCTTTGGAAGGCTAGACATAGGCTGTCTCCATTTATCTTGAATGCTAAACAACTACCCTTGTTGTGATCAATCTGTCCAGTTGTTAGTAAGATATATTTAGATATATTCTTGATGACCTCTCGCCGGATGCTGAAAAGATATCTTGGTCATAACGGGATTGAAAATTGTCGTCATTATATGGAGACTTTACTGATAAAGAAGGTTAAACAGTCTATCGCTAGCTGAAGGGCTTTGGAAGGCTAGACATAGGCTGTCTCCATTTATCTTGGATGCTAAACAACTACCCTTGTTGTGATCAATCTGTCCAGTTGTTAGTAAGATATATTTAGATATATTCTTGATGACCTCTCGCCGGATGCTGAAAAGATACGCGACTTTCAATCTAGTCTTTATTAAGGTTGGTATTATATCACGAACAATTACTCACTGCGTTTATTATTTTTATATCTTTAGGATTTCTCTCAGGTAATGGAAACAACGCTGACAACGAGACTACTGGAAATAAATGATTTCTTTTTCAATAGATGTCTGTTTTTGCGACTCTCCTTCCTTTGACCAATGGAATCCAAGCAAAACAATGAATTATCCTCTTGACAGTCTTGGCAGGTAACTGAAAAAATATAAAGCGACATCATTTTTTTTATCTGCTTTTTTGACATCCTCTCGGTGGTATAGATACTTAAGCCCTGTCCTGGATGTGTCTTTGGAAAATGGTGCCATATTTCTCTCTCAAAGGTAAAAAAAAAAAAAATGGTTATATTATGATGATAAAGCACTTGCTCTTTTTTTCTTTTTTATGGACTAGCAATAGACAAGTCAACATGATGATAAATTCGGGGTAAGAAAAAGAAGGCCTGGTTTGATGGTGTGAAGAATGTATGTAGACATTGATGTTTTTTCTTCTTCTTTGCACAGCAACAGAACAAAAAATGGTGGTCAACATGGAACAGATACCCTGAATTCGAAACGCCACTTATTCGATCATGGTCTTTGGCTACTGATGAAGCTCAACTACGAAAACATGGGTTTGCCTTATCAACCCCCACTTTTTGCCGCATTCATCAATGTAAGTCTAAATAATAGTATCATGATAGTTTATACTCCTTTTCACTTCTTATTTCCTTGTCTTAGGATGTACGAAGACGTAAATGTATAAGAAAAATGGCTTGATGAAACTGCACCAAAAAACATTCAACAATCAGTTACTGGTAAACCGTGGATACTTTGCATCCCTCCTTACTCTTCCAAATTCAATCCAATCGTTCAATTCTGGTCCAATGTGGAATGACTGACTTTGGCGTGCTATCTTCAAGGATATCCGACGCATGCAATATGGTGTTTCATGAATATATTCGCCATTCCATCTCCCGCTTTGATGATTGTCTCAATGGAAATGCTATTTAGTATCGTTTAGTTTATCTTTTTTTGTAGATGATATGATTTGATTTGATATTTTTATGTTTATACCCAATAAACTTTTTTTTTTTGTACCTTTGTCTTTTTAAAAAAAAATCTCGTCATCTGTTTTTTTCATGTGCGGCACCGATTTCAAAACGTGCGACAACTAACTGCGGAAACACTGTACTGTACAGTACAGTACTGTAGAGCTATTCATCGTAGAATAGTGTGTGTCAGCCACAAAATATATATATATAGCTTATCCTCTCTGATTAAACCCAATATATTAAATTATCCTATATCAACTAAACAGAATGTTGATGTTATGGCACAATATTGGTACTGCAACGCATGATGAATATAAATGATTGAATACTGATTATACATATCATCAAGCCAAGGTATGAAACAATCATTGATTGCTTTCCAAGTCTGTATGTAGCTGTTTATTAAATCAATCACCATACAAAATATTATAAACGATACCATATCTTGGGGTTTTTTTTAGTAGATATCAAAAAAAGTAACAGGGGACTTAACATTCCTGTCGTTGTCGATGTAGTCGTCGTTGTCGCCATGGTATATCACATAATCTCTCGGTTCGATAGTTTGAATGATTTCAGTCGACAGAACCCATTTGTTTCTAACAAAACACCCGATCAAAGTGAGGCATTCAAATCGATCATAATTTACTGGGTTTCCGTAATTGGTGTTCCACGGTCTGACCAGTACAGTAGCTGGGATAGTAACGATGTCAAAGGTACGCGTAGAAGCATCATCCTCATCATCCACATGGAGGCCAAGACGTTTAAAAATTGTACTCATGTTGCTCATGATGCGATGAATTTTGTTGAAATCATAGTCCTCATGTTTTTCCACACAATATGTTTTCGGTTTCAAACGTAAATAGTGTTGGTGGGAGTCACCACCGTCCTCTTCATCGTCATCACCATCATTGTTGCTATTGTTGTTGTTGGTTTGTTTGTGATGATGATAAAGCATGATGGTGGAGGGATCCTTTATGTCAAAATTCGAAAAATCTATGCAGGAATCATAGATTCGATGCGCAAGGTAGGATGTCGAAGGTAAAGTCGATGTTGCAAAGGTTGGTAAAACACCGCTATACACCGCCTGATTATCACCAGACAAAAATAGCAGTGCTAATTTATCTGTTGTGTGCATGATTTCATAAAGTTTCAATTTCACGGATTGCATAGTGTTGATTTTCCAATTCGACACCTCCAGTTTCCTGTCTTGATATGGTGAGAATGGCAAAATACTGTAAAATCGATCCTCTAATGAATTTTAAAATAAAAAATAAAAAAGAATGTAAAATCATATTTTTTTTCTAAAATTAAGATGGGGTAAGGTTCGTTGTTTGTTTCAATTTACCATTTTTACTAGCTTTGGAAATCAGAATATTCTGCAGAAACGTTTGTCGTCTGAGTTGCCTGTATAAAGTGTAATGAAATTGTATGTACACGGGGTTGGAAGTTTGTGTTCTCGTCCAGTAGGTTTTAGATTCGTTTTCGTAGTAACTAAAGATCACATTGATGTCTGCCAAATTTTTATAATCAAATTTGAAGAATGTGAATTTTTCGCCGTCCTCCATGTCATCATACGCCTCAGATACTCCGTAGCCAAGAGCCAATTGAATAAACCAATATTTGAGGTTGTTTTTCTTTTTGGCGATATTGAATTCACTGATCACCCACACACGCGTCGACCAATCCTTGATGAGCCCCACCAAAAACTCCATCGATTGTCGAATACTGTTGCTTCTTTGAAGGATCTTGGATTTCCATTGAGACTCATGGAATTGACTGCGTTCGCCAAGTGTTTCAAAGATATACCCTTCGAAAAAAAGGGCCAGAGGACAAACCTTTTTGTCACACTGATGTAGTTCTCCATTCGAATTCTTGCTACTCCCTTTTATCCCAGTTTTCCAATGTTGACGACACTCTTGATTGGTGGTGGTTTCGCAGAGGTGATCGAGGGCTAGTACAGGGCAATATAGATCACTATACGCGTTGTATTTCATCAAACCATATGCAAAATGACTCGTGTTTTTAAGCAGCAATTGTCTTAATTCAGAAGGATCGGTTGGCACTTGGGCATCATCGAGGAATGCTTCATCCAAGGCGTCGAGTTGGGCCGCATGTCCGTGAAGAAGGTGATAAAGATCCATATGGTATTTGCTGGAGCCCTTGATGGTGTCGTCATTTTTTAGTGAGACGCCTTTCAGGTATGTCACATGGAGATCGGGTACTGCTAATATATATGTGGCTCGATCGTAGATATTGCTCATTTGGTGAATGGTTGCTTTCCGTTTTGCCGGGCTTTGATCCACACAGATAGCATCCACCCATACGTAATCGATATCTTTAGTATCCGATTCGAAGGTCATCATTTCGCAAAGCTTATAAAAATCATTTAAATCAAACGATGTGATGGTTGCTGTGTAACCAACGCCAGTGTCAATCAGCGTCTCGTGTAATTCGCCCCAACGGTAAGATAAGGCAACAAATTTTAAATCATTTTCTTCAAGTGGCTTTTTAACACAGTGGATTATATTATCTTCAGCGGCCTTTTTAATGTCGACAAGAACCACTTGAAATGGCTTCCTCTGTCGTGGCTTGGTGTCTTTGAGTGATAAGTCTAAAAAAAAAAAAAAAGAAAACGTCATGTCAGTCAATACGGGGTTGGTGTAGAGAAAATCCAGTTAAAAAGAATGTACGCTGTTTTTTGATATTACATTGACCGAGTTTATTCACTGTTTCGCCGATCGTCATGATGTAGATGAACGAAAAAAAAGAAAGAGAGAGAAGTAAAAGGCGGGTGACAAATGATTGACAGAACGAATGATAAATGACTCGGGCATTTATATTTGGGCAACATGACAAAAAGGCGCTTCACTGTAACACAAACGCTTAATGAGACACCCACCTTTGTTTCATAAATCAATGTGCGAAAGAGCAATACAGGTAGCCCTTTTTTATTCCCCAACGTTCATAGTATATGTAACAGTAGGAAGCTTAAATGAATAGTAGTTTACATAATAATGGCAGAATGTCTCAGTGCAGTTATTATGGCATATTCCATTAATGACTTTTGGTCCCTGAATTTATTTTTATGGTGCATTTCATTTATAACCGTCATCAATGAACCATAACTCTTTACAATTTTGGAACTTCAAATCCCCCCACGACCTTTTTTTTTTTTTTTTGGTTTGGGTCGAGTTCGTATAGTATGTAGTATAAGTAGAAGCGTCATAGACATGTACGTGTTGTGTGATATAAACCGGAAATGGAAGTGTGGGGGAATTGTGGGCGTAAATGTTTGGGCGTAAAAATTCATAAATATAACATTCGTAAATATGAGCCAGAATTTTTCGTATGTGGAGTAATTCCGTTGTTCAATTAAAGCCAACGTTGTACAGTATTGGCAACGTCGTCTGCTAATCATTAGGCACTGCCGAAGACGAAACATTATTCACTTTTGTCAAGTTTGACTTTATCGATCCTGCATGCTCTGCGACGCTTGACAACAACAACAACAACAACAACAACAACGACGACGCCCTCACCAAAGTAGTGTGTGAGATGGATATTCGACGATTCTCGTCCAACCTTGTTTACCTCCATTTACGCCATACTTTGATTCGTCAACTCAACCAGCAAACCGTCTTGGAGATGATACTGAAATTCAAAGCCAGCAAAAACGCTATCAACATTTGCAACATCAACAATCACTTCAGCAACAAAAGGTCAACACCAAAAGCTGGATGATGACAAGTACGGCATGTAATTTTGAAAGGGCCGAAGATGCCATCGTTACGTTTCACCCCCTCCACCATTAATGATAACAACAAGAACAACAACACTGCATGTCATCATAATGATGCCCTGTACTACCTTCAGATCAAACCCAAGGATTATTTTAGTAGGTTGCTGGACGATAAGGAGTAGTTTCAACACCATTGCATTATGCCGAATCCCGAATTACTGAAACGACTTGCTATCATTCAAGAGAACACTGTTCCTACTACGGTGGACGTTGTTTATATCGCCTATTTATCGTCAAAACATCACGAGACAATTTTGTATGCCCAAAACATGTCATTCCCACTCGATCTTTTTAATGAGAAACCTTGTAGAAAATAAATGGGCATTAGATCATGGTCTAAATTATCACACATCTTTTCAATATAGCGACTGGACGTATCATCTCAATAGTGATGACCGTGGATTTGATATCTATTAAGTTTATTTCCTACAGTATAATATATATTCAATAAGAACGAGGATACGTTTTTTTTTACTGCTCTTGACATTAACGTTCCGGGTCCTACCCATTCTACCCTTTTGAGTTTCTTCGTTCTTGTATTTCTATATTATTATTTTTTGGCACTTCCAGTCCCACCCCCTCCCAAAAAAAAGGATTGTTTATAATAGAATAAAATACAGTCTGTGGGGAGGATAATGAAAAGACATATTTTATTGGAAGGACTATAGTAGATAATAAACAATGAACACTAAAGGGATTCAATATAGCAACGTACGCTGCTAATGCTGGTAGCATGACGAGAAACTAATGGGAGAGAGAAGGGGGATCTAAAGAATGTTCAACACTCATCTAAAGTCACTAAACGGATCTAATATAAAATATAGGACAAGAACAATAATTTTTATAGAAGTAAAATAATGGATCAACACGTTCAATTTAAATGGGTAATAATAAAAAAAAAGAGATCTCTTGTACAAGACATGGAAGTGACGAATGCGACATTTTTCATTGAAACCTTTTTTTTTTTAAAAAAAAAACATATTTTATTGAATTGTAGGTACAAACTATGGACAAACGTAAGACAAAACTAAGTCAATGGAGGATCCAATAAGCTAAAACTAATGGTGTCTGTAGATCCTAGATCCAAAATGAAAGGGTTTCCCCATGCATCTTGTCATCTCTGGTCTAAAACCGCTTCTAAACTAATCCTGACACTAATCCAAGTCCACCATAATTTCAGGGAAGCCCAAATAGTGAAGAAACAATAATAAAATAAAAGGAAAGGAAAAGAAAAGAGAGAGAGAGAAGAAAAAAAAAGGGGACGGCCTCCCGTTCAAAAAAAAATAAATAATGAGCGGCGTTCGAAATACCACTTTATGCGTCCAGACACAAATAGAATGGTTTTTTTACTTGTAAAAAAGGAAAGGCCATGCTTTTATTAGTGTACACAAAAAAAAAAAAAAAAAAAAAAAAAAGGAAAAGTCATGCTTTTCTTGGTATGTACAAAAAAGGAACAACCTTTCCTTTTGTTTCTCAATAGGTGGACGTTAATAAATCTTATGTATCATAGATCAACCAATAACTCGAAATCATGAATTAGCCATTTACCACTTGCTCATAAATGTATAAAAAAAATAATTCTATCAGATAACTTTTTGTCGGCCAAAGGGACTTTAACGTGCCTGGGTTTCTTTAAAAGCGAACTCTACTGTCAAAATGAAATGGAAATAAAAGGACCGGAGTTGTTTCCGGTTCCCTCCCGAGGATTTCTGCAAAAAAAAAAAAAAAAAGAAGGCTACTTGCATGAATTGTTTTCAACTCAATGTTTCCCTTGATTTACCAAAAAGGGTTCTGACGGAGATGATTTTTTTTTTCGTCCCACCCTTTTGCATGAAGTTACCATTGGATGAAGAATTCTCTCATGTCATGCAAAACAATCTTCTGTTGTACAGAACATGTACATTGAGTAAAAAAAAAAAAGGGAATTTCTCCATTTCAGAGGATTTTCAGAGGATTTTCAGAGGATTTTTCAGAGACCGTCCCGTGCCACCTTTATTGTATCGCCGGTAATGAGCAATTTAAACAAGCTTTGTGACATTAGCAATAAAAAAAAAATTGACACTTACTTCTTTACCTCTTTTTACCATATTGTTTGGTGCGCTATTGTTTCTATTTGTTATGACTAGTCATCTTCCAATTGGAGAAATCTATCTTTATCAAGGAGTATGGTTCAGGATGTAAAGCATTGACCCTCTCGTTGAAGATTTATTCTACCGAATAAACGTATTGCAATGCAGCACTACTTCTGACTGTATCCGATAATATGAACGGCAAAGACAACAATGATCAACGCAATTATTTCTAGAAATTATAAGTAAGGACAGTATCATAGAGCAAGATTACATGATTCATGGTCGGATCATGGCTATGGAAACTTCAAGTTGGCATTTTTAAACGATCATGTAAATTGGTGACAAAATTTACAAAGTAGATGATAGGCATAAAAGGATGGTCGACTTGTAATTTTTCAGTTTGGATGGGAAAATGACAAACAGCATATATGCTTCCTTTTTTTCAACAGATTGACTCACCTGAGCAGTACCAATTATCAGGACTCTCAAAACGTCTATTGAAAGATCTGTCAAAAAACCCATTATAGTCACCACCGTCTACATTGGAATCACCAATTGAAACATAAACTTTGCCATCGGTTCCACCACCTCCTCCTTCAGTATCAAATTTTGCATCATCGCCACCTACACCTTTACTAGTAACCCATCTTTATCAAAAAGCAACTCCACCGCTAACAACCACTAAGACAAAAATGATCATCAAGCACTATTACCAAAAAGTCCTTCATGAGGAAAATATATGCCAAACAGCTCCATGCAATCTGGACGGCACACTGGGCAAATATTTTCGACAACGTTCCTTTCTCTCCTTCCTATATCATCAAAACCGTCTCCGCCTCTCTCTCTTCCCAAGCCCTTTTGCCCCCAGCACTTTGTAAACCACTATGCTGATCTGCTATTGTCTCCTACGTTACCCAACCCCTTAGTATAGTTCCCCCATCTTCCATTTCCGCCTGTCAGTGTTCACCATACTCTCCCCTCTCTTACATCTTCCTTATTTTTTCTACTTTTCATATCCTTTAACTGGACACCTCTCACCACGACGTGTTTCCAGGTCTTTATTTTAATAAATGACACTTTACAAAAAAAAAAAAAAATATGCCAAACAAATTTCATTCCAAAACGAAAATGATAATCATGATTTTTATTTTTATTTTTTTAAAGCATTACTCTACTGAATAAACAATGCCAATTTTTATATCGCTAATGTCACAAAGCTTGTTTAAAATCTGGTAGTGATCGGCGATCCAATAAAGGTGGTACGGGACGGTCTCTGAAAATTCCTCTAAACTTCCTCTGAAAACCCCTCTGTAGCCTCTGAAAATCCTCTGAAATGGAACAATTCCCTTAATAAAAACAAATTTCTAATGAGATCATCGTTTACAATATAGAAGCCCTTTTATTGTTGATCATTCAATGGAAAATCCCACTTTTCCTTTTTTTTTTTTTTTTTTTTTTTTTTGTTGTTAACTAGAGGAAGCTAGTGTTCAACCCATTGACAAAGTAGTTATCCCCCAGTGGAGTCTATCATTGTCAAATCTTCAAAAGTTTGACCCATCCGGTATCTAGCAACGAATGAGCTGGTATGGACCCCTTTTCCAAAAGAGTTCAAAACATGCATCCCATGACCATCGTCAATAAAAATAAAAAAGAAATTGACACCAAGCTAATATCGATTCATTGCGAAATGATTTACCTCCTTTTCAATGAAGTCTAATCAAGCCCCCTCAACAGATGCCAGCCCCCCCCAAAAGAAAAAAAGTGCCCAAGAGCCCCGACAGTATCCGATTCAAATCCCGCCCACATGATTATTATTATTTATTTTGGTTCGCTCGTTTTTTTTTTTTTTTTCTTCTTCTTCTTCTTCTTCTTTTTTTCTTCGTCATTGGAGCCTCTTTAGAGTTATGGTGATCTTAGATTAGTGTCAGGATTAGTTTAGACGGGGTTTCAGATCAGGGATGACAAGATGCATGGGGAAACTCTTTCATTTTGAATCTAGGATCTGAAGGCAACGATTAGTCGACTTTTTTTGGGTAGGGGCCTTCGTTAGCTTCATTTAGTGTTAGTTTATCGACAGTTCGTATCTATATTTGAATAAAAATATGTGCCTTTTTACTTGTTTTAATGAAATATATGTCTCATTAGTCATTCTCAGGTGTTGTACAAGAGATCCCTTTGTACAATCGCCTTCCTTAGATTAGTGGTGACCGGTGTTGTACTTCAATAACAGCTTCAATAAAAGATGTGCCTTTTGTATTTCTCATGCTTTGTGTGCTTTAAATCCCACCCCCTTTTTAGTTTAGTGTTGAGCAATTCTTCCAATCTCACATTCCTCTCTCCTTCATGCTTCATCCAATAGATCCCTTCATTCAGACCCTCTGTTACAATGAACCCAGTGTGAGGAGCCTAATGGAAGCTACCCTAGTGATGCAGATGAGATGATATATCAGTTCTGTTTGACTAGACTGCTAGCCTTTGCTGGGACAAATTCCCTAATCTTGTGGTGGCATTGCTTTCCACATTTGCTATTGCTTGATTACGGTAGTCAACGGACTGACATTGCCATCTACCTGTTGTTAGTCATCATCCTCACTGCTGACCTTTACTCATTCATTTTTTTTTCTTTTATAGGTGAACTTTTCTGCAGCACTCCCAGCAAGTTTATTTGGCTGTATATCTTGATACTTGGTTAAGAAATTCAGGATGGTGGCCCAACATTTCTAATACTATTGTTACATAGATCTACTTTATATGGCTTCAATCGAAAGGATCAGGGAGCGGTGCGACAATGAAACTGGGTTTGCTTAAGAGTGATCAATGATGTTGTTGGTATGTTTTGTGTCGAAAGGTAGTACGAAAGCCATTAGTTGTATTCTAACTGTATTCAGTTGTTTTTTTAGCCCAGTTCGTCACTTTCTGTTGATCAAGCTGCACGCTGGTGGATTGTATATCATGACTGAATTGGCCCGTCTTCAATGCCCAATGTCTTATCGACTCGGACCCGATCTTGGCCAAGATGACGATGAAGATGACGATGACGAACGAAGTATTTGACTATTACCAACGTTCGAATAAACAATGACAATGACAGCAACAACTTACTTGATTGGAACCTTATCATGAAAAATGATAGTATGCTCGGTTGTTGGCCAATTTTTATGATGATGGTGGTGGTGGACTATTGAAATATCGACAAAGTTAGTGATGGAAGATATGACTTACTTGACTTGATTTGGTTGGTATGCATTTTACTGAACAAAGGAACACTGGATGATGTTATTGTTGCGTAAGTAAAAAAAAAAAAGAGGGTATAGAAAATGACTAGTGACTAACACTGAATGCAATGTATTTGATAGGACATCTCTCAATCGAAAAGCAACTATGTATTATATTTAGGGTGCAATCACCTGTTTCTGGTGTCTCCCGCTTCTCTCCTTTGGGCAACGCTCAATGACATTGGAATGATCTTAGTTTACTGGTGTTTAGATTAGATTCATCAAACCTCAACACACATTGTAGAAATATATTCTTTTGTAGTTTATTCTTAGTATACTTGCCCTTTTATCATTGTTTTGCAATCTTATCAATAAAAAAATCATTTGTACATACTTCTTTTTTGTATCTTTGAAATGTGGGTGAAATGGATGGTAGTGTTTTGGATTGTTGGTTGTAAATTTTGGCCTGTCGCAAAGCTAAGAATCGGGCGTAACCTGCAGCATGATGAAGTGTATGGGCAGATAGTATAATGGGAATGTTTATTATATGAAGAGTCAAATAAAAAGCCTAAACTAGATCTGAAAAAACTAAATAGGTCTTCGATGCAAGCCGTCGTCAAAGCGGGAGATAGAGTGACCAATATATCCATGGAGATCCTTGTGAAGCATCATATTGCAGGCTTCAGCGATTCTTGAGGACAGGGTATCAGATTCCATCAGAGCCTCCCTTTTGATCGAGTACAGTGTTTCCACGGATACTTGGCGGATTTTTTGAAATCGGTGTCGCACATGAAAAAAGCAGATATCGGATTTCCAGAAAACAAATGTCGGGACCTTTTGATCAACTTGTCGCGCTTATGGTTTTGACTTGTCGCCAAATCAGTTGTCGGGGTATCGTACCACCTACCACCTACCAACTACTACATACTACATACTACATACTACATACTACATACTACATACTACATACTACATACTACATACTACATACTACATACTACATACTACATACTACATACTACATACTACATACTACATACTACATACTACATACTACATACTACATACTACATACTACATACTACATACTACATACTACCTAATGAAAAAAAAAAGACAAATGATTTTATTTTTTTATTGGATAAAAAAAATCATGTAAACTAAACTAAAAAAAGATATACAACTACGTCAAAACAACAAATAGATACATGAGGTGGAACATACAATAATAAGACTAAGGATAGTAGGTATAAGGATTGCGTTTCTTTGAGGTGTTGAGAGTGCGGGGTGGCGTGGTGAAGGTATATGCAAGGGACTGGAGGAACTTTCTTTTCCGCGAAGTCATTGTTGCCGAACCAAGATTCATAGGTTTCCTTTTCATTGCATCAATTGAACGTGAGATTCGGAGCTAAAAAAAAAGTGAGTACGAGTTTGTTTCAGTGCTAAAGAGTTTTATTTTACTTACCTTCAATCGGGTGGAGATAGCCAAAAGAAGGAGGAGCTTGTTGAATCCATCGATATCAGTAGGAACTTCAAAACAATCAGATCTTGTTACGCGGCAAATATACCCAGCCGGGTTATCCATGACGAGAAATTCAGAGACTGTTCCTAAAATAAATAAATAAAAAATATCAGATTAGTTTCCTTTGATTAATTTTCAAATATTTTTACAAACTTACCACTATGGCAGTATCCTACCACTTCAATATCCTTCATAATCATTTTGTTCCAGTCATATTCATTGCAAAGAATAGTCATCATATCCTTCATGGTCTTCGGCAATTTGAGTTCCGCTTCATGCACCTTCTTTCTTCCCAAATGACCGTCATAAAGAGGACCATCTTCACCAACACCGTATTCCAAGGGAACACCATTGCTGACTTTCTGAATGATCATGTCTGATCGAGTACCCATTCTTGCCACGATCCCTTCAAGCTTCTTCACAGCATTCGTATCCCAATCAGCTGAACGACAAAGATCTAAAAACATGTCGCGGAGTGACTTGGGAACCTTGAGCGATGATTCATATACGTGTTTCCCATCCCTCCCATCATGATGACTACAAGCCGTTTCGCCGCATACAAACTCTAAAAGATGCCCGTTGCCAACCGTCCTAACAATGAAGTTATTCTTTACAGCCTTGTCCCCAGTACCATAATCAAATTTTCGTCGTTTGGTAGCAAGGTTTATGACTTCGCCACTACCAAAAACAAAAGAAAAACAATGAGACCTAATATACAGGTGAGAATAAAAAAGTAAACCTACCGCACACATTGTACACCAGGAATGTCACCATAAATTTTGTCAAGTAATGGTACCCAGACGTTGTATTCATACCAAAGTTCTAAACTGCAGAATCATCAGTGGGCAAGGAGCCATTTCATACAGCATGATCCTACAAAAAATACGTTAGTAAAAATGAATTTCCTGGATCAAACATTGGGTACCTACAATGATAAGGCAGCATAACGTATTTGTATTCTATCAAACGTTTCTGCGGCAGGACTACTCGCTAGTGGCCCAAGCCATTCAATCGCCCAAACCAAACAAGTCAGCCAAATCCAACCCTGGGTCCACAATATGGTTTGTTGTGTTACGGGTAGTTTTGAGTTGTTTAAATAAAGTGTACACCAAATATATATGGTTTGTTGAGTTTATATGGGCCGTAACGGTATGAAGTTAACCTTTTTGTTGAGTTCAAGTTGTATTTTGCGTATGGCATCTTCAAATATTACAGCCAGATTTTCACCAATCACTTGCCGGATTTCCGCTGTTGAGGTCTATCAAAAAAAAAAAAAAAAAGGGGGGTCACAATAATTGATAGAAGAGGCAAAGGTAAGACAATGATTCAATTACCTTGTTGAGGGCTTCCAACAATTCTTTGACATCATCCTTGGGTTGTATCCTATCCTTCACATTTTGTGGACTTCACTTCGTTCCATTCTTCTTTCGTCAAATGCTTCTTGAATGTTTGTGTCTGATAAATCAATTGTAAAACTGTGACAAATACTATTGAAAATATAAAACGATGAGTAGTTTGTAGTTTGGTTTTTCATGCTGCTCTTTTTTTCTATAATGATGTACCTTTCTTTTTGTTGACTGAGGACCAATTTCATATAAAACATCTTCAACATAACGTCCTGACTTTAAACACCATTTTCGTTCATCTTTCATGCGTTCAAACGTCAACTTGAGTTCATCGATTGATCCAGGTGGGCCACGAGATTTTTTCTAAAAGACTAAAAAAAAAAAAAAAAAAAAAAAAAAAAAAAAGGTGGGATGTAAGTAACCAGCCAATGATCAAACACAACCTTCTTACCATCATATTGGTTGACTGTAAACTAATATATATATGAATATAAAAAGTAAATAAAAAAACGAGTTACAGACGAACCAAGATGTTTGCGTTTGTGTGTGTTTACCTGTCACTGTTGGCTGGATCAAGGACTGGGACGGGAGTATCAACTTGTTGTTGGGTTTTTCTTTAATTGATAAAATGACAAGTCTTCTTCATTTTTTATATAAAATGAAGATTACTTTTTTGTTTACTTGACTTGTAGTCTTGAAAATAGAGAGCACCAAATATATTATTTGATATAAGTAGTAGTTGTTGTTGTTGTTGTTGTTGTTGTTGTAGTTGGTGCGGTTGTTGTTGGTGTTGACTTCCAATCACTTGATTGCCATGGTTGGTTATCTGATCAATTTTGATAAAGGGCGAAGCTGTAACTGGATGACTATATATAAAAATCAAAGAGTAAGTGAAGTTTTCATCTAAAGCTATTATTTGTACTATATTTTGACTTACATTGTAGACTGGTCGTGTCGGTTGTTGATGGATTCCAAGAGTACCTTCGCGAATTTCCCTTTTATTTTCATGCTTTGAGTTTGACTTGATTTTTGTTAAATCAGAGATAATATTGACCTTGTAAGTGTTTACAATGTTCTGCTTGTATGAGTCGATGGCATCAGATAGATTCCATTTGGAATAAGGTGTGTTATTGAAGTAATTGCTGTATTTGCTAGCCATGTCGTGAAGGATGTACGTTAAGAAAAAAAAAAAAAAACAAAGAAAAAATAAATCCCAAGACACAAGGACGCGTTAGTTTTGTAGAGCGGAGTTTTTTTAAAAAAACTCATTTTTTTCCAAAAAATCTCCCTCTCGCTTATTCTTCACACACACGGGAGCTCTGAAATTGGTCAGCACTCTGGGGAGTTCTTTCTATTGTAATGAATTGATTATCAGCTCTCTGAGGAATGGTTGATTGTCGCAGTTGGCTATTTAACTCTAAGGGGATGTCCTTCTCATTCTGAAAGTTCTGGACCCTAAGTGGACCACTCAGCTGATCTTATGCAACAGCAAACTGAAGTTTGGTTGGGTCTTTACACACGGGAGCTCTAAAATTGGTCAGCACTCTGGGGAGTTCTTTCTATTGTAATGAATTGATTATCAGCCCTCTGAGGAATGGTTGATTGTTGCTGTTGACTATTTAACTCTAAGGGGATGTCCTTCTCATTCTGAAAGTTCTGAACCCTAAGTAGACCACTAAGCTGATCTCATGCAACATTAGCCAACCAACGTGAGTAGTTGCGGTACTGGTAAAGAGCGCCATTTTGCAACTACACAAGGTAAGGTATTCTCACTACTATCTTTTTTTTTTTTTTTTGATCAGTGATACTTGGTTGTTTTTTTTTTTTTTGTTTGTGTTCTAGGAAATCAATATTTGACTCTACAAGAAACCCAAGGATCTCTCGATGACTATGCTTGCCGTGTCATTAGGCGATATGACCTACACTACCTCCACTACGCAACATCACCTAGCAACCGCAACAACGAAAAACGATATCATACCAAACCTCAAACAACTCGATACCTTATTGACTCGTATTATGTTAGTCTGAGAAATACAGCATTACTTGAATTGTCCACTCTTGTCTGCTACCCCACACCATACAACAATTGGAAATCAACTTATTATTTTGGTCTTTCAATGGAAACCCCTATTTAGTATAGCTTTGTTTACCTTTTTGTTTCGATTTTTTTGTCAATAAACTTGAAATCGATGTCGCACTAAAATAAAATTAGTTGTCAGGAATTCAAAAAAAAAAAAGATGACGGATTTTTTTTTAATTCTCTTGTCGTGATTTTTTACTTCTTTTTTACCGAAATTTTACAATGACTTTATATTTTTACTATGAAGATGGCCAGGGCAATGTCGTGGATGAAAACGGAAATGAAGCAATGGAAGTGTCTGATGATGAAGCTGATGATGACATTCAACTAGATATTTTTGACGAATATGAAAACCTACTTGGGATGCCAAACGGGAAAGGACGAGCAACTTGGCGGAATGGAGTTTGACGAGGATCTACAACAACAAGAACAGCAACAGGATCAGCAAAAGAAACAACAAAAGAAGGCAAAAACGTATACAATGTATTCAGAAGAAATCAATGTCTTGGTCATCACATACTATCTTGATAAACTTGTCTCAGCAGCGAAGGTGGGTAGAAAATACAACGTGGATGAAAGGACGGCACAACGATGGATAAAAGAATACAAACATGAACAAGCACGTGAAGGAACCGAAGTTACAGAAAAGAAGAAACCTAGGCCAAAGAACACACTCAACGACGAACACGAGCACTAGCTGAAGCAATTCATTGACGATAATTCACAATCAAGAGGGAAGCATTGTTGGACTCTGAAACACTCTACAAGAATAGCCGACGCTTGCAACATGGTTACTCACAAGGTTCTCCCTGGATATATTCGCCACTCTATCTCTCGCTTTGATGATTGTCTCAAGAAGAATCCCATTTAGTTTATATTATTTAGTTTAGTCCTTTAGTTTATATTATTTGGACCGCTCCCCTATATTTTATACACATAATAAACTCTTACATTAATTTGTTATTTTACTTCTATCTTTATACTATCTTTTTTTTTTTTTTTTTTTTTTTTTTTTTTTTTTGGTTTGGGTAGAGTTCCCTGTTTATGTAATGATGCACTGTAAATAAAAAAGGTACATTTTATTGAAATAATATATATATAAGAATGGCATGCTACTGAATGTGTTATATAGTATGTAGTATAAGGAGACGTATCTTAAGAAATATAAATGTTGTGTGATGTAAACGAAAATGGAAGTGGGGGGGATTATGGGCGTAAATCTTCATAAATATAAAATTCGTAAATATAAGGCCGAATTTTTCGTATGTGGAGTAATTCCGTTGTTCAATTAAAGTCAACGTTGGACAGGACCAGCAACGTCGTCTGCTGCTCATCCGGTGCTGCCGAAGACGAAACATTATTCACTTTTGTCAAGTTTAGCTTTATCGATCCTTCATGCTCTGCAACACTCGACAACAACAACGACAATAACAACGACGACGACCCCCACCGAAGCAATGTGTGAGATGGACATTCGACGATTCCCGTCCAACCTTGTTTACCTCCATTTACACCATACTTTGATTCGTCAACTTAACGACCAGACCTTCCTGGAGATGGTACTGAAATTCAAAGCCAGCAAAAATGGTAATTAAGTTTAGTCCCCCCCCTTTTTTATATATATTGTATATATAATTCTAATTTTATTCGTTTTATGATGGAGGATCGCGATAACGGATTATAAAGACAAACTTGTCAGCAAAAATGAAGTGGGTCAATGGCATATCACTACCATGGTGTCGGTCAAATTGAAACTATTTGAGTTCATCACTGCCTGGGAAAAGTTGGGTCTTCTTTTTATGTTGGGCAAAGAACAAATGAGAAAATAAGCAAAATGCTACCAGCATTTGCAACACCCACAATCACTTCAGCAACAAAAGGTCGACACCAAAAGCTGGATGATGACGGTACGGCATGCAATTTTGATAGGGCCAAGGACGCCATTGTTACGTTTCATCCGCCCGCCACCATGAATGATAACAACAAGAACAACACTACATTTCATCATAATGGTGCCCTGTACTACCTTTATATCAAACCCAAGGAATATTTTAGTAGGTTGGTGGTTGAAAAAGAGTCGTCTCAACAACATTTCATGCCGCCGAATCCCGAATTACTGAAGCGGCTTGCTATCATTCAAGAGAACAACGTTCCTACTACGGTGGATGTTGTTTATATAGCCTTTTTTTGTCAAAAATCACGAGACATGCTCAAAACATGTCATGACCACTCGATTTTTTTTTTAATGGGAATCCTTGTAGAAAATAAATGTATATCAGATCACGGTCTAAATTGCCGCACACCTTTTCAATATAGCGACTGGACGTATCATCTCAATAGTGATGATAGTGGATTTAATATCTATTAAATTCATTTCCTACAGTATGATAAATATTCAATAAAAACGAGGATACGTTTTCTTAATGCACTGTCATTGACGTTCTGGGTCCTACCCATTCTACCCTTTTGAATTTCTTCGTTCCTGTATTTCTATTTTTTTTTTTTGACACTTCCCGTCCTGCCCAAAAAAAAAAGAATTGCTTATAATAGAATGGAATACAATCTGAAGGAGGGTCTAAAGAATGTTCAACACTCATCTAAAGTCATTATTGTAAAAAAGGGTCTAATATAAAGTATAGGACAAGGACGATGATTTTTTATGGAAGCCAAACAAAGGGTCAACATGTTCAATTTAAATGGGTCATAATAAAAACGGATCTCATGTACAAGACATGGAAATGACTACTGCGACATTTTTTCATTGAACGTTTTTTTTTTTTTTTTTTTTTTTTTTTTTTTTTTTTTAAAAAAAACATATTTTATTGAATTGGAAATACAAACAATGGATAAACTAAGACAAAACTAAGCCAATGGAGGATCCAATAAACTTAAACTAATGGTGGTTGTAGATCCTAGATCCAAGATGAAAGGGTTTCTGTTATAGCCAAATAAAATAATATATACCAAAACCTGTTTATTGCAAAATAAGAATAGGATATAAAGTAAGAATAAGATAAAATGAAGAGAGGGGAGGAGACAAAAAGTACTTACCGTTATTTTGACAACGGTTTCGAATATGAAAAAAAGAATAATATAAGATAGAGAAAAAGGGGAAAGAGAGAGAAAAATATAAATGTCAAATATAAATAAAAGCCTAAATTTTAAAAAAGAGGTCGGAGTAAAAAAAGAGAAACGAAAAGAGAGTTGCTATCACAAGATAGCCTTCACCTTGATAGTACATTTCATAATTGCATAAACTATTTAAAACAATAAACATCTAGATACAGTACTGGTACCATCGTATGGATATACGATTCAAAAAAAAAAAAATAGGTAGCAAGTAAAATCAAGAAATCTCAAGAGACACTTCACTAAATATTAAATATCATAAAAACGTTCGCAGGGAAAAATCCCACACTTCAGGGACTATTCTATTTTTTTTTTCTTTTGGAAATGTCAAAGTCTCCAACACAAAAACAGAATATTAATCATTCTGTGTGCATGGTAGATATTGTTTGTATTAAGAAACCGGTTCTCGTATGAAATGGCGTCATCCCACCAAAGATGACACGCGGGAAAGACCCTGATTTCTCCAGGGATTTTTGCATGAATTTCGTTTTAAACGCCGCATCGCTAAATGGCGTATGCTAGGTGCACGGATAGTCTAGCACGGTTAACGGTGCCCAAAGTTCTGAAGCGGTATTTTAAAATATCATTTGCCCTTTGGCAATGCATAACGTGAAAATTTCGACGGTGGACGGTTCAAAAAGTTACCTGTAAAAATAAAATGGTGTGTCGATCTGGAGGTATGTCTTTTTTTTTTTTGGCCTATGGAATGATAGAGGATAAACATAAACAGGGAACTCGACTATTTTATTATCTTTCAAGTGACTAATTATGGCTCTCTAGGGTATAGAAGGTGTACAGAGCCATTCATTATACAGTATGGACAATGCATGTTGTGCAAAAAAAAAAAAAAAAAAAAAAAAAAAAAAAAAAAAAAAAAAAAAAAAACTGGGAGAAAACAATAAATAAAGAATCCATGTGGGCCGGATTTAGAATATTCACATCGTCCAGGAGTTCTCTTTTTTTCAAAAAAAAAAAACTTTGGACCTCACAATACTGTAGAGCCATTCATCGTAGAATAGCGTGTGTCAGCCATCAAAAAAAAAAAAAAAAAAAAAAAAAGCTTATCCTCTCTGATTAAACTCAATATACATGCAATCTGGACGGGGCACTGGGCACATACTTTTGACAACGTTCCTTTTCTTCCCTCATATATCATTAAAACCGTCTCCGCCTCTCTCACTTCCCAACAGCTCCTGCCTCCCGCACTCTGTAAATCAATAGGATGATTTGCTCTTGTCTCTTGAAATTACCTGACCCCTCTAGTATAATTTCCCCATCTTCTATTTCCACCTGTCAGTGTCTAACACAACTATCCTTTCCTTACATCTTGTTCTTATATTATATTATTCATAACCTTTAACTGGACACCTCTCACCACGACGTGAACCCAGGTCTTTATTGTAATAAATGACATTTTACAAAAAAAAACAAAAAAAAAACTCAATATATTAAATTATCCTATATTGACTAAACCGAATGTTGATGCTATGGCACAATAATGATACAGTAACGCATGATAGATATAAATGATTGAACATTAATTATACATATCATCGAACCAAGGTATGGAACAATAATTGGTTGCTTTCCAAGTATGTATGTAGTTGTTTATTAAATCAATCCCCATACAAAATATTAAACGATACCACATCTTGTGTTTTTTAGTAGATATCAAAAAAAGTAACACGAGGCTTAGCATCGCTGTCGTTGTCGATGTAGTCGTCGTCGTCGCCATGGCATATCACATAATATCCCTTTTCGACACTTAGAGTGAATGTAGGTGACAGAATCCATTTGTTTTTAACAAAACATCCGATCAAAATGAGAACCTCAAAAGGTGATCGTACATCATGCGGTTCAGTAAGTGGGATTAAAACAATGTCAAAATTACACTTAGAAGCGTCATCCTCATTATCAGCATGGAGGCCGAGACGTTTAAAAATTGTCCACTTGTTGCCCATGACGCTATAAGGTTTGGTGAACTCAAAGTGGTTGTAATCTACCACAATATATTCTTTCGGTTTCAAACGTAAATAGTGTTGGGGCAAGTCACCTCCGTCCTCTTCGTCATCATCATCATCGTCATTGTCATCACCATCATTGTTGCTATTATTGTTGTTGGTTTGTTTGTGATGATGATAGAGCATAATGGTAGATGGATCCTTTACGTCAAAATTCGAAAAAGCTACGTAGGGACTATTGATTCGATGCGCACTGGGGGATGTCGATGTTAAAGTCGATGTTGCAAAGGTTGGTAAAACACCGCTATACATCGCGCTCGGATGACCAGACAAAAATAGCAGTGCTAATTTATCTTTTGTGTGCATGATTTCGTAGAGTTTCAATTTCACGGATAGCATAGTGTTGATTTTCCAATGCGAAACCTCCAGTTTTCTGTCTCGATATGGTGAGAATGGCAAAATACTGTAAAATCGATCCTCTAATGAATTTTAAAATAAAAAAAAAAAAATAAAAAAAAAATAAAAAAGAATGTAAAATCTTTTTTTTCTAAAATTAAAATACCACGGTAAGGTTCGTTGTTTGTTTCAACTTACCATTTTTACTGGCTTTGGAAATCAGAATGTTCTGTAGAAACGTTTGTCGACTGAGTTGATTGTGTAAAGTATGATGAAATTGAATGTACACTGGGTTGGACGATTGTGTTCTCGTCTCTTGTGTTGTAAATTCATCATTGTAATAACTAACATTCATAGCTATGTCAGAAGGATCGTTAAAATCAAATTTGAAGAAGGCGAATTTTTCGCTGCCCTCCATATCATTATACGTCTTAGGTGCATAGATGCTAGGAGCCAATTGAGTAAACCAATATTTGAGGTTGTTTTTCTTTTTTGCGATATTGAATTCACTGATCACCCACACACGCGTAGACCAATCCTTGATGAGTCCCACCAAAAATTCCATCGATCGTCGAATACTGTTGCTTCTCCGAAGGATCTTGGATTTCCATTGAGACGCACTGAGTTGACAGCTTTCGTCATATGTTAAATCGATATGTATTGAATGAAACATGTCTAGAGGACAAATTTTTTTGTCACACTGATGTAAATCTCCATTCGAATTCTTGCCGCTTCTTTTTATCCAAGTTTTCCAATGTTGACAACGCTTTTGATTTGTGGTGGTTTCGCAGATGTGATCGAGGGCTTGTACAGAACAATACCGATTAGAAAACGACTTGTAATTCATCAAACCGTATGTAAAATGACTCGTGTTTTTAAGCAGCAATTGTCTTAATGCAGGAGGATCTTTTGGCACTTTGGCACGATCGAGGAATGCTTCATCCAAGGCGTCGAGTTGGGACGCATGTCCGTGAAGAAGGTGATAAAGATCCATATGGTATTCGGTGGAACCCTTAATGGTGTCGTCATTTTTGATCGATACGCCTTTCAGGTAAGTCACATGAAGATCGGGTACTGCTAATATATATGTGGCGCGATCGTAGATATTGCTCATTTGATGAATGGTTGCTTTTCGTTTTGCCGGGCTTTGATCCACACAGATAGCATCCACCCATACATAATTGATATGCTTTGTATCCGATTCGAAGGTCATCATTTTGCAAAGCCGATAAAAATCATCTAAATCAAACGATGTGATGGTTGCTGTGTAACCAACGCCAGTGTCGACCAGCGTCTCGTGTAATTCGCCCCAACGGTAAGATAAAGCAACAAATTTCAAATCGCTTTCTTCAAGTGGCTTTTTAACACAGTGGATCATATTATCTTCAGCGGCCTTTTTAATGTCGACAAGAACCACCTGAAATGGCTTTTTTTGTCGCGGCTTGGTGTCTTTGGGTGATAAGTTTATAAAAAAGAAAAGAAAATAAAAACGTCATATCAGTTAATATGGGATTGGTGTAGAAAGGATCCAGTTAACAAAAATGTACGTTGTTTTTTGATATTACCTTGACCGAGTTTATCCGCTGTTTCGTCGATCGTCATGATGTAGTTGAACGAAAAAAAAAAAAAATAAAGAGAAGGAAAAGGAGGGTGACAAATGATTCACAGAATGAATGATGAATGGCTCGGGGTACGTATATTCGGGTGAACATAACAAAAAGGCGCTTCACTGTAATACAAACGCTCAATGTGATGCCGCACCTTTGTTTCACAAATCAATGGTTGAAAGAGCAATACAGGGAGCCGTTTTTTATTCCCCAACGTTCATAGTATATATAACAGTAAGAAGCTTAAATGAATAGTAGTTCATATAAAAGTGGCAGAATGTCTCGCTTCAGTTATTATGGCACATCCTTTGATGACTTTTGGTTCCTGAATTTATTTTTATGGTGCATTTCATTTATAACCGTCATCAGTGAACCTTAATTCTTTACAATTTTGAAATTCAAATCCAGCACGACCTTTTTTTTTTTTTTTTTTTTTTTTTTTGCTGATGCTCTCTCCCTCTTGATCCTTTTTTCTTCTTTCACCATTTTGGATTCCTTCAGACTATGGTGATCTTGGGTCAGTGTTAGGACTAGTTTAGAAGGGTTTTCAGATCAGGGATGACAACATGCATGGGGAAACCCTTTCATTTCGGTTCTAGGTCTCTACAACCATCATTCGCTTAATTTAGTGTTAGTTTATTCATAGTTTGTCTATGCAATTGAATAAAACATGAATTTATTTTTACAAGCTCCAATGTAAAGTATGCCCCAATAGTCATTCTCAAGTGTTGTGCAATAGATCCCGTATTTACTAGCACCATCTCTTCCGATTAGTTTTGACCATTCTTCAGATCTCACAGTTAGTCTTCTCATGCTATCTCCAATAGATCATCTGTAGCGAGTGTTTGATGTGTGTTGGTGAAGTGAGTAACACCTATGTAATAATTTTATCGTTTTTACTGTGCATACCAATATTTAAGGCTCCCATAACAACGGCATGGAGCAAAACGAGGAATTATTAGTCAATGTTTTTATAGTTTTGGCGAGGAGGACTTTCTCGAGACTATACTAAAAATGGGGAGCGGGTGGTAGTGGCTAGTTATCTATATAAAAAGTGTTTACCATCTCATTATCTTTCATTATAAAAAAATTGACACCGAACGGGGCAGCTGGTTGAAGTTGCTCATTTTTGCCAAATTTTCACTGCGAAGTTTTTTTTTTTTTGCTTTTTTTTTTGGTTTGGGTCGAGTTTCCTGATTATGTAATGATGCACTGTAAATAAAAAAGATATATTTTATTGAAATAATATATAAAAAAAAAAATGGCATGCCACTGTATGTGTTATATGTATGTAGTATAAGTAAAAGTATCATAGACATGTAAGTGTTGTGTGATGTGAACGGAAATGGAAGGGGGGGGGAAATTGTGGGCGTAAATGTTTGAGCGTAAAAATTCATAAATATAACTTCCGTAAAGATAAGCCGGAAGTTTTTGTATGTGGAGTAATTCCGCTGTTCTATTAAAGCCAACATTCAACAGGATCGGCAACATCATCTGCTGCTCATCAGATGCTGCCGAAGACGAAACATTATTGACTTTTATCAAGTTTGACTTTATCTACCATGCGTGCTCTGCGACGCTTGACAACAACAACCGCAACAACAACAACGCCCTCACCAAAGCAATGTGTGAGATGGACAGTCGACGATTCTCGTCCAACCTTGTTTACCTCCATTTACACCATACTTTGATTTGTCAACTCAACCAGCACACCTTCCTGGAGATGATACTAAATCCAAAGCCAGCAAAAATGGTAAAATGTTTAGCCCGTTTTTTTTATATGTGGAGTGTATATAATTCTAAATTTATTCGTTTTATGATAGAGGATCGCTTTTACAGTATCCTGCTGTTATTGGATTATAAAGACAAACTTGTCAACAAAAATGAAGTGGGTCAATGGCATTCCACTACCATGGTGTCGGTCAAATTGTAGCTATTTGAGTTCATGACTTCCTGGGACAAGTTGGGTCTTCTTTTTATGTCGGGCAATGAACAAACGAGAAATATAGGAAAAACGCTACCAACATTTGCACACAATCAATTCAACAACAAAAGTTCAACACCAAAAGCTGGATGATGACAGCTGATAGGGCCAAACACGCCATCGTTACGTTTCATCCGCCCACCACCATGAACGAAACGACAAGAACAACAACACTACATGTCATCATGATGATACCCTGTACTACCTTCATATCAAACCCAAGGAATATTTTAGTAGGTTGGTGGACGAAAAGGAGGGGTCTCAACAACATTTCATGCCGCCGAATCCCGAATGACTGAAGCGGCTTGCTACCATTCAAGAGAACACTGTTCCTACTACAGTGGATGTTGTTTATATTGCCTTTTTATCGTCAAATCATCATGAGAACAATTTTGTACGGCCAAAACATGTCATGGCCACTCGATTTTTTTAATGGGAAGCTTTGTAGAAAATAAATGGATGTTAGATCACGGTCTAAATTACCACACACACAGAGTGAGAAGGGATCTAAAGAATGTTCAACACTCATCTAAAGTCACTACTGTACAAAAGGATCTAATATAAGGTCTAGGACAAAACGATAATTTTTTATAGATGCAAAACAACAGGTCAACACTTTCAATCTAAATGGGTTATAATAAAAAGAGATCTCTTGTAGAAGACATGGAAATGACTAAAGCGACATTTTTTCATTGAATTTTTTTTTAAAAAAAAAATTTTTTTTTATTAAATTGTAGATATAAACTATGGACAAACTAAAACAAAACTGAGTCAATGGAGGATCCAATAAGCTAAAACTAATGGTGACTGTAGATCCTAGATCCGAAATGAAAGGGTTTTCCCATGCATCTTGTCATCTCTGTTCTGAAACCCCTTCTAAACTAATCCTGACACTAATCCAAGTCCACCATAATTTCAAGGAAGCCAAAATAGTGAAGAAACAACAATAAAATAAAATAAAAGGGAAAGAAAAGAGTGAGAAAAAAAAAAAGGGGACGGCCTCCCGTTAAAAAAAATCATGCGCGGCGTTCGAAATGTCACTTTTGTGTGTGTCCAGACAAAAATAGAATGGTCTTTTTATGTGTAAAAAAGGAAAGGCCATGCTTTTATTCGTGTACACAAAAAAAAAAAAAAAAGGCCGTGCTTTTCTTGGTATGCACAAAAAAAGGAACACCCTTTCCTTTTGATTCTCAATAGGTGGACGTTAATAAGTCTTCTGTATCATAGATCAATCAATAACTCGAAATCATGAATCACCCGCGTACCACTTGCTCATCAATGTATAAAAAAAATGATTCTATCAGATTACTTTTTGTTGGCCAAAGAGACGTTAACTTGCCTGGGTTTTCTTTTAAAAAGCGAACGCCTACTGCCAAAATAAAATGAAAATAAAAGGACCGGAGTTGTTCCTGAATCACACCCGAGGGTTTCTGAAAAAAAAGAAGGGCTACTTGCATGAATTGTTTTCAAACTCAATGGTTTCGTTGATTTACCAAAAAGGGGGTTCTGACGGAGAATGATCTCTTTTTTCGTCCCTCCCTTTTTGCATGAAGCTACCATTGGATGAAAAATTCTCTCATGTCATACAAATCAATCTTCTGTTGTACTAATGTACAGAATATGTACATTGAGTAAAAAATAAAATAGAAAACTGAATTATTACGAAAAGTATCAGTGTACCCTTTGTTACCATGGACCATCTTCGCTCTTTTTAGGAATTCAACGTACGCGCAATGTCACAACAAAATATTCAGAATTTATTTAGTCAATCATGACACTAATTTTGGCGTATAGATCCGGGGGGGGGCGCTCACATCACAAAATGGAATGGAAGCTTTCCATTCCATTAAAATCATGACTCGTCAAGGGATGGTTACTGATAGACATGTTACTCACCTCATACGTGCTTCATATTATATACTTTTACTTTATTATCATGTAGTTTAAAATTTTTATATGTCTACAACAGAAACCTAATCTATCAATTGACTAGACTTTTTTTTTTTTTTTTTTTTTTAAACCTCTCTATATCACTAGCATTTAAAATGGACATCTGCATAAAATGCCTGAATATTCTATAATATAGGATATTTAAATTGTCTACATGTTTCAAAGCTATATAAGACCTTTCAATAATATACATAAATAGATATATCTGAATACTCTATGTAAAAAGCGCAGAAAAACACAAGCTAGCATTCACAAAAAATATATATATATATATGTTGATTGATAATTTAACTAATGTCCATGCAAGTATGTGGATGAAAGTAGTAAAATCAAGATTTCTTTTTTTTATTCAAGAAAAAAAAAGTGTGTTGTTATAATTGAGCTCTCATGTTACACATTCTTGGCGTTATTTGTTTCCTTCCCGAGTGAATGATGTGCATCCAACTCCTCAAATGTCGCATAGATAGAGGCGTCTTTCAAAACAATACTAGAGTTTGTCTTTTTGTCTTTTTTTCTTTCTATACTGTTGTCATCATGACAATAGATGACCAACTGGAGCACCGCCCTGAAGGTAAGTTTGTTAGCACAAAACAAGTATTGAAAAAAGAAAAAAGAATGGAGCATGTTTATTAACATAATTTTATGCACATCCTTTATGTTTTATATTTTATCCATAGAGCTAGTTTGCAATACCACTCAGAAGCAAAAACCATTTCACGTTGTCCTTATCGATATCAAAAAGGCAGCCGAAAATGACGAGATTTACTGTATTGAAAATCCATTAGAAGACGACGACCTGGCGTATGTGGCGTTATCTTACCGTTGGGGCGAATTACAAGAGACATTGGTTGATACGCACCTGGGTTATATTGCATCGATCACATCGTTTGATTTGAAAGATTTTATCGATCTTTGCAAAATGATATCATTGGAATCCGATTTGCAGCATATCAAGTATGTGTGGGTGGATGCGATTTGCGTAGATCAAACCAACTATGAGCGACGAAAAGCCACGATTTATCAGATGACCAACATTTACGAGAAGGCCAAGTATATTTTGGCCGTACCTGACTTACACTTGAAACACCTGATTGAGACAAATGTAACGAATTATCGCGTCATCGAAGGCTCTTTCATTCACCATAAATATATTTATCACCTTATTCACGGAAACACCGAACAACTCATTGCATTCGACGAAAAATTGCTCAAGGAGCTGAAAGTACCAAATGGATCAAGGCAATGGCTGACCAAATATACAGAATATTTTATGGAAGGCTTTATGGAATCCCGGAGCCATTATAGCGTTAGATATAATTCTGAAAATGCACTTGATCATATCTATCAAGTCAGTAGGACAATCCATCCACAGCCACAAGGTGAAAGAAAAAGCAAGCAGCAGCAGCAGAAGAAGAAGCACCAGAAAGAGAAAAGAACGAACGACACTAGTGATCCTGTATGTAAAGGTGTCGATTGCGAAGAAAAAATTTGTCCTCTTTATCTTTTTGAAGCATCGCATGATCCATCCTCTTCTTCGGGTGCAAAACGATACTGGAAGCAAAAAATACTTGAAAGAAACAAGTCCATCCGCCGATCGATGGAGCTTTTACAAACCCTCATTGTCGACTGGTCATCTCGCGTTTGGGTGATCAGCGAATACAGCATTGCGAGAAAGAAAAATAATCTAAAGTATTGGTTTACTCAACTTGCGCCTGACTCTACTACTTTTTTTTACTATAAACATCTGAAGGATCCATTTACTTTTTTCAAATTCGACTTTGATGCCCCAGTCAGCGACAACGACTTTTCATCCACCTACACTGTTCGCTACGTACACATGGCGGACCATACAGGCGCCATGTCAGATCCTGTTCAAGCCAAATTCCATTATCTCATGTCAAATCAACTCCAAGGGAGATCGTTTCTTAACATGATGTTGAAATCCAAAGCCAGCAAATGCGAGGATCGATTTTATGCGGTGCTTCCGCTGTTTTCAAAATACAAGCACATGCTCACACATCAAGTGGTAGACCATTGGCACGTCGATAGCATGGCTGCCGTCAAGTTGCAGCTGTTTGAATGGATGGATACAAAGGACAAGCTGGCACTTCTTTTCTTGGCTGGCAGATACAATGCCTTGGGTCAATCGCACATTTTGCCGACTTTTGCTACCACGACCATCACATGGGGCGAGCGTCCTGCCGAAGAATCTGTCACATCCAACCAAGTGGACGACGATGTGTTCAATTTCGACTTGACCCAACCATCCGTTCTGACGCTTCATCATTCTCAAGCCAACGACGACGACGACCACGGCGGCCATGATGACCCTGGGTTGTATTTTCTTCATCTGAAACCAAAGCGATATCGACTCTATGAAAAAGCCCATACCCCTGAAATAAAAAACGCTATGCTATTCAAGCGCCTTCAGCTTAACGATGATGATGATCTGCGCCTGGTGAAAATTGTGAGTCGGGACATCGAAACCGACCATCAAATGGAACATCCTTGCATTTTTTTACTGGGAAGTCTTAAAAAAAACAAATGGATATTAATGGTGAAGTATCTTCTTCCAGCTCATGCAGTAAAGGCTTTTACCGAAGAAACAAACAGTGATGGGTTCAATATTTATTGAATAGTTATGCACCCATCCATTAATTAATTAATAAATACAAATTTCTAATGCGATCATCGTTTACAATATAGACGTTCGTTTATTGTTGATTATTCAAAGGGAGATCCCACTTTTTTTTTTTTTTTTTTTTTGTTGATTAGAGGAAGTTAGTGTTGACCTCATTGACCAAGTAGTTACACCACCATCACCCCTTCCCAGTGGAGTCTATTATTGTCAAATCCTCAAAAGTTTGGCCCATCGGGTATCTAGCAAACGAATGAGCTGGTAGTGACATCTTTTACCAAAATAGCTCAAAACATGCACCCCATGACCATCGTCAAGAAAAAGAAACTATTACATCAAGCTGATATCCATCCATTGCGAAAGGATTTACGTCCATTTCAATGAAGTCTAATCAAGCCCTTCAACAAGTGCCAGCCCCCCCAAAAAAAAAATGTGCTCAAGAGCGACGGCAGGATCTGTTTCAAATCCCGCCCACATGATGATTATTATTTATTTGGTTCGCTCGTTTTTTTTTTTTTTCTTTGTCAATGGAGCCTCTTTGGAAGTTATGGTGATCTTAGATTAGCGTCAGGACTAGTTTAGACGGGCTTTCAGATCAGGGATGACAACATGCATGGGGAAACCCTTTCATTTTGGAACAAAGGTCTGAAGGCACCATTAATTCACTTTTTTGAAGTCGCCACTCACTTTAGTTTAGTGTTAATTTGTCCTTGTTTGTATCTAAATCTCAATAAAGTATGTCTCTTTTTACATTACATCGATAAAACGTGTCCCATTTGTCTCTCCCTCTCTCAAATCTTGTACAACAGATCTCTTTTTTTTACTACCATTACGGGATCTGATTAGTGTTGAGCGTTGTCATTAGTCAATAAAACATATCTCCTTACTTATTCTCGTGTCTCATAGTATAGTATGGCTTTTATTTTTCTACAGTTGTACCCTTTGATTGACGTTGTCTATTCTTCAAATCTCTCTTTAGATTCCCTCATGCTTCTTCCAATAGATCACATTATTAGATCCCTTGTTAGAATGAATCCTTTCTCGTCTTTAGTTTTAGTATCTATATCGATATGCTTCAATAAAATATGTTCCTTTTTAATTATTTATCGTAATGCGCCTGTTTGATAATAAACGAATATCTCTATTGTAGCTATTTTTTGTTTTGGCTTAGCAAACTCTTCCTCTCTATTCACCCCACTATAACTATTTTCCCCTTGCCGGCTAAACTCTCCCCCTCCTAGGAACTCATTGGCCATATTTAAATTACTTTTACTATCAACGATAGTCATATTCCTGTTCTACTAATAATATATAAATGTAGAACCTAGGGTCATGATGAACGTGTAGCTGTCGCTGCTGTCATATAGAGCATGTTGCACTAACTTTCTACCTTATCGATGACTAACTCCCCCACCTATTCATTCCCTAATACCCAATAGTTACTATATTTTTGTAATTGTCAGACTAATTTGAAGTGAAATATATCTGAATATATATACATATATATTTATATCAAGCATTCAGGTTAACTTTATGCACATGCTGAACTGCAACACATCAATGCATCATGTTATTATAGGAGAGGTTATTCTCACGAGGATTCCACTCACACACATTCGGATTATCAACAATTTTGCCAATAAAACCGGGGAAATTCGAAAGAAAGACTGTAATACAGTCGTTCCTGAAAAAGAGTGGAGGGTAGCGGTTGCCATAATCTCGAGAACAACACAAAAAAAAAAAAAAAAAAAAAAAGTCGTGGGGGGGGGGGTTTGAAGTTCCAAAATTGTAAAGAGTTATGGTTCATTGATGACGGTTATAAATGAAATGCACCATAAAAATAAATTCAGGAACCAAAAGTCATCAACGGAATATGCCATAATAACTGAACTGAGACATTCTGCCAATATTTTTTATATACTACTATTCATTTATGCGTCTTACTGTTACATATACTATGATCGTTGGAGAATAAAAAAGGGCTACCTTTATTGCTCTTTCACCCATTGATTGATGAAACAAAGGTGGGGCATTTCATTGAGCGTTTGTGTTACAGTGAAGCGCCTTTTTGTTATGTTCGCCCGCATAAACGCGCCCCGAGCCATTCATCATTCATTCTGTCAATCATTTGTCACCCTCCTTTTCCTTCTCTTTTTTTTTTTTTTTTTTTTTTTTTTCGTTCAACTACATCATGACAATCGACGAAACAGTGGATAAACTCAGTCAAGGTAATATAAAAAAACGGGGTACATTTTTGTTAACTGGATCCTTTCTACACCAACTCCATATTGACTGATATGACGTTTTTTACTTTTTATTCATTTTTATAGACTTATCACTCACAGACTCCAAGCCGCGACAAAAAAAGCCATTTCAGGTGGTTCTTGTCGACATTAAAAAAGCCGCTAAAGACAATAGGATCCACTGTGTTAAAAAGCCACTCGAAGAAAACGATTTGGAATTTGTTGCGTTATCTTACCGCTGGGGCGAATTACACGAGACGCTGATTGACACTGGCGTTGGTTACACAGCAACCATCACATCGTTTGCCTTGGATGATTTTTATCGGCTTTGCGAAATGATGACCATCGAATCGGATACAAAGCATATCGATTATGTATGGGTGGATACTATCTGTGTGGACCAAAGCCCGGCCAAACGAAAAGCAACCATTCACCAAATGAGCAATATCTACGATCGCGCCACATATATATTAGCAGTACCCGATCTTCATGTGACTTACCTGAACGGCGTCTCC
Source organism: Absidia repens (assembly GCA_002105175.1). Lineage (NCBI taxonomy): Eukaryota > Fungi > Mucoromycota > Mucoromycetes > Mucorales > Cunninghamellaceae > Absidia > Absidia repens. The sequence continues at coordinate 127,267 of MCGE01000053.1, read as the reverse complement.
CTAAAAAATAGCGACACCATCGAGGGCTCCGCGGAATACGGTATGGAACTTTATCACCTTCTTCACGGACATGTGTCTCAATTCCACGCCTTGGATGAAGCATTCCTCGATGATGCCCATGTACCAAAAGATCCTCCTGCATTAAGACAATTGCTGCTTAAAACCACGAGTCATTTTGCATATGGTTTGATGAACTTCATTGCGTTTCCTTCTATATATTGTCCTGTACAAACCCTCGATCACATCTGCAAAACCGCCACCAAACAAGAGCGTAATCAACATTGGAAACCTTGTATAACAGGGAGCAGCAATGATTCGGATGGAGAATTACATCAGTGTGACGAAACGATTTGTCCTATAGACGTGTTTCATTCAAGACGTATCGATCCAACAACTGATGAACTCTGTCAATTCCGTGAGTCTCAATGGAAATCCAAGATCCTTCAAAGAAGCAACAGTATTCGACAATCGATGGAATTTTTGGTGGGGCTCATCAAGGATTGGTCTACGCGTGTGTGGGTGATCAGTGAATTCAATATCGCCAAAAAGAAAAACAACCTCAAGTATTGGTTTACTCAATTGGCTCTTGATGACGGAGCATTTGAGGCGTATGATGACATGGAGGGCGACGAAAAGTTCACCTTCTTCAAATTTGATTTTAACAATTCTTCAGACACCAGTATGAAGAGTTATTACTACGAAACCAATAATGGAACACAATTGACGAGAACACAATCGTCCAACCCAGTGTACATCCAATTTCATTATACTTTACACAGTCAACTCAGTCGACAAACGTTTCTGCAGAACATTCTGATTTCCAAAGCCAGTAAAAATGGTAAGTTGAAACAAACAATGAACCTTAACCCGTCTTAATTTTAGAGAAAAAAAAACATGATTTTACATTCTTTTTTTATTTATTTATTTTAAAATTAATTAGAGGATCGATTTTACAGTATTTTGCCATTCTCACCATATCAAGACAGAAAACTGGAGGTGTCGCATTGGAAAATCAACACTATGCTCTCCGTCAAATTGAAACTCTACGAAATCATGCACACAGAAGATAAATTGGCATTGCTCTTTTTGTCTGGTGATGAAGAGGCGATGTATAGCGGTGTTTTACCGACCTTTGCAACATCGACTTTAACTTCGACATCCGACCTTGCAAATATAATCAATAGACCTATGGGCTACAGATTTTTTTCGAATTTTGACGTAAAGGATCCATCCACCATTATACTTTATCATCATCACAAACAAACCAACAACAACAACAATAACGGCAATGATGTTGATGATAATGATGATGATGAAGAGGACGGGGTTGACTCGCACCAACACTATTTACGTTTGAAACCGAAAGAATATATTGTGGCAAATCAAGTCCAATATGCGCCCAACGTGCGTGATTTCATGCGCAACATGTGGCCAATTTTTAAACGCCTCGGTCTCCATGCTGATGATGATGATGATGCTTTTACAGGTACTTTTGACATCGTTTTTATCCCATTTGCTATAGGGCCGCATTATAAACAGTTGCGTTATGAACGGTCACCTCGTTGTAGCGCTCGATCTGATCGCCTCACTTTGATCGGATGTTTTGTTAGAAACAAATGGATCCTGGCACCTGAAACCATTGATGCCGACGACGGAGATTATGTGATATGCCATGGCGACGACGACAGCCACTACATCGACAACGACAGCGATGCTAAGCCTCGCGTTACTTTTTTTGATATCTACTAAAAAACCTAAAATGTGGTATCGTTTAATATTTTGTATGGTGATTGATTTAATAAACAGCTCCATACATACTTGGAAAGCAACTAATGATTGTTTCATGTCTTGGCTTGATGATATGTATAATTAATATTCAATCATTTATATCTATCATGCGTTACTGTACCATTATTGTTCCATATCATCAACACTTGGTTTAGTTGATATAAGATAATTAATTGAATATATTGAGTTTAATCAGGACAAGATACCTTTTTTTTTTTTTTTTTTTTTTTTTACACAACATGCATTGTCCATGTCGTGTAATGAATGGTTCTGTACACCTTCTATATCCTAGAGTGCCATAATTAGTCGCTTGAAAGCTAATTAAATAGTCGAGTTCCCTGTTTATATTTATCCTCTATCATTCCATAAGCCAAAAAAAAAAAAAAAAAAAAAAAAGGACATACCTCCAGATCGACAATACCATTTTATTTTTACAGATAACTTTTTGAAACATCCATTGTCAAAATCTTCTCGTTATGATTGCCAAAGGGCAAATGACATTTTAAAAGGGGATTGCCCCATTTCAGAGGATTTTCAGAGGCTTCAGAGGATTTTCGGAGGATTTTCAGAGGGTTTTCAGAGGAATTTCAGAGGATTTTTCAGAGACCGTCCCGTACCACCTTTATTGTATCGCCAATAACTACCAATTTAAACAAGCCTTGTGACATTAGCAATAAAAAAGAAATTGACACTTACTTCTTTACCTCTTTTTACCATATTATTGGGAGCGCTATTGTTTCTATTTGTTATGACTAGTCATCTTCCAATTGGAGAAATCTATTCTTATCAAGGAGTATGGTCGAGGATGTAAAGCTTTGATTCTCTCGTTGCAGATTTATTTTAGCGAATACACGTATTGCAATGAAACACTACTTCTGACTGTATCCGATAATATGAACAGCAACGACAACAATGATCAACGCAATTATTTTCTAGAAATTATAAATAAGGACATTATTACAGAACAAGGTTAGATGATTCATGGTCGGATCATGGCTATGGAACCTACTAGTTGGCATATTTACACGATCATGTAAATTGGCGACAAAATTTACAAAGTAGATGATAGCCACAAAAGGATTGTCGACTTGTAATTTTTCAGTTTGGATGGGAAAATGCAAACAGCATATATGCTTCCTTTTTTTCAGCAGATTGACTCACCTGAACAATACCAATTATCAGGGCCCCAAAACGTCTATTGAAAGGCCTGTCTAAAAAACCATTATAGCCACCACTGTCTACATTGGAATCACCAATTGAAACATAAACTTTGCCATCAGTTCCACCACCTCTTACTTCAGTATCAAATTTAGCACCATCACCACTTACACCTTTATTAGTAACCCATCTTTATCAAAAGGCAACACGACCACTAACAACCACTAAGACAAAAACGATCATCAAGCACTATTACCAAAAAGTCCGTCATGAGGAAAATATATGCCAAACAAATTTCATTCCAAAACGAAAATGATAATCATGATTTTTATTTTTATTTTTTTAAAGCATTACTCTATTGAATAAACAGTGCCAATTTTTTATATCGCTAATGTCACAAAGCTTGTTTAATCTGGTAGTTATCGGCGATACAATAAAGGTGGTACGGGACGGTCTCTGAAAAACCCTCTGAAAATCCTCTGAAAACCCTCTGAAGCCTCTGAAAATCCTCTGAAATGGAGCAATTCGCAACAGTATTAAAGACAAACTGTCGTCAGATTTTCAAAGCTCAGCTAGGTTACTAGTGCTAGATTACTAGTGCTAACTTACTAGTGCTAGGACGCCGTTGCTTTTTGCCGGCTTTCTACCCAATCCCACGCCTCTATTTTTCTTTTCCACCAATCCATTCATCCAGTCTTCTCCTTTTTCAAAAGTTAGCTCTGAGAATGACCTTGATAAATTAGAGGAGATAATTTACTCCTGCACCCCATGGAGACGCAATCACTGAGAACGATTTATTTGTAGGTCATGGAAAATATCATTTTTTCCGCTGAAAATGAGCTGAGGCCCTATCTAACCCACTTCAGTATATCTCTTTTCCACCAATCAATGTGGTGGACGAAATCTATTTAGTACCCAACCCATTTCTTTTTCACACATACGTACACGTCCCAGTTTTTTTATTCTACGTTCATGTGTACCCATTCGATAAAAGAAACAATGTAAATGTATGACAAATACACTAATGATGGAAAGAGACAAGCATATTTTATTGTGACGTAGCTACTGTAGCTACAAACTATGACAAACTAACATTAAACTAAACTATTGGGGGTTCAGTTATGCTATGGTGAGGTTAATCGAACGGCGGTCCCAAATCACGAATCCAAAATGAAAGGGTTTCCCCATGGTATTTGTATTGCATTTTTCTAAAATGCCCCTGATTCAAGTTCTAATACTAATCCAAGATCATCATTTCATGAAAAAAGAAAGAAAATGGGAAAGAAAGGAAAAGGGAAACGACATGATAAATAAAAAAAAAAACATGCGGAGTGTAAATATTGCCACCGCCTTCTTTTTTTTCTCTTCATTAGCAGTTGAAGGGAGTTATTTATGGAATCATTGCACAATAAACATTTCTTTTATATAATTCCTTGAAAACGAGATTCTTTTGTCTGTTTGTTTTTTTTTTTTTACCCTCTTTTTTTTTTTGAAATGCATGCTCCCAGTGCCAGCGATTCCAGTGTCAGTGACAGTAATTCAGAGGGCCAGACGAATTCGTCGCCGAATCGATGATGTAAGTATTTTTCTTTTTCTTTTTTTTGGTAAATTCTAATAACAATTAAAAAAAAAAAAAAATTAGGTGCCACGTCCGTGCCTGTGCAAACAAATAGATCATCAAAAGCCAACGTCGAGGTTATGTCCATTGAACCCTCGCAACAGGCAGTCTGCTGTAGGAAGTAGTGAAGAAATCGTCATGGATCTCAGTGAGGTGAGACCTAATAGCGGGGTTCCGAATAAATACTAAAAAATTTAATAATTTCCAGGTACCGAACAATCCGGCTCAATCCTCTAGAGTTGCAACCTCTACGTCTCAATCATCTCAAGCTGCAACCTCTTCGACTCAATCATCTAGACCAGTAATCAGCGAGGTTAAAAAAAAAAAAAAAAAAAAAAATAGCTTATCCTCTCTGATTAAACTCAATATATTAAATTACCCTATATCAACGAAACCCAATGTTGATGCTATGGCACAATAATGGTCCAGTAAAGCATGATAGATAGAAATGATTGAACATTAATTATACATATCATCAGACCAAGGTATGAAGCTCAAAAATTGGTTGCTTTCCAAGTATGTATGTAGCTGTTTATTCAATCAATCACCATCCATTATATTAAACGAGACGACATCTTGTGTTTTTTTTTAGTAGATATCAAAAAAGGTAAAATGGGGCTGCTTAGCATCGCTGTGGTTGTCGTCGTCGCCATGGCATATTACATGATCTCCCACTAGGGGAAATCGAACGGTTTCATGTGACACAACCCATTTGTTTCTAACAGAACATCCGATCAAAGTGAGGAAATGATAAGGTTTTGGTTTTGGTACCGTAAGTGGGATAGAAACAATGTCAAACGTACGCGTAGAAGCATCCTCCTCATCATCATCCGCATGGAGTCCAAGACGTTTAAAAATGAGCCTCATGTTGCGCGTGACGCTATGAATGATGTTGCGCTGATATTCGTAGTCATTTGCCACAAAATAATATTCTTTCGGTTTCAAACGTAAATAGGGTTGGTGCGTGTCCCCACCGTCCTCTTGATCATCATCATCATTGTTGTTGTTGTTGGTTTGTTTGTGATGATGGTGGTAAAGCATCATGGTGGATGGATCCTTGACGTCAAAATTCGAAAAAGCTACGTCGGGACGATAGATGAGACGTGTCAGTTTGGATGTTGCACTTAAAGTCGATGTTGCAAAGGTGGGTAAAACACCGCTGTGCTTAGCCATCATATCACCCGACAAAAAAAGTAGTGCTAATTTATCTTTGGTGTCCATGATGTCGTAGAGTTTCAATTTCACGGATGGCATCGTGTTGATTTTCCAATCCGACACCTCCCGTTTTCTGTCTTGATAGGGTGAAAATGGCAAAATACTGTAAAATCGATCCACTAATGTATTTTAAAATAAATAAATAAATAAATAAAAAGAATGTAAAATCGTTTTTTTTTTTCTGAAATGAAAAGAGCGGGGTAAGGTCCGTTGTTTGTTTCAACTTACCATTTTTACTGGCTTTGGAAATCAGCATGTTCTGCAGAAACGTTTGTCGGCTGAGTTGACTGTGTAAAGTAGAATGAAATTGGATGTACACTGGGTTGGACGATTGTGTTCTCGTCTCTTGTGTTGTACGTTCGTCTTTGTAGTAACGAGCGTTCATACTGGTGTCTGAAGAATTGTTAAAATCAAATTTGAAGAAGGTGAATTTTTCGCTGCTCTCCATGTCATCATACGCCTCATATGCTTGGTCGTCAAGAGCCAATTGAGTAAACCAATATTTGAGGTTGTTTTTCTTTTTGGCGATATTGAATTCACTGATCACCCACACACGCGTAGACCAATCCTTGATGAGCCCCACCAAAAGCTCCATGGATTGTCGAATACTGTTGCTTCTTTGAAGAATCTTGGATTTCCATTGAGACGCTTCGAATTGAAAGACTTCGTCCATTGTTGGAAGGTCAGGCCTTCCAGAAAACAAGGCGAGAGGACAAATCTTTTCGTCACACTGATGTAATTCTCCATTCGAATGCTTGCTGCTCCCTTTTATCCCAGTTTTCCAAAGTCGACGACGCTCTTGATGAGTGGTGGTTCCGCAGAGATGATCGAGGGCTTGTACAGGACAATACAGAGAAGAATGCTCTATGTAATTCATCAAACCATATGCAAAATGACTCGTGTTTTCAAGCAGCAATTGTCTTAATGCAGGAGGATCTTTTGGCACTTTGGCATCATCGAGGAATGCTTCATCCAAGGCGTCGAGTTGGGACGCATGTCCGTGAAGAAGGTGATAAAGATCCATACAGTATTCGGCGGAGCCCTTGATGGTGTCTTCATTTTTTAACGATACGCCTTTCAGATAAGTTACATGAAGATCAGGTACTGCCAAAATATATGTGGCACGATCGTAGATATTGCTCATTTGGTAAATGGTTGCTTTTCGTTTTACCGGACTTTGATCCACACAGATAGCATCCACCCATACATAATTGATATGCTTTGTATCCGATTCGATGGTCATCAGTTTGCAAAGAAGATAAAAATCATTTAAATCAAACGATGTGATGGTTGCTGTGTAACCAACGCCAGTGTCAATTAACGTCTCGTGTAGTTCGCCCCAACGGTAAGACAAAGCAACAAATTTCAAATCGTTTTCTTCGAGTGGCTTTTTAACACAGTGGATGACTCTATCTTCAGCGGCCTTTTTAATGTCGACAAGAACCACTTGAAATGGCTTTCTCTGTCGTGGCTTGGTGTCTTTGAGTGAGAAGTCTATAAAAAAGAAAATAAAATAAAAACGTCATATTAGTCAATATGGGATTGGTGTAGAAAGAATCCAGTTAACAAAAATGTACGCTGTTTTTTGATATTACCTTGACCGAGATTATCCGCTGTTTCGTCGATCGTCATGATGTAGTTGAACGAAAAAAAAAAAGAAGGAAAAGGAGGGTGACAAATTATTCACAGAATAAGTGATAAATGACTCGGGGCATTTATATTCGGGGAACATAACAAAAAGGCGGTTCACTGTAATACAAACGCCCAATGAGAAGCCCCACCTTTGTTTCACGAATCAATGGGGGAAAGAGGAATACAGGTAGCCCTTTTTTTTCATCACCGATCATAGTATATGTAATAGTAAGAAGCTTAAATGAATAGTAGTTTATATAATAGTGGCTGAATGTCTCGCTTCAGTTATTATGACATACCCCCTTAATGACTTTTGGTTCCTGAATTTATCTTTATGGTGCATTTCATTTTATAACCGTCATCAGTGAACCTTAATTCTTTACAATTTTGGAAATTCAAATCCAGCACGACCTTCTTTTTTTTTTTTTTTTTTTTTTTGCACAACATGCATTGTCCATGCTGTATAATGAATGGCTCTGTACACCTTCTATACCCTAGTGAGACATAATTAGTCACTTGAAAAATAATAAAATAATCGAGTTCCCGGTATATGTTTATCCTCTATCATTCCATAGGCCAATAAAAAAGGACATACCTCCAGATCGACAATACCGTTTTATTTTTACAGATAACTTTTTGAAATATGTCAAAAAATCTTCTCGTTATGATTGCCAAGGGGCAGATGACATTTTAAAATACCGCTTCAGAATTTTGGGCACCGTTGCCCGTGCTAGACTATCCTTGGGCCTAGCATACGCCATTTGGGGTGCGGCGTTTAAAACGAAATTCATGCAAACGTCCTGCAATTAAGCCAGCAAGGAAAATGGATGAAAAGACGGTGGCGCAACATGTCAAAACGATCATGCAAACAGCTGGAATTGATACAACAATTTTTTACGTCACACTCAATCCGCTCCGCATCAGGAACAGTCGCATATCAACAAGGCATCACTCAACAACAAATCAAGATACGTGGCAACTGGAGCCTAAACTCAGACACCTTTGAACGGTATTACTTAAGACCCAACAACAAGCTCAGTAAGGCTCGCGAGTTATTGCAAAAAACATGATTTTGGATCATGCTGAAAAAGATACCACATCTGGAGTCGAAGCGGAAGCATCGACAATTGTGTTAGGTACGCCACACAATGGCATTTCTCTGTAACACGAACATTCAATAAGGTTTTGAAGTGATGGACAAAAAATACTGGCTTCCTTACAGCAATCTCTCGCGCTTTTTTTCCCCCTCCCATTTGAGATAATAATTTATACCCTAGTGATTAATATGTCATAGATAGTGAGGAGGTGTCTTGATTCAGTTAATAATTTTGGTTCTTGAATATTTTTTTTTATTTTTTTTAGTCTGCAAGATTTTAACACCGGTCTTGTCCACTTTCTTTTCACTGAAAGGGAGGGAACAGGTGCTGTATTACACGTAAATAATACAGGCTGGGTGGTATTGCAATAAAATCAAGTTGGAGAAGAGGGGGAACACTGTCTGTTTAATACTTTTTATTTTTCTGTGTCGAGGAAACTAATACACTTCCACGTGGATGATACAAATTCATCTTAGTAAAACAAATCACAAAACAGCTACAATAGAGATATCTGTTCTGTATGAAACATGGTCATGAAATACTTAATTAAACGAGCACATTTTATTAAAGCATATTGGAAGGATCATAAAACTAAATATGGGATGGGACTCAATGTAATAAAGGATTTAAATGGAAAAATCTACTGGGGAGGAAGGGTGAAGGGAGAGATGGATGTGTGACTTCAAAGAATGGTCAACGCTAATCTAAAGGTACGGCAATAAAAAGATTCCTAATATACTGTAGGAGTCATGATAAATACAGTAAGTGGATAACTTTTATTGAAGTGTCACATGGACCAACACTTAATCTAAAAGAATGAGGGGAAAAATGGATCTATGCAGCAAAGCACGAAAGAGGTTTATGGGGCATTTTTCATTGAGACAAGAAGAGATAGGTTTTATTTAGATAAAGAGACAAAGTATGGACAAACTATTACTCAATTGAGCTATGAAAAGTCATCTAATAGTGTCTTCAGATCCTAAAATCAAAATGACAGGGTTTCCCCATGCATCATGTCATCCCTGAGCTGAAACCCCATCTAAACTAGTCCTGACACTAACCTAAGCCTAACATGACCTCGAAAAAGTTGGTTGGTGAAGAAAAAGAAAAAAAGAAAGAGAGTGAAGAGGAAAAAAAAAGAAAAACTGGGAGAAAACAATAAATAAAGAATCCACGTGGGCGGGATTTAAAATATCACATCGCCCAGGAGTTCTTTTTTAAACTTTGGACCTCACTATACTGTAGATCCATTCATCGTAGAAACGTGTGTGTCAGCCACCAAAAAAAAAAAAAAAAAAAAAAAAAAAAAAAAAAAAAAAAAAAAAAAAAATAGCTTATCCTCTCTGATTAAAGTCAATATATTTAATTATCTTATATCAACTAAACCGAATGTTGATGCTATGGCACAATAATGGTACAGTAACGCATGATAGATATAAATGATTGAACATTAATTATATATATCATCAAGCCAAGGTATGAAACAATAATTGGTTACTTTCCAAGTATGTATGTAGCTGTTTATTAAATCAATCACCATACAAAATATCAAACGATACCACATCTTGGGCTTTCTAGTAGATATCAAAAAAAGTAAGAGGAGGCTTAGCATCGCTGTCGTTATTGATGTAGTCATCGTCATGGCATATAACATGTTCCTCTTCGGAAACAGTAATTTTTTCAGATGGCAGAATCCATTTGTTTCTAACAGAACATCCAATCAAAGTGAGAATAGGTGACTCTGCCCGCTTCATATGGCAGCTGTCCGGTTGAAGTGGTATAGAAACAATGTCAAAAGTACGCGTAGAAGGATCATCCTCATCATCAGCATGAAGGCCAAGGCGTTTAAAAATTGGCCACTTGCTGTACACTACCCTATGAGGCATGTCCCCATATATGCCTAGATTTGCCATACGATATTCTTTCGGTTTCAAACGTAAATAGTATTGGTGCGTGTCACCACCGTCCTCTTCTTCATCATCATCATCATCATTGTCGTCACCATCATTGTTGTTAGTTTGTTTGTGATGATGATAAAGCATAATGGTGGAAGGATCCTTTACGTCAAAATTTGAAAAAGCTACGTCGGGAGGATCGATTTCATACGCAAGTTGGGATGCCGAAGATAATGTCGATGTTGCAAAGGTTGGTAAAACACCGCTATACGTCGCCATCTCATCATTAGACAAAAATAGCAATGTCAATTTATCTTTTGTGTGCATGATTTCGTAGAGCTTCAATTTCACGGATGGCATAGTGTTGATTTTCCAATGCGGCACCTCCAGTTTTCTGTCTTGATATGGTGAGAATGGTAAAATACTGTAAAATCGATCCTCTAATGAATTTTAAAATAAATAAATAAATAAATAAAAAAAGAATGTAAAACCTATTTTTTTTTTTCTAAAATGAAAAGAGCGGTAAGGTTCATTGTTTGTTTCAACTAACCATTTTTACTGGCTTTGGAAATCAGAATGTTCTGCAGAAACGTTCGTCGACTGAGTTGGCTGTTTAAAGTATAATGAAATTGGATGTACACTGGGTTGGACGATCCTGTTCTCGTTTGTGCTGTTGTAAAGTCGTCTTGGTAGTGATAAACGTCCATACTGGTGTCCGACGAATTGTCAAAATCAAATTTGAAGAAGGTAAAGTTTTCGCCGCCTTCCATGTTATCATACGTCCAGGGTGTAATATCGTCAAGAGCTAATTGAACAAACCAATATTTGAGGTTGTTTTTCTTTTTGGCGATATTGAATTCACTGATCACCCACACACGCGTAGACCAATCCTTGATGAGCCCCACCAAAAATTCCATCGATTGTCGAATACTGTTGCTTCTTTGAAGGATTTTGGATTTCCATGGAGACTCACCGAATAGACAGTATTCGGCATATGTTGGAGTTGTATACTCTTCAAAAAACGGGGCAAGAGGACAAATCGTTTTGTCACACTGATGTAATTCTCCATTCGAATTCTTGCTGCTCCCTTTTATCCAAGTTTTCCAATGTTGACAACGCTCTTGATTGGTGGTGGTTTCACAGATGTAATCGAGGTCTTGTACAGGACAATACAAATCAGGATACAACTTGTATGTCATCAAACCATATGCAAAATGACTCGTGTTTTGAAGCAGCAATTGTCTTAATGCAGGAGGATCTTTTGGTACTTCAGCATAATCGAGGAATGCTTCATCTATGGCGTCGAGTTGGGACACATGTCTGTGGAGAAGGTAATAAAGATCCATAAGGTATTTGCTGGAGCCTTCGATGGTGTCTTCATTTTTGAACGATAAGCGTTTCAGGTAAGTGACATGAAGATCGGGTACTGCTAATATATATGTGGCGCGATCGTAGATATTGCTCATTTGGTGAATGGTTGCTTTTCGTTTTGCCGGGTTTTGATCCACACAGATAGCATCCACCCATACATAATTGATATGCTTTGTATCCGATTCGATGATCATCGCTTCGCAAAGCCGATAAAAATCTTTTAAATCAAACGATGTGATGGTTGCTGTGTAACCAACGCCAGTGTCGATCAGCACCTCGTTTAATTCACCCCAACGGTAAGATAAGGCAACAAAATTCAAATCGTCATCTTCGAGAGTCTTTTTAACACAGTGGATCACTTTGTCTTCGGCGGCCTTTTTAATGTCGACAAGAACCACTTGAAATGGCTTTCTCTGTCGTGGCTTGTTGTCTTTGAGTGATAAGTCTATATAAAAAAAAAGTCATATCAATCAATATGGGGTTGGTGTAGAAAGGATCCAGTTAACAAAAATGTACGCTGTTTTAGATATTACCTTGACCGAGTTTATCCGCTGTTTCGTCGATAGTCATGATGTAGTTGAACGAAAAAAAAAAAAAATAGAGAGAGAGAGAGAAGGAAAAGGAGGGTGACAAATGATTGACATAATGAATGATGAATGGTTCGGGGCACGTATATTCGGGCGAACATAACAAAAAGGCGCTTCACTGTAACACAAACGCTCAATGAGATGCGCCACCTTTGTTTCATAGATCAATGGGTGAAAGAACAGTACAGGTAGCCCTTTTTTATTCCCCAACAATCATAGTATATCTAACAGTAAAAAGCTTAATTGAATAGCAATTTATATAATAGTGGCAGAATGTCTCGGTTTAGTTATTATGGTATACTTCCTTGATGACGTTTGGTTCCTGAATTTATTTTTATGGTGCATTTCATTTATAATCGTCATCAATGAACCTTAATTCTTTACAATTTTGGACATTCAAATCCCGTACCTTTTTTTTTTTTTTTTTTTTTTTGCTCATGTTCTCTCCCACTTGATTCTTCATTCTTCCTTCAACATTTTGGATTCCTTCAGACAATGGTGATCTTATGTCAGTGTTAGTACTAGTTTAGAAGTGTTTTCATATCAGGGATGTCAACATTCATGGGGAAACCCTTTCATTTCGGCTCTAGATCTCTACAACCTTCATTAGCTTAATTTAGTGTTAGTTTATCCATAATTTGTCTATGCATTTGAATAAAATATGTATATATTTTTACACGCTCCAGTGGAAAGTAGGTACCAATAGTCATTCTCAAGTGTTGTGCAATAGGTCCCGTTTTCTTTACCACCATCTCTTTAGATTAGTTTCGACCATTCTTCAAATCTCACAGTTAGTCTTCTCATGCTACCTCCAATAGATCATCTGTAGCGAGTGTTTGAGTGTGTTGGCGGCGTGGGTCTCTCCTATGAAACAATTTGATCATTTTTACTATGCATACAAATATTTAAGGCTCCCATAACAACGGCATGGGGCAAAATGGGGAATTGTTAATCTATGATTATATAGTTTTGGCGAGGAGGAGAACTTTCTCGAGACTATACTAAATATGGGGAGCGGGTGATAGTGGCTAGTTATCTGTATAAAGGATGCTTACCATCTCATTGTCTTTCATTTTATGAAAATTGATGTCGAACGGGGCAGCTGGTTGAAGTTGCTCATTTTTGCCAAATTTTCATTGCGAACTTTTTTTTTTTTTTTTTGGTTTGGGTCGAGTTCCCTGTTTATGTAATGATGCATTGTAATTAAAAAGGGGATTGCTCCATTTCAGAGGATTTTCAGAGGCTTCAGAGGATTTTCAGAGGCTTCAGAGGATTTTCAGAGGATTTTTCGGAGACCGTCCCCTACCACCTTTATTGTATCGCCGATAACTACCAGTTTAAGTGAGCTTTGTGACATTAGCAATAAAAAAGAAATTGACACTTACTTCTTTACCTCCTTTTACCATATTATTTGGAGCGCTATTGTTTCTATTTGTTATGACTAGACATCTTCCGATTGGAAAAATCTATCCTTATCGAGGAGCATGGTCGAGGATGTAAAGCATTGACCCTCTAGTTGAAGATTTATTTTACCGAATACACGTATTGCAATGAAACACTACTTCTGACTGTATTCCATAATATGAACAGCAACGACAACAATGATCAACGCAATTATTTTCTAGAAATTATAAGTAAGGACAGTACCATAGAACAAGATTACATGATTCATGGTCGGATCATGGCTATGGAACCTACTAGTTGGCATTTTTACACTATCATGTAAATTGGCGACAAAATTTACAAAGTAGATGATAGGCACAAAAGGATGGTCGACTTGTAATTTTTCAGTTTGGATGAGAAAATGACAAACAGGATATATGCTTGCTTTTTTTCGGCAGATTGTCTCACCTGAACAATACCAATTATCAGTACCCTCAAAACGTCTATTGAAAGATCTGTCTAAAAAACCATTATAGCCACCACTGTCTACATTGGAATCACCAATTGAAACATAAACTTTGCCATCAGTTCCACCGCGTTCTCCTGCAGTATGTAATTTAGCACCATCACCATCTACACCTTTACTAGTAGCTCCCCTTTATCAAATGGGGACACCACCTCTAACAACCACTAGGACAAAAACGGTCATCAAGCACTATTACCAAAAAGTCCATCATGAGAAAAATATATGCCGAACAAATTTCATTCGAAAACGAAAATGATAATCATGATTTTTTTTTTAAATGTATTCCTCTAGTGAATAAACAATGCCATTTTTTTTTTTTTTTTTTTTTTTTGCTAATGTTACATAGCGTGTTTTAAATTGGTTGTTATCGTTGATACAATGAAAGTGGTACGGACAGTATTAAAAAATCCTCTGAAAACCCCTCTGAAAACCCTCTGAAATAGAGAAATTCCCTTTTTCAATAAATTAAAGGTTTTGTTGGGATAGAGCTTTCGCCATTCTGCACTATGGTGAGCAGCACCATGGGATCCAACCGTCGTGCTCAGCACTCGTTAATTGTAATTTTTTTTTTATGTGTCTTGAAAAAGATTTTTTTTTTTCTTCATGAAGGTCTGAATAATACGATGGCAATGTTCATTGGGAGGTTGGTGATCTAGGATTAGCATTAAACATGGAATTTGCGGCATTTTGAAAAATGCAAAACAAACATCATGAGGAAATCCTTTCATTTCGGATGTAGGATTTGCTAACGTCATTAGATTAGCCTCATCTTAGGAAATAGTATCATGGAATCGTTCTTATTTTTAGTATTAGTTTGTCATTGTTTGTATCAGCCTTTAAATAAAATATGCTTTTTTTTTATCATTAATTTCTCTGTTGTACTTTTACTACATCATGAGCTTTATCGAATGTGTATACATGTGTATAGAAAAAAGTGTGTATATATATGAAAAAGGAACGGTTGGGTATTATGCTCTTCCACCAACTCTATAAGTTTGTGCGTAGAAAAGAAAACAGACATGAGTTTGTGTGAAAAAACGGCTATTAAAGTATATTCAAGAGCAGAAGTTGAGAATAGTATTAATTATGTAGCTCGGGATCAAAAATACCATAATAAACAGTAATTAGTCTTGGGATAGTGGGATGGATGGGATAGGATTAGACGCCTCCGCCATTTCACACTTTGGTGGGCAGCCACTTGTGTTCACTATTCTGTGGATTGGGAAAATAATCTGAAAAATGGATGGGCGTCTCCTATGGCTATGGTGGGCAGTCCTTTAGGCCCAACCGTCGTTGCTCAGCGCTCCGTCTGAATAAATGAGTTGGAGGAAAAAAAAAAGCGAAATTAATGTTACTATAACTGAGCTTTCTTACGGTCGTTTCTCTTTTTAATATATAAATATAAATATAAATATAAAAAATCCTATCATCATATATACAGACTAAAATGGAGCAAGGTAGAAGGGATGGGGTATAAGCTAATTGTAATAAGAGTTCACATCAGATTGGCGGTTACGACAGGTGGTAGAAGACACGACTCGACAAAAAGAGAGAGCTGATAGGGTGGAACGAGAACGTTGGCTTTGCAACTGGGTTTGATCAAGGTCCACGGGAGTGCACCAATTACCACATACATCCAATACCAATAATGCCTTCGTTAAGTCCATGAGATACTTGGGAAAATCATCAACGAATCCAGGGATTGTTAATTTCGGACAGTTCCGTCATTGTGTATGGTCCATCTTTCAGAAGAGTTGTGAGGTAAAAGGTGATGGTCCGTCCTACATACAGCTACACTCGTTCATGCATAATAAAATCATATCTACAGTATATAATTAACTTACCTACAGCTTGGAATCCATGGATATCTTTCATTTCACCGACGTCTAACGTATTATCGCTGACAAGCCACGCATGTCATATAGAGCCAACCACCAAATTATCATTCATAGAAGCATTTTTGCAATTAGCTAGCGACCGCAAACCACCCATATCACCCCACAAAAACAACCTAAAGCAATTATAACCTCCATCACACAACCTCCTTCCACCCCGCCGGATTTCGTCAATCACCATTTCTACATATTAACATCAACATTTCAATTCATTTCAGTCAATAAATCCTTTATTTAAATATACATATATGCAAGAATATAACTAAACTAAGTTGCACTTCACATCATTGCCTTCATCATCTTCATCATCATTTCGGCAAACACAACGACGTAGTTTCACGCGCAGGCAAGAATGGCAATTGAGCTAAGGAACTTGTTCAAAATGTCAATATGTTGCAATGACAGATTTCAATCAATCGGCATATAAGGTGTTTGATGGTTATTAAATGCCAGTTTGCTGCTTCACCAATCATTACTTCGAAGCCTTCTTGTTCATGTTTCACTACCACACGAAGGCCCAAACGTAGATCCAAACCTGTTGCCTTTCAATCAAAGAGACACCGTATCCACCCCCCTCGCTATTCAAGCATGTTTTAGTTCCTCGTTTCATTTCTACTACCTTTTTTTTTTTTTTTTTTTTTTTTTTTTTTTAGGTTCGAGGGGTGTGGGGAAAACAAGTGTGTGTCTTTTATATATATATATATATATATATATGTGTGTGTGTGTGTGTGTGTGTGTGTAATTTATTATTGTCTAGTAAAATATAAGGCATAATTTATTGTTTGGCAGTGATTTTTGTCATCTTGATGAAGATTGTTGCCATTGAAACCTTTGTACCGTTCCTGAAAAGCTAAAGCCAATCGAATCTCGAATACATAACCCATTTTTAGAGATCTGGAATGAAGATTTCGTTGCATGCACCACCTTGATATTTGTATAGAAAAAAAAAAAAAAAAAAAAAAAAAAAAAAAAGAACGAGCTGGATAAAATATACAAGTATGTTCAGCCTACTGGAGATGACACTAGCGACGCAGTCTGGGTTGTTTGATATGAATATAAAGACCTGGAATAGGACCAAGTGGTCTAAAAAAAAAAAAAAAAAACTGTTTAACCAACGACGAGGTCTTTGACAGAGGGGTAGTGCTGAGAGAGTAGTCGTAGCTAAGCTAGAAAGTAGTACAATGTGGCTTCTTTGGCGGTGGCTGCACACACACACAACACGGAGCTAGATTCATCAATATATGATTGATCGAGTCAGAGCACAATAATATTCAATAGTAAGTGACCTGAGATTGCTCACTTTTCCCTGACACTTCAGTAAAAAAAAAAAAAAAAGGCATCTGTAGTACATGAACAAAAAAGAAAGTGTTTATGATAGTAGAACACTCACAAAACAATTACAATAGCACCATTATTAATAATTTGAAGAATCCGATAATAGTACATAAAAATGATATACTTTATTGAAGCATATTGGTAGATACTAAAAGCTAATCGAGACGGGTTCATTGTAACACGCGGGGCGTGGAGTAATGGAGGCAATCTGAAGGAGATCTAAAGAATGTTCATCATTACACATGGGAAGAACGATTGTAAAAAAAAAAAAAGAGAGAGAGATCTAATGTATACTATGCAGGGCATAAGAGAGATGCAAGAGTTAGTTTTCTTGAAGAATAGCAACAGTCAACACTAATCAAAAGTGGTAATGGTAGTAAAACAGGGATCTATTTGCAAAAATCATGGGAGAAGAACTAATGGGGCTTTTTTTATGGAAGTGTGTGAAAAAAAAAAGATATATATTTTATTGAAATATGAATACAAACTATGGTCAAACTAAAGCTAAACTAAGTTAATGGAGACTCCAAAAAGCCAACTAACGGTGTCATCAGATTTCTAGATCCAACATGAAAGGGTTTCCCCATGCATGTTGTCATCCCTGATTTGAAAACACTACTAAAATAGCCCTGCCACTGACCGAAGATCACCATTGTCTGAAGGAGTCCAAAATGGTGAAGGAAGAAAAAAGGATCAAGAGGGAGAGAGGACGAATTTTTTATTTTTTATTTTTTTTGCTGTTTAATGGCACTGAGACTGTCAAGTCATAATTTGCCCAGCTGGGTTCAAAATAGAATATGAGAGCCTAAAAAAAAGGGGATTGCTCCATTTCAGAGAAATTCTCTGAACTTTTTCAGAGATTTCAGAGAAAGTTCAGAGAAATTTCAGAGATTTCAGAGATTTCAGAGAAATTTTTTTTCTCTGGAATCTCAGATAGATTACACAGAACAACCGTATCACTATGCATTGTATCGGCGATGATTGAAATTATACTGCACTTTAAATTTGAAGTGTGACAATTACTTCTTTCTCCACTGTCGCGTTTTTTTGCATTTATATTATTATCAAAACATCCACATCCACTATTATTAGTATTATCATGATCAGTCATGTTCTTATTGGAAAAGTCTACCCTACCAAAGATAGTATGGTGCAAGACGTCAAAGCATTTGCTAGAAGAAATGGGTTTGCAATCTCCAGAAACTCAGGCAACAATGGGTGCAGTCTGGATATGTATTGCAGCCAACGGGGAAGTGGTTGTGGTAGAAAGGATGAACTTGGATTAGTGGTTAGAACTTGGTTCAGGGGCATTTTGAAAAATGCAATATAAACATTCATGGGGAAACTCTTTCATTTTGGATTGAAGATCCCGGACCCACCATTAGATTAGGACATTCATCTTAAGAGATGAGCGTCATGAAACTGCCATTAGTTTAGCTTCGTATTAGTTTGTGATAGGTTTTATCTACATATGAATAAATTAGACCTCGTCTTTTTACCATTTAGTACCAATTTGCCTCTTTCATACGGTGTGTTTTGTCTTCTAGTGTAGAGACCCCGTTTTTACATTCGTCACCTCATCCTTTAGATTAGCAAGTTGACCATTCCACCAGTTTATGCCAATTTAAGCAGTACTTCAATAAAGTATACATTTTTTTTTAAAAATAACCTTTGAATCATACCCAAGTTGAACACTATATTAAACTTATTCATTTTGACATTGTACGTAGCTCTTTGTCCCTCTAAAATGATACTTCTTTACGTGTATCATACCTTCACTTTGTAAAAGCCATGTCCAAATTTAAATGCTTTTGTTTTTTATTGGATACGATAGAAAATAATATGAATTACTAATACTATACTACATTAATTCGTCCCTACTCTAAACAGCTAGTTGTAAATCGAAGCTTCTGATATTTTTTATGTAAATATATCTATTATTTTTTATTCATCACACATAGAATAAATAACGTCCTGTTTTGACACAATGCTCTCGCGCAGTATAATTTCAACCATCGCCGATACAATGCATGGTGGTACGGTTGTTCTGTGTAATCTATCTGAGATTCCGGAGAAAAAAAATTTCTCTGATGGCTCAGAGAATTTCTCTGAAATCTCTGAAATCTCTGAAATTTCTCTGAAATCTCTGAAATTTCTCTGAAATCTCTGAAAAAGTTCAGAGAATTTCTCTGAAATGGAGCAATCCCCAAAAAAAATCCTAGGGGTAAGGAATAAAAAGGGAAGGAGATATGTATAGAGAAGGAGGACTGATTGGCGGTGGTACAATGGATAAACCAGGTGAGAATAAAAGAAAAGAGTAAAAAGAAAAAAGAAAGAGAAAAAAATAATAATAAACGAGTGTACTAACGGGCTACACTAGGTGAGCGGAGGGAGGGAAGGAGGAGGGGTGGGTCTAGGGTGAGCATGTCGGTCGATCCATAGAAGGAAGGGGTCATGGGTGTCTGTGTCGGTGGGTTCAACATGGGTGGGATGCTGTAGGTATTCCATTTCTAAGAGGAGCGTGCAGATAATGGGCCAGGAGCGATTCCAACGGTTGATGGTTAACCGTGCGCGAGGTGGTTGGGACGGGAGGCGGTTGAGAAGGAAGGAGAGAGGATCGTCTGCAGTAGCAAAGGATATGCGAAGGCGGGAGTGAAAATGGCGGCATTGGATGAAATGTTTCTTTGTGATCGTGGTACCGCAGTGACAAGGCTTCGGCATTCCGCCAGACAACCAACCTAAACGCCAGCGAATACAGCGACTCCGGACGCGAGGCAACATGGGGATGAGCATGATCAGGTCAACTTTGTTCGTTGGACGGCATTGTTGGAGTAGGGTAAATTGGGGATGGAGAGCATTCAGCAACTCTAGACGGTACATCTTGATCATGTCCGGGGTGTAGATATAAGAATCTTCATCATATGGTAGGCGGGAGGCAAGAGGTTGCTTGATCAGTTTGTGCCATATCCCGGGTTTCGTGCGTGGGGGATCCATCAAGGTGGTCATGGTGGAAACAAGGGTGTCATCGGGCTGATATGACATGCGATGGACATACTTGAGTTGGAGGCTGTGGAAGCGTTCGGTCATGGAGGGTGTGTTGGTGAGATGGCGCATGATTCGGGTGGAAGATCTGTTGTGGGCTCCATATATTCGGCGGAGGCAGGTGGATTGGGTGGATTCGAGTTTGTTGATTGATTGTTGTGAGGTGATAGTCATAGCGAGGCCGTATTCCATCATGGGGCGGATGAATTGTTGTAGATTCTCGTTGCCAACACATGAGGGATGATTGTAAAAAAAAAAAAATAAAGGGCCGTGCGGGATTTGAAATTCCAAATTATAAAGAGTTAAGGTTCCTTGATGACGGTTATACATGAAATGCACCATAAAAATAAATTCAGGAACCAAAAGTGATCGAGGGAGTATGCCATAATAACTGAACCGAGATATTCTGCCATTATTATATAAACTACTATTCATTAAAGCTTCTTACTGTTACATATACTATGATTGTTGGGCAATAAAAAAGGACTATCTGTATTGCCTTTCACCCATTGATTTGAAACAAAGGTGGGGCATCTCATTGAGTGTTTGTGTTACAGTGAAACGCCTTTTTGTCATGTTCGCCCGAATATACGCAACCCGAGTAATTCATCATTCATTCTGTCAGTTATTTTTCTCCCTCCTTTTCCTTCTTTTTTTTTTTTATTTCGTTCAACTACATCATGACGATCGACGAAACAGCTGATAAACTCGGTCAAGGTAATATCAAAAACCAGCGTACATTTTTGTAAACATTTTTTACTACACCAACCCCATATTGACTGATATGACGTTTTTTTTTTTTTTTTTTTTTTTTTTTTATCACTCAAAGACACCAAGCCACGACAGAGAAAGCCATTTCAGGTGGTTCTTGTCGACATTAAAAAGGCTGCCGAAGACAAAGTGATCCACTGTGTTAAAAAGCGCCTCGAAGAAAACGATTTGAAATTTGTTGCTTTATCTTACCGTTGGGGCGAATTACACGAGAGGCTAATCGACACTGGCGTTGGTTACACAGCAACCATCACATCGTTTGATTTAAATGATTTTTATCGGCTCTGCGAAATGATGACCATCGAATCGGACACAAAGCATATTAATTATGTATGGGTGGATGCTATCTGCGTGGATCAAAGCCCGGCAAAACGAAAAGCAACCATTCACCAAATGAGCAATATCTACGATCGCGCCACATATATATTAGCAGTACCCGATCTTCATGTGACTTACCTGAGAGACGTATCGATCAAAAATAAAGACATCATCGAGGGCTCCGACAACTACCATATGTATCTTTATCACCTTCTTCACGGGCATACGTCCCAACTCGACGCCTTGGATGAAGCATTCCTCGATGATGCCAAAGTGCCAAAAGATCCTCCTGCATTAAGACAATTGCTGCTTCAAAACACGAATCATTTTGCATATGGTTTAATGAAATACAACGAGTATCATAGGATCTATTGTCCTGTACTGGCCCTCGATCACCTCTGCGAAACCACCACCAATCAAGAGCGTGATCAACATTGGAAAACTGGGATAAAAGGGAGCAGCAAGAATTCGAATGGAGAATTACATCAGTGTGACGAAAAGATTTGTCCTCTAGCCTTGTTTCATTCTAATGGTATCGATTCAACAACATATGATGAAGACTGTCAATTCGGTGAGACTCAATGGAAATCCAAGATCCTTCAAAGAAGCAACAGTATTCGACAATCAATGGAATTTTTGGTGGAGCTCATCAAGGATTGGTCTACGCGTGTGTGGGTGATCAGTGAATTCAATATCGCCAAAAAGAAAAACAACCTCAAATATTGGTTCACTCAATTGGGTCTTTACTACCAAGCATATAAGACGTATAATGACATGGAGGGCGGCGAAAAATTCAACTTCTTCAAATTTGATTTTAACAATTCTTCAGACACCAGTATGAAAGTTGATTACTACGAAAACGAAATTAGAACACGCTCGACAAGAAGAGGAACTTCCAACCCAGTGTACATCCATTTTCATTATACTTTACACAGTCAACTCAGTCGACAAACGTTTCTGCAGAACATTCTGATTTCCAAAGCGAGTAAAAATGGTAAGTTGAAACAAAAAACGAACCTTACCCCGTCTTTATTTTAGAAAAAAAGATTTTACATTCTTTTTTATTTTTTTATTTTAAAATTCATTAGAGGATCGATTTTACAGTATTTTGCCATTCTCACCATATCAAGACAGAAAACTGGAGGTGTCGCATTGGAAAATCAACACCATGCTAACCGTGAAATTGAGACTCTACGAAATCATGCACACAAGAGATAAATTAGCACTGCTATTTTTGTCTGGTGATGAGCTTACGATATATGGCGATGTTTTACCAACCTTTGCAACATCGACTTTAACTTCGACATCCGACCTTTGTCATCAAATCAATAATCCCGACATAGCTTTTTCGAATTTTAACGTAAAAGATCCATCCACCATTATGCTTTATCATCATCACAAAGAAACTAACAACAACAATGGCAACAATGATAGTGATGACAACGACGATGATGATGAAGAGGACAGTGGTGATTGGCACCAACACTATTTACGTTTGAAACCGAAAGAATATTATGTGGTAAAACACAACGAAGATGGGCGCAGCAAAATTCATAGCATCACGCTCAACAAGTCGCCAATTTTTAAACGCCTTGGCCTCCATTCTGATGATGAGGATGATGCTTCTACGCGTACTTTTGACATTGTTTCTATCCCACTTACAGAACTGAAGAAAACGTATTCCATCCATGTGAAATGGTCATTTCCTCGTAAAGATCGACAAGTGTTCCTCACTTTGATCGGATGTTTTGTTAGAAACAAATGGATTCTGTCACCTGAACCCATTCTATTTGCCGACAAGGGAGATCGTGTTATATGTCATGGCTACGACGACGACTACATCGACAAGAACAGCGATATTAAGCCTCCTGTTACATTTTTTGATATCTACTAAAAAAAAACCCAAGATGTGGTATCGTTTAATATTTGTACGGTGATTGATTTAATAAACACATACATACTTGGAAAGCAACCAATTATTGTTTTATACCTTGGCTTGATGATAAAATGTTCAATCATTTATATCTATCATGCATTACTGTTCCATTATTGTGTCATAGCATCAACATGCGGTTTAGTTGACATAGGATAATTAAATGTATTGAATTTAATGAGAGAGGATAAGCTATTTTTTTTTTTTTTTTTTGCACAACATGCATTGTCCATGCGGTATAATGAATGGCTCTGTACACCTTCTATACTCTAGAGTGCCATAATTAATCACATGAAAGATAATAAAATAGTCGAGTTCCCTGTTTATGTTTATCCTCTCTCATTCCATAGGCCAAAAAAAAGGACATAACTCCAGATCGACAATACCATTTTATTTTACAGATAACTTTTTGGAGCATCCATTGTCAAAATCTTCTCATTATGATTGCCAAGGGGCAAATGACATTTTAAAATACCGCTTCAGAATTTTGAGCGACGTTACCTGTGCTAGACTATCCGTGCGCCTAGCATACGCCATTTGGCGATGCGGCGTTTAAAACGAAATTCATGCAAAGTGCCTGCAGAAATCAGGGTCTTTTCCCGGCATGTCATCTTTGGTGGCATGACGCCATTTCATGCGAGAATCGGTTTCTTGATACAGACAAAGTCTACCACGCATAGAAAAAGAGAAACCGGGAGCAAACAAGTATTTCGTGTGGACGGACTTTGAACTGTTTCTGTTGTTTTTTCTCTTCTGATGATGGGGTAAATATATGTTGGGTATTTGTTATTCCTTGCGCCGTCAGACAAAAGTAGTGATTATGATATCGCCATAAAAATACAAAAGCAACAAAGAGAAAAAAAAAAGACAAATGCTGCTGTGTTTTGTGGTGCTGAGTCTGATGGCCAGACGAAGTAGCTTAAAAGACTCTTTTTATGCACAGTTATATACACATACATACACGTACCAGTCATTATTTCCGCATTTTATTGCACATTTCCTACAGGACAAATTAAAGGCACTAGATGTGATATGTAGAATAATGGTGAAGAAGGCAAGCCGTATTTTATTTAGATGTAAATATGAGAACTGGGATAAACTAAACACCAAGCTAATCTAGTGGCAGTTTCATATTGTTCATTTACGATGAAAAACTACATTGATAGGCGGATTTCAAATCCAAAATCATCATTTCGATTCAATATATCCTATTATCCTTTCTAGTGGCTCTCTAGAAAATCAGTATACATCTTCTCGAAATAAAATGTCAGCATTCTATTCATAGTCAAGTCATCAAATGGATATTTGTTAAATGAATCGATCAGACACACACACACGCACAAAAAAAAAAAAAAAGATAATATATAGTTTTAATAGATATCAAAAAAGTCAACCGATTTATTATCCAATTGGTCGTCATTACAATGCGTTTTATAACATAGATATCTGATATAATCAACATATTGCCGGAGAGCGTCAGATACTATTATCCATTTGTTCGTGGCAAAACATCCAACTAAAGTCAAAAAATGCAATCGCCGCTTATCGTAGATATCTTCCAAATCAGCATTTTGAAAAATAGGAATATATACCTTAGCAAAAGAAGCATAATTGATGTTAAATTGCTTACAAAATGGTTTACATATTGTAATACAATCCAGAGAGTCATCTAAATCAGACTCGATGTCGGTCACATAATATTCTTTCGGTTTCAAACGTAGGCAATGGTACAATTGGTTCGACCCACCATCACCATCATCGTCGTCGTCTTCTTCTTCATTGTTGTCGGCTTGATCATGACGATGAAGAAACACGGTGGATGGGTCATCCAAGTCGAAATTGCAGAAATGGATACCCATAAAACATGAAGGAAAATCCCTGTCGATCTCCGGTGGCAATGTCGATGTTGTAAATGTCGGGAGGACACCATTTTTGATGGCTTCGTGGTCGGCGGACCAAAAAAGGAGAGCCAATTTGTCTCTCGTGGTCATGATTTCGTAGAGTTTTAATTTGACAGACACCATACTATGGATTGCCCAATGAGATACCTCCGTTTGCCTGGGGGCATACTCTGACAATGGTAAAACACTATAAAACCAGTCCTCTATTTTTTATTAAAAAAAAAAAAAGTATAGGTACATAGAACCATTTTCTTAAAACCAAGTCTATTTTTTTTTTGTGTGTGTATTTGTTAAAACGTACCGTTTCTACTGGCCTTGGACTTTAGAATCATCTCCAGAAACGTTTGTTGACTTAATTGATGGACCATTATATAATGGAAGTATAAATAAATCGGATTGGTCGAATAGGATCTCGTTCGTTCTGCCATATCTGTGTTGCCGTAGCAAGGCGTCTTCAGCATCGCATCCGAAAAAGATGTGTCCTTAAAGTCGAATTTGAAAAAGTGGAAACTCTCGTCCACCATGATCACATTGTCTACTTCGCTGTCAGAATCATAGTAGTTAGAAGGGTAGGAGAGTTGAACAAACCAATATTTGAGGTTGTTTTTCTTTTTGACAATGTTAAATTCACTGACCACCCACACACGAGACGACCAATACCTGATGAGATCTGTCAAAAATTCCAGCGATTGTCGTATACTGGTGCTTCTTTCAATGACCTTGATTTCCAATGAGACGTGTTGAACTCTTCCCGTTGCTCCCATGTTGTTGTGTTGTCCTTTTGAGAAAATAATTGTAAAGGACAAACCGTTTCGTGGCATTTGTGTAATCCACCCATCGTCTTCTTAATGCTGCTGCTGCTGATGCGTTTTATCCAATTTCGCCAATGATCATGATGACTGGTGCTCTCGTAGACGTAATCAAGAGATCGCATAGGGCAATAATAATCCATATGGTATTCCAAATTCATAAAGGCATGCGCAAAATGGTCCGTGTATTTAAGCAGTAATGACCTTATTTCAGGGGGATTGGATGGTATGTTGGCGTCATCAAGGAACTCCTTTTCCATGGCAGCGAGTTGGGAGCTGTTTCCATCAATAAGATGGTAAATATATACACAATATTTCTTGGCACCTTGTATGATTTCGTTATTTTGATAGATATTTCTTTCAAGTAAGTCAGGTGAAGATCGGGCACGGCTAAAATATACGTGGCTCGTTCATAGATATTGCTCATTTGATAAATGATGGCTTTTCGCTTCGATGGACGTTGATCCACACAGATGGCATCCACCCACATATACTTGATATCTGTTAAATCTGGTTCCAACGTCATCATATAGCAAAGCTCGTAAAAATCATCCAAGGCAAACGATGTGACGGATGCCGTGTAACCAACGCCAGTATAGATCAGAGTCTCGTGTAATTCACCCCAACGGTAAGATAACGCCACAAATTCCAAATCGTCATCCTCGAGAGTCTTCTTCACACAGTGGATCATTTTATTTTTGCGGCTTTTTCAATGTCCACAAGAACAACTTGGAATGGCTTTTTTTTCTTCGGTCGTGGCTGAATGCCTTTGAACCGAGAATATTTGGTATGAGAAGAGGAAAAGTGATATCAGTCAATACAAGGACTGCTATATTGAAAAATTTACATATGATACAGTCATCGCAAAAATGGACGCTTATTTTATTTTATTTTTTGATATTTACCTTCGCCAAGGTGATCCACTGGGTCGTCGGCCGTCATGATGAGGTGAAACGAAGAAAAGAAAAGAAAAATGGAGCTTGTTTGCAAACTATGGATGAAAAAGAATGGCTCGGGGCACGTCTATATAAGGAACATAACAAAACGGTGTTTGCTAGTAGCACAAAAACTCAATGAGTTACCATACGTTTGTTTTGAATGAATAAATACCCACCACTGACTTTCTTCCAGTACTCGTTTTCTTATTTTCTTGCGATGATAGTTTATACAATAGGTGAGGGCCAAGATAAATAATATGGCGTAGACAGCTGTTGGAGGTTGATTGTTCAGTTAGCAGGGCATTCTACTTGGTAGCTCTTTTGGTTCCTGAAAATATATAGGCAAGAAAGCAAATGTAATCTACTCTATAGTGATAATGATTATCTTCAAAAGCACAACCTAGATTTCATTTATATATAATTGGCAGAGCACGACTAAGGTTATTGTTGAAAGTCAAGTAGTTATAAATATGATCAAGTCAGTTTCTAACCCGATGATGGGGGGGCCGAGGGAAAACTAATTATCGGTGGGGGTCAAATAAAAGGGCCTAGTGTTTACTAAGACGAAACCACAAAATAGCTACAATAAGAGGTATTTTTTTATTATGAAGCAAGGTACTGCAAAATTTATTAAAAAGGACATATTTAATAGAAGCATACTGGTAGATACTAAAGCCGAATACGAGAAGGGGATTGTCTGTAACAAGGCACTAGATGAAAGGATCTATTGGAGAGGCAATGAGGGAATAGACTAAGAGATTTGAAGAAATGGCGAAGCTCTTTCTAAAGGTACAGCTGTAAAAAAGTACCTGTATATACTGTAAGGAGACTAAGAAAGAGCTGTGCTTGGATATCTTTTATTAAAGCACATAACAACCGTCAACAATAACCAAAAGAAAGACAATAGTAAAAAGGGATCTCTCTTGTGCAAGACATGAGAAAGATGAATGGGGACATAATATATTCAATAAAGCTACGTAAAAAGATACATATTTTATTCAGATGTGTATGCACACTTTTGATACACAAACACTAAACTAAGCTAATGAAGACAGAAAAAAAAAGTTCAACTGATTAACGGAGGTCTTCACATTCTAGATCCAAAATGAAAGGGCTTCCCCATGCATCTTGTCATCCCTGTTCTGAAAACACTTCTAAACTAGTCCTAACATTGACCTAAGATCACCATTGTCTGAAGAAGTCCAAAATGGTGAAGGAATTAAAAAGGATCAAGAGGGAGAGACCATCAGCAAAAAAATAAAGAAAAAAAAAGCGTGCGGGATTTGAATTTCCAAAATTGTAAAGAATTAGGGTTCACCGATGACGGTTATCAACGAAATCCACCGTAAAAATAAATTCAGGAACCAAACGTCATCAAGGGAGCTTGCCATAATAACTAAATCTATACATTCTGCCATTCTTATATAAACTACTATTTATTTAAGCTTCTTACTGTTACATATACTATGATCGTTGGGGAATAAAAAAAGGGCTACCAGTTTTACTCTTTCACCCATTAATTTATGAAACAAATGTGAGGCATCTCATTGAGCGTTTGTGTTACAGTAAAGCGCCTTTTTGTTATGTTCGCCCTAATATACGAGTCCCGAGTCATTCATCATTCATTCTGTCAATTATTTGTCAACCTCCTCTTCCTTTTTTTTTTTTCTTTTTTTTTCCGTTCAACTACATCATGACGATCGACGAAACAGTGGATAAACTCGGTCAAGGTAATATCAAAAAACAGCGAACATTTCTGTTAAGTGGATTCTTTCTACACCAATTCCATATCGGCTGATATGACGTTTTTATTTTATTTTATTTTTATAGACTTATCGCTCAAAGACACCAAGCCGCGACAAAAAAAGCCATTTCAGGTGGTTCTTGTCGACATTAAAAAGGCCGCTGAAGATAAAGTAATCCACTGTGTTAAAAAGACTCTCGAAGATGACGATTTGAAATTTGTTGCTTTATCTTACCGCTGGGGCGAATTACACGAAGCGCTGATCGACACTGGCGTTGGCTATACAGCAACCATCACATCGTTTCATTTAGATGATTTTTATCGGCTTTGCCATATGATGACTTTCGAATCGGATACAAAGCATATCAATTATGTATGGGTGGATGCTATCTGTGTGGATCAAAGTCCGGCAAAACGAAAAGCAACCATTCACCGAATGAGCAATATCTACGATCGCGCCACATATATATTAGCAGTACCCGATCTTCATTTGACTTACCTTCAAGGCATATCGTTCAAAAATGAAGACACCATCAAAGGCTCCAGCGAATACCATATGGATCTTTATCACCTTCTTCACAGAAATGTGTCCCAACTCGACGCCATGGATGAGGTATTCCTCGATGATGCCGAAGTGCCAAAAGATCCTCCTGCATTAAGACAATTGCTGCTTAAAAGCACGAATTATTTTGCATATGGTTTAATGAACTGCAAGTCGCTTTCTGTTGTGTATTGTCCTGTACAAACCCTCGATCACATCTGCGAAACTACCACCAATCAAGAGCGCGGTCAACATTGGAAAACTGGGATAAAAGGGAGCAGCAAGGATTCGAATGGAGAATTACATCGGTGTGACAAAACGATTTGTCCTATAGACGTGTTTCATTCAGGTTATATCTTGGATGATTCAGATGACGAAGACGATGATTCACATGACGAAATATGTCAATTCCTGGAGGCGCAATGGAAATCCAAGATCCTTCAACGAAGCAACAGTATTCGACAATCGATGGAATTTTTGGTGGGGCTCATCAAGGATTGGTCTACGCGTGTGTGGGTGATCAGTGAATTCAATATTGCCAAAAAGAAAAACAACCTCAAATATTGGTTTACTCAATTGGCTCATGACTCCCAAGCATCTGAGGCGTATGATGACATGGTGGGCGGCGAAAAATTCACCTTCTTCAAATTTGATTTTGACAATTCTTCAGACACCAGTATAAACGTTGATTACTACGAAAACGAAATTGCAACAGAATGGACGAGAACAAGAACGTCCAACCCAGTGTACATCCAATTCCATTATACTTTAAGAAGTCAACTCAGTCGACAAACATTTCTGCAGAACATTCTGATTGCAAAAGCCAGTAAAAACGGTAAGTTGAAACAAACAACGAATCTTACCCCGCTCTTTTAATTTTAGCAAAAAACAAAAAAAAAAAAATTACATTCTTTTTTTTTTTTTATTTATTTATTTTAAAATTCATTAGAGGATCGATTTTACAGTATTTTGCCATTCTCACCATATCATGACAGAAAACTGGAGGTGTCGCATTGGAAAATCAACACTATGCTATCGGTCAAATTGAAACTCTACGAAATCATGCACATAAAAGACAAATTAGCATTGCTCTTTTTGTCTGGTGACGAGGAGGCGATGCATAGCGGTGTTTTACCAACCTTTGCAACATCGACATTAACTTCGACATCCCACCTTACAGGATTAATCAATAGTCCCGACGTAGCTTTTTCGAATTTTGACGTAAAGGATCCGTCCACCATTATGCTTTATCATCATCACAAACAAACCAACAACGACAATAGCAACAATGATGATGATGATGATGATAATGATGATGAAGATGAAGAGGACGGTGGTGACTCGTACCAACACTATTTACGTTTGAAACCGAAAGAATATTTTGTGGTAAAACACAACGAAGATGGGCGCAGCAAAAAAATGCATAGCATCGCGCGCAGCAAGATACCAATTTTAAAACGCCTTGGCCTCCATGCTGATAATGAGGAGGATGCTTCTAAGCGTACTTTGGACATTGTTTCTATCCCATATACTGTGCCGATATGTTTACCTTCTAATTCCCTCACTTTGATCGGATGTTTTGTTACAAACAAATGGATTCTGTCACCTAAAGCCATAGTAATTTCTGAAAAGGGAGATCGTGTGATATGCCATGGCCACGACGACGACTACATCAACAACAACAGCGATGCTAAGCCTCCTGTTACTTTTTTTGATATCTACTAAAAAACAAAAGATGTATCATGCGTTACTGTATCATTATTTTGCCATAGCATCAACATTCGGTTTAGTTGGTATAGGATAATTAAATATATTGAATTTAATCAGAAAGGATAAGCTATTTTTTTTTTTTTTTTTTTTTTTTTTTGGTTCGAGGGGTGCGGGGAAAACAAGTGTCTGTCTTTTATATATATATATATATATATAATTTATTCTTGTCTAGTAAAATATAAGACATCATTTATTGTTTGGTAGTATTTTTTGTCATCTTGATGAAGATTGTTGCCATTGAAACCTTGGTACTTCTCCTGAAAAGCTAAAGCCAATCGAATCTCGAATACCTCACTCATTTTTAGAGATCTGGGATGAAGATTTCGTTGAAGGTGCCGCCTTGATATTTGTATCGAAAAAAAAAGAACGAGTTGGATAAAATATACAAGTATGTTCAGCCTACTGGAGATGACACTGGCGACGCAGGCTAGGTTGTTTGATATGAATTGAAAGCCCTGGAATAAGATCAAGTGATCTAAAAAACATTGTTTAACCAATGGCGAGGATTTTGATGGAGGGGTAGTGCTGAGAGAGTAGTCGTAGCTAAGCTAGAAAGTAGTACAATGTGGCTTCTATAGTGGTGACTGCACACACACAACACGGAGCTAGATTTATCAATACATGATTGATCGAAACAGAATACAATGATATTCAATAGTAAGTGATCTGAAATTGCTAACTAGTCCCTGAGACTTCAGTAAAAAAAAAAAAAAAAAAAAGGTAGTTGTAGTACATGAACAAGAAAGCAAGTGTTTATGATAGTAGGACATCCACAAAGCAATTACAATAGCACCATTTTTAATAATTTGATGAATCAGATAATAGTACATAAAAATGATATATTTTATTCAAGCATATTGGTAGATACTATAATCTAATCGATACGAGTTCATTGTAACACGGGGGGGGCAAGTAATGGAGACAATCTGAAGGAGATCTTAAGAATGATCAACACTACACGTTGTACGTGTAAAAAAAAGAAAGAGATCTAATATATACTATGCAGGGCATAAGAGAGACGCAAGAGTTAGTTTTCTTGAAGAATAGCAACAGTTAACATTAATCAAAAGTGGTGATGGTAGTAAAACAGAAATCTATTTGCAAAAAATATGGGAGAAGAACTAATGGGACATTTGTTATGGAAGTATGTGACAAAAAAAAAAAGAGATATATTTTATTCAAATATGGATACAAACTATGGTCAAACTACCGCTAAACTAAACTAATGGAGACTCCAAAAAGCCAACTAACGGTGTCATCAGATTTCTAAATCCAACATGAAACGGTTTCCCCATGCATGTTGTCATCCCTGACCTGAAAACACTTCTAAGCTAGTCCTGACAGTAACCCAAGATCATCATGACCTGAAAAAAGTCAAAATGATAAGAAGAGAAAAAATGAAGAGAGATCAGTGAAAAACAAATGGAGGAAAATAAATATTCACGCGGACGGGATTTAAAATATTCCTGTGGTCCCTTTTTTTTTAAAAAAAAAAAAGCTCAAAAGATAAAACGAAATGGAAACTTATTGGGAGCCGAAGAATGAGAATAGTCCGTCTTATATATATTCATTTTGATTAATAGTCATTGAAAATATGAATATATAGTTTCTGAAAAGCGACGACATTGATATATATATATATATATGTATACAATGAATATCCTCATAAAGCGGTACTGTGCTGATTTTCAAAAAGTATGTAATCTTTTTTTTTTATTTTTTTTTTTTTTTACTAAAATGGGAAGGATGAGATTATTACACAAAAACAAAGTCATAAAAAAGATTGGTTCAATAGATATCAAAAAAATCCGCAGAGCTTTCCCCTTCGCTGTCATCCAAGTAGACCTCATCATAGTCTGATGTATCGTAGGCGTAGTGTTTACATGGTATCATCCATTTGTTTTCAACAAAAGATCTGACCAAAAGGATAAAAGACTGAAGATGGTAAAATTCATCACAGGTGGAATGAAAGCCAGACGTGGGGAATGCTGGAATAGCTACAATGTCAAGCGTCTCAGTAAAAGCATGATAGATGCCAAGGCGTTTACAGATCGGTATACTATCCCTTAGTAAATAGATGGCGGCTTCAGGTAGATTGTGATGGTGCATCACATGATATTTCTCCGGTATCAAACGCAGGAAGTACCGGTGACAGTCATCATCATCATCCTGTTGTCTGTTGTTGTTGGTTTGTTGCTTGTGATGATGAAAAGTAATTGTGGATGGATTGTTCAAATCAAAATTACAGGGATAGTGGGAGATGATATTTAGAAAAATTCCAAGTTGGAACTCTGCTGGTAAAGTGGATGTCGCAAATGTTGGGAGAACATCATTTTTGATGGCATTTTCATGGGTAGACCAAAAAAGAAGGGCCAATTTGTTTTTGATGTTCATGATTTCGTACAGTTTTAATTTGACCGATACCATACTCTGGATGTTCCAATGTGAGACCTCTGTTTTTTGATCGGCATGCTCTGACAATGGCAAAATACTGTAAAATCGATCCTCTATATGAAAAAAAAAAAAAAAAAAATAGGATGAATTCTCGAAAATCAAGTCTTTTTGAATTTATTCTTTTTAAACTTTACCATTTCTACTTGCTTTGGACCTCAGCATCATCTCCAGAAAGGTTTGTTGACGAAGTTGACGTATCATCGTAGAATGGAATTGTATATAAACTGGGTTGGTCGTCCTTGATCTTGTAAATTTTACTTCACTTTGATCTTTGTAATAATCAACATCCATCATGAAATCCGAAAAGGAAGAATCATTAAAGTCAAATTTGAAGAAGGACAGTTTTTCCTTCTCCTCTTTCATGTGATCATAGTACGCCGTTCCGTTATAGGGAAATGATAATTGAGTAAACCAGTATTTGAGATTGTTTTTCTTCTTGGCAATGCTGTATTCACTGATCACCCACACACGAGAAGACCAATCCTTGATGAGATCCGTTAAAAATTCCATCGATTGTCGTATGCTGTTGCTTCTTGCAAGAATTTTTGATTTCCATTTAGCACCGTCGAATTGACAATACTCTTTAGGTGTAGTCCCAAAGTCATATTCATAAAACATTTTTAAAGGGCAAATGACTTCATGACATTGATGTAAATCACCAAAAGATTTCTTGCTATTTTTTACCCAAGCTTTCCACTGGTCACGTTGTAGTGCATTGGAGACGCAGATGTGATCGAGAGCGAGTACGGGACAATATAACTCATCATGCCTTGTGTATGTCATAAAACTATGCCCAAAATGGTCTGTGCATTTAAGCAGCAATTGTCTCAATGCGGGAGGATTTTTTGGTACTCCGAAATCATCAAGGGAAGCTAAATCCAGGGCAACGAGTCCGTCGGTGTTTCCGTGAAGAAGGTAATAAATATCTTTACTGTATTCGTTGGCGCCCTCGATGGTGTCGTTATTTTTTAGCGAGACGCCTTTTAAGTACGTCAAGTGAAGATCAGGCACGGCTAAAATATACGTGGCGCGTTCGTAGATATTGCTCATTTGATAAATAGTGGCTTTTCGTTTGCTCGGGCGTTGGTCCACACAGATGGCATCCACCCATACATACTTGATATGCTTCAAATTGGATTCCAAGGTCATCATATGGCAAAGTTGATAAAAATCGTTTAAATGAAACGATGTGATGGACGCTATATAACCCACTTTCGTATCGATCAACGTCTCATGTAATTCGCCCCAGCGGTAAGACAGGGCAACAAATTTCAAATTTTTATCCTCGAGTGGTTTTTTAATACAGTGAATTACTTTATCTTTAGCGGCCTTTTCAATGTCGACAAGAACAACTTGAAATGACTCTTTTTGCTGTTGCTGTTGCTGGGTGTCTTTTAGTGATAAGTCTAAACAAAAAAGTCATACAAGTCAATACGGGGTTGGATTTATAATATATAGATACATGGTATTGTCAACAAAATGGCATTTTAGATATTATACCTTGACCGAGTTCATTCACTGCTGCGTCACTTGTCATGGTATAGATGAGAATTGAAAGGAAGAAAAAAAAAGTGACGAACCGTTGGCAGAAAGAAATGACTCGGGACACGTATGCAATGGCGTTTGAAATATTCGCACCACCCAATAAGGTAATACATTATTTGTAGGTAACACGAGCTCATTGACATGCCGCGCCTTATGATTCGAATCTGAGTCTCCCCTCCCAATAATTATAGTTTATGCAATGATAGAGCTTAAATAACGAATGACTCTTTTATTTCAGCCAGTGTGTCATATCCCTTGATAAACTTCTGTTCCTGAATATAGATATATACTTTTTAAGGTATATTTCGGATTCATTCATGATCTGATAAATCAAACAAGAATCCACGTAGAAACTAAAAAGCACTCCAAAATACGACTTTTACTTTTAGGGAATGCTAGGCGCACGGGCAGCAGGTACCTAAACTTCTGAAGCGATAATTAAAATTGCCATTTAGCTGGACAATCATGACGAGAAGATTTTGATGATGGATGTTCCAAAAGTGATATGTTTAATAAAATAGTATTGGCGATCTGGAGGTATGTCCTTTTCCTTTTTTGGCCTATGGAATGATAGACGATAAATATAAACAGGAAACTCGACTATTTTATTATCTTTCAAGTGATGAGTTATGGCTCTCTGAGGTATAGAAGGTGTATAGAATCATTCAACATACGGCATGAACAATGCATATTGTGCAAAACCAAAAAGTTCGCAGTGAAAATTTGGCAAAAATGAGCAACTTCAACCAGCAGCCCCGCTCGACATCAATTTTTAAAATGAAAGATAATGAGATGATAAACATCTTTTATATAGATAACTAGCCTGCTATCCCCCCCCATTTTTAGTATAATGGCGAGAAATTTCTCCTCACCAAAACTATAAAAACATAGACTAACAATTGCCATTTGCCCCATGCCATTGTTATGGGAGTCCTAAATATTGGCATGCACAGTAAAAACGATCAAATTATTTCATAGGGGTTACCCACATCAGCAACACACATCAAGCACTCGCTACAGATGATCTATTGAAGGCAACATGAGATGACTAACTGTGAGATTTGAAGAATGGTCAAAACTAATCTAAAGAGATGGTGGTAATAAAAACGGGATCTATTGCACAACACATGAGAATGACTATTGGGACATACTTTTTATTGGAGCATGTAAAAAGATATTCATATTTTATTCAAATGCATAGATAAACTATGGATAAACTAACACTAAATTTAGCTAATGAAGGTTGTCAAGACCTAGAACCGAAATGAAAGGGTTTCCCCATGCATGTTGTCATCCTTGATCTGAAAACACTTCTAAACTAGTCCTAACACTGACCTAAGATCACCATTGTCTGAAGGAGTCCAAAATAGTGAAGGAAAAAAAAGGATCAAGAGGAGGAGAGCATCAGCAAAAAAAAAAAAAAAAAAAAAAAAAAAAAAAAGGTCGTGCGGGATTTGAAGTTCCAAAATTGTAAAGAATTAAGGTTCACCGATGACGGTTATAAATGAAATCCACCATAAAAATAAATTCAGGAACCAAAAGTCATCAAAGGAGTATGCCATAATAACTGAACCAAGATATTCTGCCACTATTATATAAACTACTATTCATTTGAGCTTACTGTTACATATACTATGATCGTTGGGGAAAAGGGCTACCTGTATTGCTCTTTCACCCATTGATTTGTGAAACAAAGGTGGGGCATCTTATTGAGCGTTTGTGTTACAGTGAAGCGCCTTCTTGTGATGTTCGCCCGCATATACGTACCCCGAGCCACTCATCATTCATTCTGTCAATCATTTGTCACCCTCCTTTTCCTTCCCTTTTTTTTTTTTTTCTTTCTTTCAACTACATCATGACGATCAACGAAACAGTGGATAAACTCGGGCAAGGTAATATCAAAAAACAACGTACATTTTTGTTAACTGGATTCTTTCTATACCAACCCCATATTGACTGATATGACGTTTTTTATTTTTTTTATTTTTTTTATAGACTTATCACTCAAAGACACCAAGCCACGACAGAGAAAGCCATTTCAAGTGGTTCTTGTCGACATTGAAAAGGCCGCTAAAGATAAAGTAATTCACTGTATTAAAAAACCACTCGAGGGAAAAGATTTGAAATTTGTTGCCTTGTCTTACCGTTGGGGCGAATTACACGAGACGTTGATTGACACTGGCGTTGGTTACACAGCAACCATCACATCGTTTGATTTAAATGATTTTTACCGGCTTTGCGAAATAATGACCATCGAATCGGATACAAAACATATCAATTATGTATGGGTGGATGCTATCTGTGTGGATCAAAGCCCAGCAAAACGAAAAGCAACCATTCACCAAATGAGCAATATCTACGAACGCGCCACATATATATTAGCAGTACCCGATCTTCATGTGACTTACCTGAAAGGCGTATCGTTTAAAAATGAAGACACCATCGACGGCTCCGACAAATACAAAATGGATCTTTATCGCCTTCTTCACGGACATGCGTCCCAACTCGACGCCTTGGATGAAGCATTCCTCGATGATGCCGAAGTGCCAAAAGATCCTCCTGCATTAAGGCAGTTGCTGCTTAAAAACACCAATCATTTTGCATATGGTTTGATGAATTAAACAATTATCCTGAGTTTTATTGTCCTGTGCAAGCCCTCGATCATATCTGCCAAACCACCGCCAATCAAGAGCGTCGTCAAGATTGGAAAACTTGGATAAAATGGAGCAACAAGAATTCGAATGGAGAGTTACATCAATGTGATCAAACGATTTGTCCTATAGACTTGTCTTCTTCAATAGTTATCGATTCATCATGTGACGAAGTCTGTCAATTCCGTGCGTCTCAATGGAAATCCAAGATCCTT
Source organism: Absidia repens (assembly GCA_002105175.1). Lineage (NCBI taxonomy): Eukaryota > Fungi > Mucoromycota > Mucoromycetes > Mucorales > Cunninghamellaceae > Absidia > Absidia repens. Next base: position 89,135 of record MCGE01000053.1, on the reverse strand, counting down.
CAAAGAAGCAACAGTATTCGGCAATCGATGGAATTTTTGGTGGGGCTCATCAAGGATTGGTCTACGCGTGTGTGGGTGATCAGTGAATTCAATATCGCCAAAAAGAAAAACAACCTCAAATATTGGTTTATTCAATTGGGTCTTGACTATGATGCACCTCACACATATAATAATATAGAGGGCGGCGAAAAATTCACCTTCTTCAAATTTGATTTTAACAATTCTTCGGACATCAGTATGAACATTGATTATTACAAAGACGAATTTAGAACACGACGGACGAGAACATATTCGTCCAACCCAGTGTACATCCAATTTCATTATACTTTAAACAGTCAACTCAGTCAACAAACGTTTCTGCAGAACATTCTGATTTCAAAAGCCAGTAAGAATGGTAAGTTGAAACAAACAATGATCCTTACCCTGCTCTTTTAATTTTAGAAAAAAAAAAGATTTTACATTCCTTTTTTTATTTTTTATTTTATTTATTTTAAAATTCACTAGAGGATCGATTTTACAGCATTTTGCCATTCTCATCATATCAAGACAGAAAGCTGGAGGTGTCGGATTGGGAAATCAACACTATGCCATCCGTGAAATTGAAACTCTACGAAATCATGGACACAAAAGATAAATTAGCACTGCTATTTTTGTCTGGTGATGAGCGGGCGATGCATAGCGATGTTTTACCAACCTTTGCAACATCGACTTTAACTTCAACATCCCGCCTTGCGCATCGAATCAATAGTCTCGACGTAGCTTTTTCGAATTTTGACGTAAAGGATCCATCCACCATTATGCTTTATTATCATCACAAACAAGCCAACAACAACAATAACAACTATGATGATGATGATGATGAAGAGGACGGTGGTGACACGCACCAACACTATTTACGTTTGAAACCGAAAGTATATCTTGTGGCAGATCTCGATGAATCTGGGCGCAAACAAATTCATAGCATCATGAGCAACAAGTGGCCAATTTTTAAACGCCTTGGCCTCCATGCTGATGATGAGGATGATGCTTCAACGCTTACTTTTGACATTGTTTCTATCCCACTTGCTGGCTTTACCGATCCTGATTTCCTCACTTTGATCGGATGTTTTGTTAGAAACAAATGGATTCTGTCACCTAAAGCCATTCTAGATGTCCAAGTGAAATGTCAGGCGATATGCGATAGCGACGACCGTGATGCTAAGCCTTTTTTTGATATCTACTAAAGACCCCAAGATGTAGTATCGTTTAAATATTTTGTATGGTGATTGATTTAATAAACAGCTACACAGATACTTGGAAAGCAACCAATGATTGTTTCATACCTTGGCTTGATGATATGTAGAATTGATGTTCAATCATTTATATCTATCATGCGTTACTGTACCATCATTGTGCCACCTCATCAACATTCGGTTTAGTTGATATAGGATAAGTAAATATATAATGAGTTTAATCAGAGAGGATAAGCTATTCTTTTTTTTTTTTTTTTTTTTTTGCACAACATGCATTGTCCATGCTGTATAATGAATGGCTTTGTACACCTTCTATACCATAGAGAGCCATAATGAGTCACTTGAAAGATAATAAAATAGTCGAGTTCCCTGTTTATGTTTATCCTCTATCACTTCATAGGCCAAAAAAAAAAAAGGACATACCTCCAGATTGACAATACCATTTTATTTTCGCAGATAAGGTTTTTGGAACATCCATCATCAAAATCTTCTCGTTATGATTGCCAAAGGGCAAATGACATTTTAAAATACCGCTTCAGAATTTTGGGCACCGTTACCCGTGCTAGAGTATTCGTGCCCCTAGCATACCTTATTTGGCGACGCGGCGTTTAAAACGAAATTCATGCAAAAGTGTCTGCAGAAATCAGAGCCTTTTCATTCGTGTCATCTTTGGTGGCATGACGCCCATTTCATACGAGAAACGGGTTCTTGATACAAACAAAGTCTACCACCCACACAGAATGATTAATATTTTGTTTTTATGTCGGAGACTTTGACATTTCCAAAAAAAAAAGAATAGTCCCTGAAGTGTTGGATTTTTCCCTTCTAACGTTTTTATGATATTTAATATCTAGTGAAGTGTCTCTTGAGATTTCTTGATTTTACTTGCTACATATTTTTTTTTTTGAATCATATATCCATATAATTGTACCGGTACTGTATCCCGATCTTTATTGTATTAAAATAGTTTATGCAATTATGAAATGTACTATCAAGTCGAAGGCTATGTTGTGATAGCGACTCCTTTTTTAGGACTTAGACTGTTATATATTTTTGACATTTATATTTTTCTCTCTCTTTCCCCTTTTTCTCTACCTTATATTTTTTTTTTTTTTTTTCATACTCGAAACCGTTGCCAAAATAACGGTAAGTACTTTTTAGCTCCTCCCCTCTCTTCATTTTATCTTATTCTTATTTTATATCTTATTCTTATTTTGCAATAAACAGGTTTTTAATATATAGTATTTTATTTGGTTACAACAGAAACCCTTTCATTTCGGATTTAGGATCTACAGCCACTGTTAGTTTTAGCTTATCGGATCCTCCATTGACTTAGTTTTGTCTTAGTTTGTCCATAGTTCGTATCTACAGTTCAATAAAATCTGTTTTTTTTTTTTTTAAAAAAAAAAAAGTTCAATCAAAAAATGTCATATTAGTCACTTCCATGTCTTGTACAAGAGATCCTTTTTATTATGACTCATTTAGATATTGAACGTGTTGACCCATTGTTTGCTTCTAAAAAATTATCATTCTTGTCCTACATATACTTTATATTAGATCCTTTTCTACAATAGTGACTTTAGATGAGTGTTGAACATTCTTTAGATCCCCCTTCTCTCTTTCTCTCCCCATTAGTTTCTCGTCATGCTAACTCCATTAGCAGCATACGTTGCTATATTTAACCCTTTAGTTTATTATCTACCACAGTCCTTCCGATAAAATATGTTCTTTTCATTATCCTTACCTCCCCCCCCTCAGACTGTATCCCATTCTATTATAAGCAATCCTTTTTTTTTGGGTGGTGGAACGGAAGTGTAAAAAAAAAGAAATAGAAATACAGGAACGAAGAACTCAAAAGGGTAGAATGGGTAGGACCCAGAACGTTAATGACAGTGCAGTAAAAAAAAAAAAAAGTATCCTCGTTTTTATTGAATATGTATCATACTGTAGGAAATGAATTTAATAGATATCAAATCCACGATCATCACTATTGAGATGATACGTCCAGTCGCTATATATTGAAAAGGGGTGTGGTAATTTAGACCATGATCTAATGTCCATTTATTTTCTACAAAACTTTCATTTAAAAAAAAAAATCGAGTGGTCATGACATGTTTTGGACATACAAAATTGTCTCTTGATGCTTTGACGATAAAAAGGCGATTTAAGCAACATCCACCGGAGTGGGGAATAGTGTTCTCTTGAATGATAGCAAGCCGCTTCAGTCATTCGGGATTCGGCGACATGCAATGTCGTTGAGACCACTCTTTTTCGTCCACCAACCCACTAAAATATTCCTTGGGTTTGATATGAAGGTAGTACAGGCCACCATCATGATGACATGTACTGTTGTTGCTCTTGTTGTTATTATTCATGGTGGTGGGGCGAACGTCGCAATCGCGTCTTTGGTCCTATCAAAATTGCATGCCGTACTTGTCACCATCCAGCTTTTGGTGTTGACCTTTTGTTGCCGAAGTGATTGTGGATATTGCAAATGTTGGTAGCATTTTACCTATGTTTCTCGTTTGTTCGTTGCCCGACATAAAAAGAAGACCCAACTTGTCCCAGGAAATCATGAACTCAAATAGTTTCAATTTGACCGACACCATGGTAGTGATATGCCATTAACCCACTTTATTGTTGACAAGTTTGTCTTTATAGTCCAATAACAGCAGAATACTGTAAAAGCGACCCTCTGTCATAGAACGAATAAAATTAGAATTATATATACTGTATATATATTAAAAAAAGGGGGGCTAAACGTTTTACCACTTTTCCTTTCTTCGGATTTCAATATCATCTCCAGGAAGGTTTGCTGGTTGAGTTGACAAATCAAAGTAGGGTGTAAATGGAGGTAAACAAGGTTGGAAGAGAATCGTCGAATATCCGTCTCACACATTGTTTCAATGAGGGCGTCATCGTCGTCGTCGTCGTCGTTGTTGTTGTTGTTGCTGTTGCTGTTGTTATTTTGTTGTTTTTGTTGCCGAGCGACGCAGAGCATGCAGGATCGATAAAGTCAAACTTAAAAAAGGTGAAAAATGTTTCGTCTTCGGCAGCAACTGATGAGCAGCAGACGACGTTGCCGGTCCTGTCCAATGTTGGCTTTAATTTGAACTTTGAACAACGAATTTCGGATTTCGGATTTACTAAATTTATATTTATGAATTTTTACGCCCAAAGTCCCTCCCCACGTCTATTTCCTCTTACATCACACAACACTTACATGTCTATGATACTTTTTTTTTTTTTTTTGTATAATGTCGTTTTATTTATTTGAATAAAAGACCTGGGGTCACGTCACAGTGAGAGGTGTCCAGTTATATAAAAGAAAAATGGGGGAAACGATCAACTGGTGTAGGAAAAGAAATAAAAGGCTATATAGAGATGAAGGGAAGCAGGGAGGGGGGTAAGCTAAACTGAGAGTGGGAGGGGGATAGTAAGCTAGAGGGAGAGAGAACAGACAAAGGCCAACAGACAGGGAACTACAGGGTGGATGGAGCCAGAAGGGGTTCGGAGGACAGGAGGGAGATTGCGTTTTGAGCTATCGATGGGGGGGAGAAAGGGACGTTATGGAAAATCTTGTTCCAATGGGCTGTCCAAATAGCATGAAGGGTGATGCCGAGGAATTGGTGCCAGAAGGAGAGGGGGATCTATGATACTTTTACTTACACTACATACACTATAACACATACAGTAGCATGCCATTTTTTTTATGTATTATTTAAATAAAATATGCCTTTTTTATTTACAATGCATCATTACATAAACAACGAAATCGACTAACTTATTATCTTTCAAGTGATGAATTATAAATCTCTAGGGTATAGAAGATGTATAGACTCATTCAACATACAGCATGGACAACGCATGTTGTGCCAAAAAAAAAAAAAAAAAAAAAATCGCAGCGATAATTTGGCTGGGAATTTAAAAGTAACACCTTCAACCAGCCGCCCCGTTCGACATCAATTTTTTTTAAATAAAAAATAATGAGATGGAGCTAACTAGACACTACCACCCGCTTCCCATTTTTAGTACAGTCTCGAGGAAGTTCTCCTCGCCAAACTATAAAAACATACAGTAGACTAACAATTCCCCGTTTTGTCCCGTGCCGCCGTTATGGGAGCCTTAAATATTGGTACGCACAGTAATAACGATCAAATTATTTCAAAGGAGTGACCCACATCACCAACACACTTCAAACACTCGCTACAGATGATCTATTGGAGGTGGCACGAGAAGACTAGCTGTGAGATTTGAAGAATGGTCAAATCTAATTTAAAGAGATGGTGGTAGTAAAAACGCGATCTATTGCACAACACTTGAGACTGACTATTGGGACATACTTTTCATTGGAGCATATAAAAAGATATTTATGTTTTATTCAAATGCATAGACAAACTATGTATAAACTAACACTAAATTAAGCTAATGACGGTTGTAGAGACCTAGAACCGAAATGAAAGGGTTTCCCCATGCATGTTGTCATCCCTGATCTGAAAACTCTTCTAAACTAGTTCTAACGCTGACCTAAGATCACCATTGTCTGAAGGAGTCCAAAATGATGAAGAAAGAAAAAAGGATCAAGAGGGAGAGAGCATCAGCAAAAAAAAAAAAAATAGAAAAAAAAAGCTGCGGGCTTTGAATTTCCAAAATTAAAAAGAATTAGGGTTCACTCTATGACGGTTACAAATGAAATGCACCATAAAAATAAATTCAGGAACCAAAAGTCATCAAGGGGGCTTGCCATAATAACTAAATCTAGATATTCTGCCACTGTTAAATAAACTACTATTCACTTAAGCCTCTTACTGTTACATATACTATGATCGTTGGGGAATAAAAAGTGCTACCTATATTGCTCTTTCACCCATTGATTTAAGCGCATCTCATTGACCATTTGTGTTACAGTGAATCGCCTTTTTGTTATGTTCGCCCGAATACGTACCCCGAGCTATTTATCATTCATTCACTCAAACATTTGTCACCCTCCTTTTCCTTTTCTCTCTTTCTTTTTCGTTCAACTATATCATGACAATTGACGAAACAGCGAATAAAGTCGGTCAAGGTAATATAAAAAAAAGCGTACATTTTTGTTAACTGGATCCTTTCTACAACAACCCCATATTGACTTATGTGTCTTTATTATTTTATTTTTTATTTTTTGTATAGACTTATCACTCAAAGACACCGAGCCGCAACAGAAAAAGCCATTTGAAGTGGTTCTTGTCGACATTAAAAAGGCTGCTGAAGATAATATAATCCACTGTGTTAAAAAACCACTCGATGACGATTTGAAATTTGTTGCTTTATCTTACCGTTGGGGTGAATTACACGAGGTGCTGGTCGACACTGGCGTTGGTTACACAGCATCCATCACATCGTTTCACTTAGATGATTTTTATCAGCTTTGCAAAATGATGACCATCGAATCGGATACAAAGCATATCAATTATGTATGGGTAGATGCTATCTGTGTGGATCAAACCCCATCAAAACGAAAAGCAACCATTCACCAAATGAGCAATATCTACGATCGCGCCACATATATATTAGCAGTACCCGATCTTCATGTGGCTTATCTGAAAAGCGTATCGTTCAAAAATGAAGACACCATCAAGGGCTCCACCGATTACTATATGGATCTTTATCACCTTCTTCACGGGCATGCGTCCCAACTCAACGCCTTGGATAAAGCATTCCTCGATGATGCCGAAGTGCCAACAGATCCTCCTGCATTAAGACAATTGCTGCTTCAAAACACGAATCATTTTGCATATGGTTTGATGAAATATAACAGGTATAGTAGCCTATATTGCCCTGTACTAGCCCTCGATCACCTCTGCGAAACCGCCACCAATCAAGAGCCTGGTCAACATTTGAAAACTGGGACAACAGGGAGCAGCAACAATTTGAATGGCGAATTACATCAGTGTGACAAAAAGGTTTGTCCTCTAGACAGGTTTCTTGATAAGTTTCCCCCTCCAACATTTTCCGAAAGCCGTCAATTCCATGCGTCTCTATGGAAACCCAAGATCCTTCAAAGAAGCAACAGTATGCGACAATCGATGGAATTTTTGGTGGCGCTCATCAAGGATTGGTCTACACGTGTGTGGGTGATCAGTGAATTCAATATCGCCAAAAAGAAAAACAATCTCAAATATTGGTTTATTCAATTGTCTCTGAACTACGGAGCACCTGCGGCGTTTGATGACATGGTGGACGGCGAAAAATTCACCTTCTTCCCATTTGATTTTAACGATCTATCGGACAACGTTAGGGACGTTGGTATACACCACTACAGCAGCGAAGTTGCAACACGAGAGACGAGAACATATACGTCCAACCCAGTGTACATCCAATTTCATTATACTTTAAACAGTCAACTCAGTCAAAAAACGTTTCTGCAGAACATTCTGATTGCCAAAGCCAGTAGAAATGGTAAGTTGAAACAAACAATGAACCTTACCCCGCTCTTTTAATTTTAGAAAAAAAAAAAAAAAAAAAAGAGATTTTACATTCCTTTTTTGTTTTTTTATTTATTTATTTATTTTAAAATGTATTAGAGGATCGATTTTACAGTATTTTGCCTTTTTCACCCTATCACGACAGAAAACTGGAGGTGTCCCATTGGAAAATCGACACGATGACAGCCGTGAAATTGAAACTCTACGAAATCATGCACACATATGATAAATTAGCACTGCTCTATTTGTCTGGGGATGAAGAGGCAATTTATAGCGGTGTTTTACCCACCTTTGCAACATCGACTTTAACCACTTCGACATCCTTGCTTGCACAGAAAATCAATAAGCCCGACGTGGAATTTAAGAATTTTGACGAAAACGATCCATCCAGCATTATGCTTTATCATCAAACCAACAACAACAATGATGATGAAGAGGACGATGGGGTTGACTCGCACCCATTCTATTTACGTTTGAAACCGAAAGAATATTATGTGGTCAAGGACAACCAATATGGGACCAACGAAATGCAGACGATCACGCGCCTCTGGCCCGTTCTTAAACGCCTTGGCCTCGATACGGATCAGGAGGAGGACGATGCTTCTAAGCGTACCTTTGACATTGTTTCTATCCCACATACGGAACTGGAATACATGGGTAACCCAGGTTGGGAAGAGCCAGTGCCTTCTAGTCAACAGTTCCTCACTTTGGTCGGGCGTTTTGTTAGCAACAAATGGATCGTGTCACCTAGCGCCATTGTCGATCCCGAATACGGAAATCATGTGATATGCCATGGCAAGGACGACGATGCGAAGTGTCCTGCTACTTCTTTTGATATCTACTAAAAAAAACCCCCCCCAAGATGTGGTATCGTTTAATATTTTTTTTTATGGTGATTGATTTAATAAACAGCTACATACATACTTGAAAAAAGCAACCAATGATTGTTTCATACCTTGACCAGATGATATGTATCATTAATGTTCAATCATTTATATCTATCATGCGTTACTGTACCATTATTGTGCCATAGCATCAACATTTGGTTTAGTTGATATAGGATAATTGAATATATTGGGTTTAATCAGAAAGGATAAGCTATTTTTTTTTTTTTTTTTGGACTGGTCGCCAAATCAATTGTCGTGGTATCCTAATGAAAAAAAAAGGGAATTGCTCCATTTCAGAGGATTTTCAGAGGCTTCAGAGGATTTTCAGAGGAATTTCAGAGGATTTTTTAGAGACCGTCCCGTACCACCTTTATTGTATCGCCGATAATTAGCAATTTAAGCATGCGACGTGACATTAGGAAAAAAAAAATGCATTGTTTATTCAATAGAGTAATGCTTTAAAAAATAAAAATAAAGACTATCCAATTCTTCTACGCTTTTTGTTTTGGGCTAGAATTCGTTCGCTAAATCTTTTCCTTCTGAGGGGCTTTTTGGTAGTAGTCCTCGATGATCGTTTTTGTTTGGAGGGTGTTGGCGGTGGTGTTACTTCCTTTGATAAAGAAGGAGGAGGTGGTGGAGTTGATGGTGAGGATGATTCTAAAGTTTTTTCTTTTAGTAAAGAAGGTAGATGAAGGGGAATTGATGGAGTGGATGGAGTGGGTGTAGATCCTGATGGCGATTCTAGTAGTGTTTCTTTTGATGAAGAAGGAGGAGGTGGTGGAGTTGAGGATGATGGTGTAGATGGTGGTGATTCTACTGTAGGCGGTGGTGTTATTAAATCTAATACTAAAGGAGTAGTTAATGGAGCTGATGGTGAGGGTGTGGACGGTGGTAGCGATTCTAGTGTTGAGGGTGGTGGCAGTAATGCTTTTTTAGATAGCTCTTTCAATAAAGTTTTTGATGGTCCTGATGATTGGTATTCTTCAGGAGGGTCAATTTGCTGATAAAAAACATATACGGTGTTTTTCATTTTCCCACTCAAGTTGTAATTTTTCAATTCGACCATTATCTTTTTTTTGTGCATGTTATCTACTTCGTAAATTATATCGCCAATTTGCATTATCGTATAAAAATGTCCACCAGTAGGTTTTGTAGCCATGATCCGGCCACGAATCTTGTAAGTTTGCTCAATAAGACCATCCTTAACAGTAATTTTCAGGGGATAATCATATTGATTATTGATTTCGCTGCTATTAATATTGTCGGATACTGTCAGAAATGGTGGCATTTTGATTAGTGTGTCGTTTAAAGCGGTGTATTTGGTGAATAAATCTTCCAGTGGAGAGTCAGTGCTTTTACGAATAATTTCAAATGCTTTTTCTGGCGGTCCCATCAAATATTCATAAACCATCAATTTACCGATCGGACCACTATCAGTCAGGATGTGATAAATAAGCTGTCAGTCACCTTGCTTTCCCTTTTCAAACTCTTGATATTTCCAAAAGTGATTGCGAACCAATTTCGTTCCTTCTTTGTACTTCCCAGACTGGACCAATTTTTGCCATTTTCTTAGCATCTTGGTAGGATTGATACTTTCATTGTCGTCATCATCGTCATCGTCTTCTTCCTCACCAAAATCAAAGCAAACCAAGTGGAGAACTGCTCTTTGAAAGAATTCAGCGATGCAGTCAATAAAGCATGAATTGTTACGCCAGCGGGCGAGTCCCAAGTTTAAAGGCCCATTTTTTTTCATAAGGTAATTGACTTTGTCTACCGCGGATTTACACATTTTTTGTTTTTTTTTGACTTGGTCGGCCTTTGGTGGTTGCTTTTGGTGGCAGTGAAAAATGCTCGCCATCTTCAATTGATGATTCGTTGTGCAACCTGTCATTTTCTATGATCATATTTGATATCTTGGTCACCAGATCAGGGAGATCGTCTTGATGGACACTTTGTAATAGATTTTCAATTTCTGAAATTGCTTCTTCGTGATTCATCTTATCTAGTATATATAATATATATATATATATATATATATGATATGAAGCTGTTAAGTGATAATGGTATTCTTTTTTAAAAAAAAAAAAATGAAACTGTACCTTCAACGCTTTTCAAATGCCAAAATGTGTTAATATCGTCCAATGAGAGTTCAGTAGGAAAGTTGTGGCGACAGTAAAGACCAAAATTTTGGCGGACCATGCACATGCAGTGAGTATTCTTTTTTGTGTTTTTTTGTTGTTTATATTCATTATAAAGCATAGTCAATGCAAAATGTGACAGCTTCCCCATCAAATCTTCGAAGATTTCTTCCTTATAAACTGCAATTGGGAAAGTATTTATCTCATTTGCGTTTTGAAGATAATGCGCCTCTTGCTATTTTTCAAAATCAGAGTTAGATATAAAAGCAGTAAGTATGTATGAGCTCACTTTTTTTTTTAAAAAAAAAAACATAATACATATGTATTTACATACCCCTTTTCTGATCCAATCACCAATTTTTTCCAGTAGGGAAGTCAAAGATTCATTCTTCTTTAAGGTGTTTTTTAAAGATGCATGGACACTTTCAGCTCGTTGAGCCGTTCTAGAGTTGTAGTGTCGCAAATTATTACACCAAGGACCAGCCCATTTCGATTTTACCAATGAAGTCTAAATATGGAAATTACCCCTGAATTAGCGTACCTTTTTTAAACGTTTTTATTTTATGACAACTTACCCTTCCACTTGTGCTAATAATTCAGAACATTTTTTGGACGATTCAAATAAGGATAGTAATTGATCTAGAATATCATTGAATCGTGCTTCATTTTCTTCGTAGAATAGGGCATTAATCAACCTTTCACATAATTCTTCTTCTTTGGCACCCCAGTACAAGTGGGGGGGGAGTTTTTTTTTTTTTAAAAAAAAAGAGAGTGTATGTTAGTCTTTTAAAGCAAGTAAATCAATATAAAGTCTCTTTTTTTTTTTTTTTACCTTTTGATCAAAAGTATTTCTGAGTCTACATGCGAAATTGTTCATTATATGCCAGACACACAACAGATGATCAACTTCAGGAAACGTGTTGGCCAAAGCGGAAGCTAGCGCCTTATCTTGATCAGTAACAATAATCTAGATAGAAAATAACTAAAAGTTAGTACCTAACTCATTTTTCCGTAATCGCAAATTACCTTTGTTGTGACAGGCTTGCCGTTCCAAACAATATCTCTGAAGGTTTGTAAGGACCACTGATAATTGGATTTTGCTTCACTAAACATGATAACGCTCGCTACGTTGAAAGTTTGCAAACGGCAGGTTCCAAGGTTGGTAAAGCCAACAATGTTAAAGACGGGAAACGAAAGAGCATTGGTCTTATAGGTTGAATCAGCTGAGAGAACTTCACCATATATTTTCGTAAGATTAATGGCGTCCGCATTGGTAATTAAAATCAATCGCACCACACCATTTTCATCAGTCTTCGTTTTAATGATGAAGCCACACTCTTTCATATAACTGATTTGAGCCGCAAATCGTTCATCCATTGTTTTTCCATTGATGTGTGGCTTGGCACATCGTTGCTTGATATTGGAAATATCTTTTGACTTGATAGAGATACCTTCGTTTTCGAGACAAGCCTTTATTCTTGCTGGCTCAATGTGGTTGTTGCTCATGGAAATTACTTTTTTCACTGTTTCATCGTCCATTTTACGAGCTGAAGGATAGATATAAGAAGTAATCTTGGGATTGCTGAGTAATTTATGAGAATGCTGGATGATTGCTTCAGGGTTGATGAGTGACTGATTGCTATCAGTGAAAACTGTTTCGTCATGATTTTTCACGTACGAGATATACCAATTGCCGTCATCTTTGTTGAGTTTTCCGTACGCCTTCCAACCACACGACACTGCTGCTGTCTTGAAGGTCTTGGTTTGAAGAGAACCCTTGGATGGTTCACTTCCACATCTCTTTTTCTGGCTACAGTTCATATCCATGACCAAGCCCTTGTAGCCTGGATTGGGGCTGATTGCAAAACCATTGGTTTTTGCGAAATCTTTCACATCGTCGATCATACTCTTTCTATCAGGATACGATTTTCCAATAAGAAGTTGACTGATCATAATAAATAAAAATAATAGAGGTTGAAATAGTATAGTAAACGGGATAAAGAAGTAAATGTCAAAATTTTTTTTTGCTAATGTCACATCGTATGCTTAATTGCTAATGTCACGTCGCATGCTTAAATTGCTAATTATCGGCGATACAATAAAGGTGGTACGGGACGGTCTCCGAAAAATCCTCTGAAAATCCTCTGAAAATCCTCTGAAATTCCTCTGAAAATCCTCTGAAAATCCTCTGAAGCCTCTGAAAATCCTCTGAAATGGAGCAATTCCCTTTTTTTTTTTTTTTTTTTTTTTTTGCACAACATACATTGTCCATGCTGTATAATGAATGGCTCTATACATCTTCCATATCTTGGAGAGCCATCATTAGTCACTTGAAAGTAGGGCTCTTAACAATACCTAAATGAGGAGTATTGGTATTGAACAATACCATGTTAGCGGGATTAGCAATACCAAAACCTTAGCGGGACGGTACCCCTTATAAGTATTGGTATTGATCAATACCTCTTAGCGGGATTAGCAATACCAATACCTTAGCGGGACGGTACCACTGCTAAGTATTGGTATTGATCGATACCTCTTAGCGGGATTAGCAATACCAAAACCTTAGCGGGACGGTACCACTTTTAAGTATTGGTATTGATCAATACCTCTTAGCGGGATTAGCAATACCAAAACTTTAGCGGGATGGTACCACTAATAACTATTAGTATTGAGCAATACATGTTGCTGTGACAAACAATAAAAAAAAAGCGACGTTGTTGATATGTTGTATAAATAATAATGTCTAATTTATTTCGAGTAAAAAAAAATAAAACAATCTAAAATCTAAAGAGGGGGTTGTTTCAAGTGAGCTACGCGTAGGAGGAATAATAAAGCTATGTAAACGAATGTTCATCATCAGTAGGACTCTTAACAATTCCTAAGTGAGGAGTATAGGTATTGAAAAATACCATGTTAGCGTGATTAGCAATATTAATTCCTTACCGGGACGGTACCATCAGTAGGTATTGGTATTGATCAATACCTCTTATCGGGATTAGCAATACCAAAACCTTAGCGAGACGATACCACTAATAGGTATTGGTATTGATCAATACCTCTTAGCGGGATTAGCAATACCAAAACCTTAGCGGGACGGTACCACCAATAAAAGTTGGTATTGATCAATACCTCTTAGCGGGATTAGCAATACCAAAACCTTAGCGAGACAATACCGCCAGTAGGTATTGGTATTGATCGGTACCAGGTATTGAGGACTTTTTCTCAATACCATAATCGGGACGGGACCAAATTAAGAGCCCTACTTGAAAGATAATAAAATAGTCAAGCTCTCTGTTTTTGTTTATCCTCTATCATTCCAATGGCCAAAAAAAAAAAAAAGACATACTTCCAGATCGACAATAGCATTTTTATTTTTACGGATAACCTTTTGGAACATCCATCGTCAAAATCTTCTTTGTTATAATTGCGAAAGGGCAAATAAATGACATTTTAAAATACCGCGTCAGAATTTTGGGCACCTGTTACTCATGCTAGACAATCCGTGCGCCTAGCATACGCCATGTGGCGACGCGGCGTTTAAAACGAAATTCATGCAAAAGTCCTTGCAGGAATCAGGGTCTTTTCCCGTGTCATCTTTGGTGGCATGACGCCATTTCATACGAGAAATGGTCTCTCGATACAAACAAAGTCTACCACACACATAGAATGATTAATATTTTGTTTTTATGTTGGAGACTTTGACATTTCCTAAAAAAAAAAAAAGCATAGTCCCTGAAGTGTGGGATTTTTCCCAGCTTACGTTTTTATGATATTTAATATTTAGTGAAGTGTCTCTTGAGGTTTCTTGGTTTTACTTGCTACATATTTTTTTTTGAATCATATATCCATATAATAATACCAGTACCGTATCTCGATCTTTACTGTATTAAAATAGTTTATGCAATTATGAAATGCACTATCAAGGTGAAGGCTACATGTTGTGATTGCAACTCTCTTTTCACTTCTCTTTTTTACTCCGACTCCTTTATTTAGAATTCATACTTTTATTTATTTTTGGACATTTATACTTTTTTTTTTTTTGTGATGTGTCATTTATTTAAATAAAGACTTGGTCTCACGTCATAAGAGCGGTGGCGAATAATATTATATAGGGGTAAAGGGGGCAAAGGTGATGAAAACCCAGGGTCGAGGAAGGAGAGACGTGATATAAGAAAAGGTTAAGCTGGCGAAGTAGGTGGAGGGGGAAGTAAAAGGGAGTAAAGGGAACATGGGATGTTATATATGCTACTGGCTAAAGAGAAAGGCGGTGTTTTTTTTTCACTTCACTCCCTTTCTTTTTTTTTTTTTTTTTTATCCTTCATCATTATAAGCTTTTTGGGGTACTAGTGGACTTGGTTTGCTCTCAGGACTAGTTTAGACGTGTTTTCAGATCAGGGATGACTTGATGCATGGGGAAACTTTTCATTTTGAATTTAAAAGTTACCGCGTCTGTTAACTTAGTTTAGTGTTAGTTTATCCATAGATTGTCTATGCATTTGAATAAAACATGGATATCTTTTTACATGCTTCAATGGAAAGTATGCTCCAATAGTCTTTCTCATGTCTTGTACCAATGGATCCCAATTTCAATACCACCATCTCTTTATATTAGTTTTGACCATTCTTCAAATCTCACAGATGTCTTCTCATACTACCTCTAGTAAATTCATTTGTAGCGAGATTTTGATGTGTGTTGGTGACATGGGTCACTCCTGCGGAATAATTTGATCGCTTATACTATGCACGCCAATATTTAGTGCTTTCATAACAGCGGCATGAGGCAAAATGGGGAACAGTTTTATAGTTTTGGTGAGGAGGACTTTCTCGGCACTATACTAAAATTCAGAGGAGTGGCTAGCGGGCTAGTGATCTATATAAGAGATGTTCACCATCTCATTATCTTTTATTTTAAAAAAAAATTGATGTGGAACGCGGCAGCTGGTTAAGTTACTCATTTTACAAAAAGGACAAAATTCCCAGCCAACTTTTCACTGCTTTTTTTTTTTTTTTTTTTTTTTTTTTTTTGCACCATGCATTGCCCATGCTATATAATGACTCTATGCACCTTCTATACCCTAGAGAGCAATAATTCACCACTTCAAAGGTAAAAAATGGTCGAGTTCCCTGTTTATGTTTATCGTCTATCATTCCATAGGCCAAAAAAAATAAAATAAAGAAATTGACATACCTCCAGATCGCGAATACCATTTTACTTTACATATCACCTTTGGAACATCCATCATCAAAATCTTCTCGCCATGATTGCCCAGGTAAATGGCAATTTGAAATACGGCTTCAGAAATTTAGGTACCCGCTATCATTGCGCCTAGCATTCTCCCTCTTATGCCCCTTATTAACTATTTTGTATGCAGCCCATCCACTCTTATTGTATGCCTTTTATCCTTTCCTTCTCATCATTTTTTATATCACATAATGGCACTTAAAAAATGGAAACAAAGAAGAAAAATGACAGTTAAATCAACTAGATAGGTAGATAGAGAGGCTTCTCCTAAAGTTTAAAGAAGCTAGCGAGACATTCTATACCCCATATTAGATGGGATATAGAGAGAAACTCCTATGTACTAGTAAAAAGCAGGAGACATTGTATCAATATACTAGAAGAAACCGTTACAGTGAAAAGAGACTGTGAGCAACGGTGAAAAGTCAAAGTAGATATTCAAAATATGTGGTTAAAAAATGAAAAAAGGAAAAAGAGCACCATTACAATCAACTAAAGCGCTACCCCCCCAAAAAACTATTGTTTGCAACAGCGTTCAATCAGAGCTATATTTATTTAGTTGAAACCTTTTTTAACCTTTGATTTTGCAGAACTTTTCTCTTTTGCTAAGCAACAGACAACTATGTCCCACGTAGACGTGGTTTTAGAAGCTATTGAAACTTTAAAAATCGAAGAATGGGATATTCCTATTTGCAGAATACTTAAAAAAATACCAAAAACCATTGTCGACGAATTACAAGATCAAAGATTTATCTAGCTACTAGACACAGTGGCGTTCGGCAATCTTAAACGCTGGAAAGGTAAGACAACGATGTGCGAACCATTCAAGGCAAATAGAGATATTTGTTTTATTATCAAAACGGGATCTTGGAAACATTTAGTCAAAAAAAAAAAAAAGACAAATTTTTGCTGAAGCATATATGTGGATACTAGAAACTGTTGACGAAAGGATACATGGTGACAAGGGATGTGGAGGAAGGATCTCATGGAGGAAGCATTAGGGAGAGACTAATGTGAGATATGAAGAATGGTGCACCGCTAATCTGGAGTGCGCTACTTGTCAAGTGTGAGCTAATATATTATACAAGACATGGTAAATACTAAAGACATATGTGTTATAGAAGCAAAACAAAATAACATTAGGAGTGACCTAGTATCTATTGCTCAAGACAAAAGATAGACTAATGGGACACTTTCACATTGAAGCAGGCTAAAAAAGATACATATTTTATTCAAATATAGATTTAAACTGTTGACATACTATCACTAAACTAAGCTAATGAAGGTATTCAGAAAGTCAACTACTGATGGTGAAAAATCCTGAATCCAAGATGAAAGGGTTTCCCCATGCATCTTGTAATCCCTGTTCTGAAACCCCTTAGAAACTAATCCTGACACTAATGAAATATAATCACCATTTCCATGTGATTCGAATGGTGAACAAAAAAAAGAAGAAGTAAAAGAAAAAGAAATGGAACTGAGTGAAAACAAAAATTTCACATGTGCGGGATTCAAAATACACGCATTGTCTTTGTGAGTATTTTTTTTTTTTTTTTTTTCAATTTGGACCCTACCATACCAAAACCAATTCGACTTATTATAGTTTAGCTCATGTACAAATAACACTTTTTCACCCGCCGTGGAGTAGTATACCCTCTCTTAGTAGACTACATATCTTATATTATCCTATACCAAATAAACTGAATGTTAATACATAGTATGACACAGTGATGATAAACTATATAAAGGCATAGTGGAAGTGATTATTTATTGAATGGATTTAATCATACAAAAATAAATAATGGAATACATGATTTAGTAGATATCAAAAATAACCATAGGCTTGTTATCTTGGCCGTCGTTATTGTACAACTGAAGATTTCCATGGCCTAAAAATCTGTAAACGGGGTAACAAGGTATAAGCCATTTGTTTTTAGCAAAACATCCAACCAAAATGAGAACAGGCAGCTTAATGTAATCCCTCTCGTCTATTGAATTACGTCCATTTAGCGGAAAAGCATAAATAAACACAATATCAAGAGTGAGCGTTGAAACATCATTGACGCCAAGGCTGTGAAGAAGCGATCTACTCTTCGTAAGCAAGTTCAAGGTGGAATCATTGCGATAGTTATATTTTAGCACATGATATTCCTTCGGTTTAATAGCTAAGGAGTATTGGATTGATTCTCCACCATTACCGCTGTTTTTATCATTATCATTATCATCATCATCATCATCATCATTACTGTGGCTATTGTTGGTGTTGTTTATTTGTTACCGCTGATGGAGTATGACGGTAGATGAATCATCCAAGTCAAAATTAAAAGCATCATAACCCATTCCATTTATAAAATTCTCCATATCAAATTCCAAAGGTAAAGTGAATGTTGCAAATGTTGGGAAAACTTGATTTTTGATGGCGTCTTTAGCGGTGGACCAAAAGAGTAGGGTCAATTTGTCTTTGGTGTTCATCATTTCAAATAATTTTAATTTGACGGATAACATACTGTTGATTTTCCAATGGGACACTTCGCTTTTTTTGTCAGCATACCTTGACAAGGGTAAAGTACTGTAAAATCGATCCTCTATTCCAAAAAAAAAAAAAAAAGAAAAAAAAAGTTGGAATCATTTTTCTAAATAGTCCAACGTCGCGTATTTGTTCGAATTGTTACCATTTCTACTGGCTTTGGAACCCAGAACCATCTGCAAAAAGGTTTGTTGAGCAAGTTGAAGGATCATCGTATAATGGAACTGTATATAAACTGGGTTGCTAGATCCGGACCTTGTGGTATTTGATTTTTTTTCATTTGCGTAATAAGGCAAATTCAAAATGGTATCCGAAAAGGAAGGTGCATCAAAGTCAAATTTGAAAAAAGTAATCTCGTCTTTCTTTCTTCTTTCTTTAAAGACGGCAAAATCGTAAATATAAAGTCCCAATTGAATAAACCAATATTTGAGATTGTTTTTCTTTTTGGCAATGTTGAATTCACTGATCACCCACACACGTGAAGACCAATCCTTGATGAGATCCGTGAAAAATTCCATCGATTGTCGTATACTGGTGCTTCTTTCAATGATCTTTGATTTCCATTTTGAATTGTCGAATCGTGTTGTTTCGCCAAAAGGTCGTATGTCCACATCTTCCTCAAACAATGTTAAGGGACAAACTGTTTCATGACACTGATGTGATCCATCGCCAATGGACTTCTTGCCGTGTCTTATCAAATTTTTCCAACTGCGGGGTTGAATGTCACTGGTCACACCGAGATGATCAAGAGCTAGCATAGGACAATACTGATCATGATGTTTTCGGTATTTCGTAAAGCTAGATGCAAAATGATCTGTGTAATGAAGCAGTAAGTATCTTGCTTCAGGAGGATCCCTTGGTACGTTGGCTTTATCTAGGAATGCTTCTTCCAGAGCATCTAGTTTGGAGATGTTTCCGTGAAGAAGATGATAAATGTCCACATAGTAATTTTTGGAGCCCTGAATGGTGTCATTATTTTTTAGTGAGGCACGCCTCAAGTAAGTCAGATGAAGATCAGGTACAGCTAAAATATACGTGGCGCGACTGTAGATGTTGCTCATTTGATAGATGGTGGCTTTTCGCCTGCCCCGATGCTGTTGATCCACACAGATGGCATCTACCCACACATACTTGATGTGTTGCAAATCCGATTCCAAGGTCATCGTATAGCAAAGCTTATAAAAATCATCCAACGCAAACGACGTGATTGATGCTGTGTAGCCAACGCCAGTGTCGATTAGCGTCTCGTGTAACTCGCCCCAACGGTAAGACAAGGCAACGAATTTTAACTCTGGTGCGTCGAGTGGCTTTTTAACACAGTGGATTATTTTATCATGAGCGGCCTTTTCAATGTCGACAAGAACAACTTGAAATGGGGTTTTCTGCTGTTGGGGGGTGTCCTTGAGCGATAAGTCTATAATAATTATGTAAAAGAGACAGTCATATACGTCAGCATTAGTTGGTTTTAAAAAGATACTATATGAACCATCAAAATGACGCAGTGTTTGATAATTACCTTTACCGAGCTCATCTACTGGTTCATCGTTCGTCATGTTGTTGAGAAAACAGGAAAAGAAGAAAAAGAAAGGAAGGTGACCAATGATTGACTGAATGAAATGGCTCGGGGCATCTATCTATTTGCGTTTTTTAAAAAAATTTCAGCAAAACACGCAACAAGGTACGGTTATATGTTTGTAACACACAACCTCATTGACATACCACATCTTTGTTTCGAATCCGAACCGTTCGACAAAGCTCTTAGTCTCTCCCTCCCCTCCTTTTCAGCCATTTGGGATGGATGGATTGCTGCTGTTTATACGCCAACGGAGATCATTTATGCAACGGTGAGAACTTCAATGGATCATGGCGTTATAAAGTAGTGTCGAGTCGTCTAACTATTATATATCGCCACTAAATTTGAAACTCCATGATGCCCGGAAAATGAAAAATGTATATACAGAGTTTCCAGGATTGCTTGTCGCAACATTTTGAAATCGGTGTCGTACCTGTAAGAAATGAAAGGATGCCTGGAACTTTTTGATCAACCTGTCGCTTTTTTTTTTTTTTTTTTATTTTTGTGAGAGATTTTGATAGCTGCCGCCACTATCCGACACTTGTTATGTAGGGAACGGACTGTACTACATGCAGGTCTAGAGGATAAGGCTAGGCTTTGGTCCCTAAAAAGTCAAGGACGCTCTTTTTTGGGGTTTTTTTTTCTGTGTTGACGTTTACACCTGGTTGTATCATAGTTTCTCCCCCATATTGATATAGCAAGCGGCATTTAATAGGATGTCGTTCATCATGAGGATAAAGTAATCCTGAATGATCTTTATTTATATATATATATATATATATATATATATATATATATATACGTATGTGATCTGACTGACACTCGTAAAAGTATGGAATATATATTTACATGTTAGGGAATCAGGGAATGAGTGCAATATATGTTTTATAACAATGACATATACACGCACAACATGAACCCTAGAGCCACATTTATATATGATTGGTAGAGTAAGAATATGAATATCATTGCTAGTAAAATAGTTTAAATCTGGTTGCGGAGGAAAAATGGGGTGACTTTAAGCGTAGGAAAGACAAATCACAAAACACAGCTACAATAGAGATAGTTGTTTGTTATCAAAAAAGGGTGGTATTTAAAAAAGACACCTTTTATTAATGTATATTGGTAGATACTAAAACTAAAGACAGAAAGGGATTCATTGTAAAAAGAGGATGAGATGGAAGAATCTATTGGAGAATTCAGGGGGGAGAGTAATGAGATTGAAGAATGCTCAGATCGAAGTAAAGGGAGCAATTGTGAAATGGGGGCCGATATATTGTACAAGACAAGAGAAATAATTGCAAATGGGGAACTTTTAAAGAAGCATAACACCGGTCAATACTTATCCAAGAGGGGGGAGTGGGAAGTGATGGTAAAAAGGGATCTCTTGTATACAAGACATGAGAAAGAAACGAATGGGACATTTTTCATTGAAATATATAAAAACAGTCATTTCTTTATTTAGAGGTAGATACACAAACTATGGACAAAATAAGACTAATACTGATCTAATGAAGTCATTTAATGGGGGGGGGGTGATTGTAGATCCTAGAACCAAAATGAAAGAGTTTCCCCATGCACGTTGTCATCCCTGAGCTGAAAACACTTCTAAACTAGTCCTAACACTGATCTAAGATCACCATAATCTGAAGAAGTCCAAAATGGTGAAGGAAGAAAAAAAGCATCAAGAGGGAGAGAGCATCAGCAAAAAAAAAAAAAAAAAAAAAAAAAAAAAAGTCTGCGGGATTTGAGTTTCTGAAATTGTAAAGAATTAAAGTTCACTGATGACGGATATAAATGAAATGTGCCATGAAAATAAATGCAGGAACCAAACGTCATCAAGGGGGTATGCTATAATAACAGAGAACGAGAGATTCTGCCACTGTTATATAAACTACTATTCATTTAAGCTTCTTACTGTTACTTATACTATGATCGTTGGGGAATAAAAAAGAGCTACCTGTATTGCTCTTTCACCCATTGATTTGAAACAAAGTTGGCGCATCTCATTGAGCGTTTGTGTTACAGTGAAGCGCCATTTTGCTATGTTCGCCCGCATATACGTGCCCCGAGCCATTATCATTCATTCTGTCAATTATTTGTCTCCCTCCTTTTCCTTCTCTCTCTTTTTTTTTTCGTTCAACTACATCATGACGATCGACGAAACAGCGGATAAACTCGGTCAAGGTAATATCAAAAAACAGCGTACATTTCTGTTAACTAGATCCTTTCTATACCAACCTCATATTGACTGATATGACGTTTTTATTTTATTTTATTTTTTATAGACTTATCACTCAAAGACACCAAGCCACGGCAAAAAAAGCCATTTCAAATGGTTCTTGTCGACATTAAAAAGGCCGCTAAAGACAATGTGATCCACTGTGTTAAAAAGCCACTCGAAGAAAACGATTTGAAATTTGTTGCTTTATCTTACCGTTGGGGCGAATTACACGAGACGTCTATCGACACTGGTGTTGGTTACACGGCAACCATCACTTCGTTTGATTTACGTGACTTTTATCAGCTTTGCGAAATGATGACCATCGAATCGGACACAAAGGATATCAATTATGTATGGGTGGATGCTATCTGTGTGGATCAAAGCCCGGCAAAACGAAAAGCAACCATTCACCAAATGAGCAATATCTACGATCGCGCCACATATATATTAGCAGTACCCGATCTTCATGTGACTTACCTGAAAGGCATATCGTTCAAAAATGCCGACACCATCGAGGGCTCCATCGAATTCTGTCTGGATCTTTATCACCTTCTTCACGGACATGCGTCCCAACTCGACGCCCTGGACGAATCATTCCTCGATGATGCCAAAGTACCAAAAGATCCTCCTGCATTAAGACAATTACTGCTTCAAAACACGAGTCATTTTGCATATGGTTTGATGAAATACAACAAATATTCTTATCTGTATTGTCCTGTGCTAGCCCTCGATCATCTCTGCGAAACCACCATGAATCAAGAGCGTGGTCAACATTGGAAAACTGGGATAAAAGGAAACAGCAAGAATTCGAATGGAGAATTACATCGGTGTGACGAAAAGATCTGTCCTCTAGACGTGGTTCATTCATATGATTTCAATCTAACATATGCCGAACAGAATCAATTCCTTGACTCTCAATGGAAATCCAAGATCCTTCAAAGAAGCAACAGTATTCGACGATCGATGGAATTTTTGGTGGGGCTCATCAAGGATTGGTCTACGCGTGTGTGGGTGATCAGTGAATTCAATATCGCCAAAAAGAAAAACAACCTCAAATATTGGTTTACTCAATTGGCTCTTGATTATGATGCACCTAAGACGTATAATGACATGGAGGGCGGCGAAAAATTCACCTTCTTCAAATTTGATTTTAACGATCCTTCGGACATAGATATGAATGTTGATTACTACAAAGACGAAATTATAACACGACACACGAGAACAAGAACTTCCAACCCAGTGTACATCCAATTCCATTATATTTTAAACAGTCAACTCAGTCGACAAACGTTTCTGCAGAACATTCTGATTTCCAAAGCCAGTAAAAATGGTACGTTGAAACAAACAAACAACGAACATTACCCCGTCTTAATTTTGGAAAAAAAAAATATGATTTTACATTCCTTTTTTTTATATTTATTTTAAAATCCATTAGAGGATCGATTTTACAGTATTTTGCCATTTTCACCATATCAAGATAGAAAACTGGAGGTGTCGCATTGGAAAATCAACACTATGATATCCGTGAAATTGAAACTCTACGAAATCATGCACACAAATGATAAATTAGCACTGCTATTTTGGTCCGGTGATAAGAGGGCGATGTATGGCGGTGTTTTACCAACCTTTGCAACATCGACTTTATCTTCGACATCCACCCTTGCGCGTCAAATCAATAATTTTTCGAATTTCGACGTAAAAGATCCATCCATCATTATGCTTTATCATCATCACAAACAAATCAACAACAACAATTGCAACAATGATAGTGATGACAATAATGATGATGATGACGATGACGATGAAGAGGACGGTGTTGACTCGCACCAACATTATTTACGTTTGAAACCAAAAGAATATTATGTGGGAAAAATCACCGAATTTTATAGACCCATACGCAACGAGTTGCCACTTTTTAAAAGCCTTGGCCTCCATGCTGATGATGATGAGGATGATGCTTCTCAGCGTGCTTTTGACATTGTTTCTATCCCACGCTCTGGAGCGGTCTTTAGGGATCACATCACTTTGATCGGATGTTTTGTTAGAAACAAATGGATTCTGATGCCTGGAATAACCTACGGGATGAGGCATCATGTGATATGCCATGGCGACGACGACTTCGACATCGTCAGAGACAACGACATCGACTACATCGACAACGACAGCGACAGCGACTGCACCGAAAACTATTTCAATGCTAAACTTCTTGTTACGTTTTTTAATATCTACTAAAATACCCAAGATGTGCTATCGATTAAATATTTTTTACGGTGATTAACTTAATAAACAGCTACATACATACTTGGAAAGCAACCAATTATTGTTTCATAACTTGGCTTGATGATATGTATAATTAATGTTCAATCATTTATATCTATCATGCGTTACTGTACCATTATTGTTTCCTATCATCAACATTCGATTTAGTTGATATCATATAGGATAATTAAAGATATTGACTTTAATCAGAGAGGATAAGCTATCTTTTTTTTTTTTTTTTTTTTTTTTTTTGGTGGCTGACACACACTATTCTACGATGGATGGCTCTACAGCACTGTACAGTATAATGAGGTCAAAAGTTTTTTTAACAAGAAAAAACTCCTGGCGTTATGAATATTTTAATTCCCGCCCACGTGGATTCTTTATTTATTGATTTCTCGCAGTTTTTTTTTTTTTTTTTTTTTTTACTTCACTCTCTTTCTTTTCCTTTTCTTTTTTCCTTCATCATTACAACCTTTTTGGGATATTAGTGGACTTGGGTCACTCTCAGGACTAGTTTAGAAGTGTTTTCAGATCAGGGATGAAATGATGCATGGGGAAACCCTTTCATTTTGAATTTAGAAGCTACAGCCTCTATTAGCTTAATTTAGTGTTAGTTCATCCATAGTTTGTCTATGCATTTGAATAAAACATGAATATATTTTACATGCTCCAATGAAAAGTATGTCCCAATGGTCATTCCCAAGTGTTGAGCAATACATCCCGTTTTTACCACCACCGTCTCTTTGGATTAGTTTTTACCATTTTTCAAATCTCACAGTAGTCTTCTCGTGCTACCTCCAATAGATGTCTGTAGTGACTTTTTGATGTG
Organism: Absidia repens; assembly: GCA_002105175.1. NCBI lineage: Eukaryota > Fungi > Mucoromycota > Mucoromycetes > Mucorales > Cunninghamellaceae > Absidia > Absidia repens. The sequence continues at coordinate 63,760 of MCGE01000053.1, read as the reverse complement.
TGTTGGTGACGTGGGTCACTCCTATAAAATAATTTGATCGTTTTTACTGTGCATGCCAATATTTAGGGCTCCCATAACAATGTCATGGGGCAAATGGGAATTGTTAGTCTATGTTTTTATAGTTTGGTGAGGAGAACTTTCTCGGCAGTATACTAAAAATGAGTGGGGGAGTAGCGGGCTAATTATCTATATAAAAAGTGTTTATTTTCTCATTATCTTTCATTTTAAAAAATTGATGTGGAACGGCAGCGGGTTGAAGTTACTTAATTTTATCAAATTATTAAAAAAAAAAGACGAAATTCCCGGCCAATTTTCACTGTGGAACTGCCTTTTTTTTTTTTTTTTTTTTTTTTTTTTTTTTTGGCACAACATGCATTGTCCATGTTGTATAATGAATGGCTCTGTACACCTTCAATACCCTGGAGAGCCATAATTAGTCATTTGAAAGATAATTGAATAGTCAAGCTGCCTGTTTATGTTTATTCTCTATCATTCCATAGGCCAAAAAAAAAAAAAAGGACGTACCTCCAGATCGGCAATACCATTTTATTTTTACAGATAACTTTTTTGAAACATCCATTATCAAAATCTTCTCGTTATGATTGCCAAAGGACAAATGCCATTTTAAAATACCGCTTCAGAGTTTTGGGCACCGTTACCCGTGCTAGACTATCCGTGCGCCTAGCACATGGTATTTGGTGAGGCGGTGTTTAAAACAAAATTCATGCAAAAGTCCCTGCAGAAATCATGGTCTTTTCCCGCGTGTCATCCTTTTTTGACGACTACGACTTTTTATTTTTCAAACCGCGACATGATTTTTTTTTTTTGAAGTGCACAAATTTCAAAAAGTACGACACCTACAGGAGGTTTCCTGATAGGTTCATAACTACAATACCCTCATCATTATCGCAGATATCAATACTGTACCAAACAAAAACATGCATTTCACTAATGACCTACAGATCCAAATGATATAAAAAAAGTAGCAACTTTATTAGAAGAATCAAGAGACAAATTAAAGTAAAAAAAAAAAAAAAAATTGGCGATCATGCGATCAATTTGGGCCCCAGTATTTTCTATAGCCGCCAATAAATAGAATAACTAATTGGTACCTAGCTCTGTCTATTATACCATACCCAGTATATATACCAATCTCACTCCATTCTAACTATGTAACACCTAATCCCAAAAGTCATAAAGAGTAAAACAATGCATTTTTATTAAATGGAATGACAAATAAAAGAGGTATAATAATAACTATATATCATATGTACACAAATATAAACGAAAAGAATCATTCAGTCCAGACCATCAATCTTCATCTTCTTGATCCGGCTGTTCCTAGGCGTAAAGAATACCATGCGCTGCTTTGGGTTGGTTCCATCATCATCCCCATTGGTGTCGTTGTCATCATCCAAAAAATTCACCTGTCGTAGTTGGTCATCCGATTCACACTTTTGAAGAGCACATTCCATTTGATAACCAAGGTCCACTAGAAAACGCTATTATAAAAATACTATGAGTAAAAACAATATTCATCATGATTGACTCCCTTCTTTTTGACTCCCCTCTTTCTTTCTTTTTTTTTTTTTTACCTTCAATGCAAATAGCAAGTCCAGAGTTCGTTTAAATTCTTTGAGATTCAACAGAGTCCTAGGCATAATCACCTGACCAATATTTCGAGCAACAAACGTCCCTTCTACATCCACTAATATGTACATGTATCCAACAGTGCCTATTTTCAAAAGTGAGTCAAATATGTTGTTAGTTTGTCAAATGGATAAACCTACCACCGTATTTTTTTTTTTTTTTTTTTTTTTTTTTTTTTACCCAACCAATCCATCGCCACAGTGAATGGCACCTTTGAAGGATATTTGAGTGATTGGAGGTGGCTCAAGATCGCACAGTTCAATCGAATATTTTTGTTTTGTTGGTGGATGGCCAAATTGGCGTCGGCTTGTTGTCGTTTCCATTCATTGGTGCATAGTTCAATTGATTTTTCCTTGCTTGACTTGATTATGAGATCGATTCGCCGGCCAAATACATTGTTTGTTGTTGTTGTTGTTGTCCTCGAATGCCCATATATACATTCATTGTACCGCATAGTCCTTGATGATGCTTCGCTGATGGTTTCGCCGCTACGGTAAGAGTAACAATGAAAAGAAATCAATCAGCGATATGAGCTATCTATTTTAATCTAAGAAGAAGAAAAAAAAAAAACTTACTCTGCCAAATAAATTTTCGTGTGTCTTAATAAAATGTCAAGAATGGATCCAAATCGTCGATAAAGAGTGAGTTCTGATTCGTCTTGTGTTATCAACCAATCATCAATTCCTTCCACACTATATAAAAAAACAAAAAGATCAGTCAGTCTATAAAATGTATATTGTCACCTCATCCTTTTACTTACACATGTTCCAATATAGATAAAAGACAAAATTGTTCATCCGTTCTATGCATCGTAGCCACTAAATCTGCCTTTTTCTGGTAGATAGCTTGGAGAAGTTTGGCGTCATTGGGGGAGGTCATCAAGCTAAGGTAGAAGAAGAATAAACGGTGAGTTTGAAGTTCATTGTTTTCAGCCTTCATTTTGTGCTTACGTTTTTTCCATCAATTCATCATATAAGGAGCTACATTGTTCAGAGAGACTGCAGTCAAATTGAGTGATTGCTGCCTTTGTTTGCTGTTCAAATAGACTTCTTGCGCCATCGTCCATAAACGGTTTCACCAAATTCACGGCACCAGGATTCAGAAAATTGATAGCCTTTGATAAAGACAACCTATATATTTATATATAAATAAATGATGAGTAAGTCATATTCCAATTTTATCCCCCACCCCTCAACTTACTTCAATAGCGATATTTCATCATTGTTCAAATATACTTTTCGAAGTAAATGTAGCACAATATTGTAGATTGAGGAATGCAAACCAGAGTCAAATGAGGTGGTGGAAGCAGCTTTCTCTAGGTAAAGTCGATCGTGTTGATTGAATTTGATATCTTTGAACTATATAGATGGCATATAAAATAATAAAAATGAACATACCAAGTAATGACACTACTAAACATTTTGACCACTCATCTATTTTTTCGTTACCTTTTTGAATGATAGGTAATAAGCGTTGCTGATAAATGTATTGCCATCAAAGTCATAAGTAGGATCATCAGCCATTCCACTTTCATCACCGGTACTATGCTGTGTGTCACTGTCGTCAATGGTGCTGATAGGAGTGCCATGCTGAAGCTGGTGAAGGTTGTCGGCATCTGTGAGAGCTGAACTAGAAGCTATTGCACTATACCTTTCCAATACACGAACGCTTTCGACTTCGTATGTTTGTGATAATGATTTCTATAATATCAAAAAAAAAAAAGGTGGGTCAGTCACCAAAGTCATCCTATAATATCAGTTTACTTACGCGTTGCCTTGCTAGATTGCTAATAAACGTCCAAACATCATTCTTCATTTGTGGTTTCCTATGTATTGTTTTCAAAGAAAAAGAGAGAAAAACGTAAGCAAAAAAGAACAAAAGAGAGAGAGAGAGAGAGAGAGAGAGAGAGAGAGAGAGGGAGGGACAGATTACCTTATCGACTTCGTTGGTCGAAACTGTGCCATAACTTTCATATATCGTCCCGACCACGCCCTAAATAAAGCCAATGGCTCAGTCACCAATAAAGTAGAAGAAAAACCGGCAATTTTGGACGAGTTTTCAGCGCACCAATGGTCGAAAAACGTCCGTAGTCGAATTTACACCTGGTGCCTGAACCGCCGGTTCTTCATTGAGCTGGATTGGTTTCAGGCCCGGTGATAAAGTCTGGTCTATAGCTTGGTTGGCTTCGGTCGGCTGAGTTCCCAGGTCAGGCGTATTACCATGAGCAAATCAGAATGCTCAAAGTAGGCCTACACGCCTGAATGTGTTAGCATGGAATAATAAAATAGGACTCGAGTCTTGTTTTGTTGGTTTACCTGACATTGAGAAATGATGAATAGGAACGGTTGGGGGCATTTGTATTTGGCCGCTAGAGGTGAAATTCTTGGATTGGCCGAAGACAAACTACTGCGAAAGCATTTGACCCAGGACGTTTTCATTGATCAGGGACTAAAGTTGAGGGATCGAAGACGATTCCCGGGGTTTTTTGTCGTCTGGATATAATCCTTGAGTTCTACGCGTATTTTACGCCAAAAAGAAAAGAAAAAGTAAATTTCATGGAGCATAACAAACTTTTCTATAATATTAATCTTTACCTTCATAGCCAAAAAATGACATTCGGTCGCCAGGTGTTTTATTCATTGATAAGGGCACAATTATCGAATAGGTAGAGAGTTAAAGAAAAAAAAAAAAAACGAAGAACCATTTTCGGTTTTTCCCAAACATTTCACGCGCCGCCCCAAGTCACAAAACGCGGCATTTCGCAATTAATATTTTTTTTGCCTTTTTTTCTACCTTTGGCTCAAGGAGCTTCCGGGGTGGTCTTTTTGCTGACCCAACCGAGAAGTATGCTTGTCGAGAGTATATACATTCTTTTTGTTTTGTGTATACCCATCACTTGCGTCCTAAGTGAGGTAATGATGACTTTTGCCTGCTCTTGCAGGCCCCAACTGCCTCATTACTGGTAGCGTCTTTGTCAAAGGTAGAAGAATAATAAACAAAACAGCGTGGTGGTGGAATTGGCTCGTATTGGTAACAACAATCACCACTTTATGGTATTGGGTGCGCAAAACTGTACTGGTACTCGGATCGGCAAACTTGTAACCAAGGAAACAATCAAAGGTATAAAAATCCCCCAACAACAACAACAATATAAATGACAACTCATTATCACATGACATACTTCTTATAGGATACAACACACAAATTGGATGAATCACCTTGCCTCTTCATCATCGAAGAAAAACATGGTTGGCCCTTTTTTCGGAACACCACTCTTACAAGGATATGTAAACGGTAACTCACTAGGATTTCCTTAGTTGGTCTATATTCACCAACCCCGCTTTGAAGATTGTCTCAAGAAAATGCCAATGTAGATTAGTTGTAATAGTTACCCCTTTATTCTGGTGGTTAGTTTCCTCTAGTTATATCTCTTTTACCTTCTCTTTTTTATTTGAACTTCCAATAAAACTTTGATTTCTACCTTTTTTTTTTTATGAATGACTTTTGTATACGAACTTCCAATAATTTTTTTGATTTGCGACGGTTTTTCATTAGATTGACTTGTACTCTATTTTGAATGACGTCCAACGACAAAATAATGCGACAATAAAAACAAAAACGAGCGACATCCTTTTTTGACGACTACGACTTCTTATTTTGCAAACTGCGACATGATTTTTTTTTGAAGTGCGACACAAATTTCAAGAAGTACGACATCTAACTCCGGAATCACTGTCAATGAAATGCACCATAAAAATAAATTCAGGAACCAAACGTCATCGAGGGAGTATGTCATAATAACTAAACCGAGACATTCTGGCACTGTTATATAAATTATTATTCATTCAAGTTTCTTACTGTTACATATACTATGATCGTTGGGAATAAAAAAGGGCTACCTATATTGCTCTTTCACCTATTGATTGATGAAACAAAGGTGGCGCATCTCATTGACCATTTGTGTTACAGTGAATCGCCTTTTTGTTATGTTCGCCCGAATACGTGGCCCAAGCCATTTATCATTCATTCTGTCAATCATTTGTTACCCTCCTTTTCTTCCTCTCTCTTTTTTTTTTTTTTTTTTTTTTTTCTTTTCAATTTGGACCCTACCATACCAAAACCAATTCGACCTATGATAGTTTAGCTCGTTGTACACATAACATTTTTTTTTTTTATTTGCCGTGGAGTAGCATACCCTCTCTGAGTAGACTACATACCTTAGATTATCCTATACCAAATAAACTGAACGTTAATACATAATATGGCACAGTGATGATAAACTATATAAAGGCATAGTGGAAGTGGTTATTTATTTTATTCAATGAATTTGATCATACAAAAAATAAATAGCGGGACACATGTTTTAGTAGATATCAAAAGTAACTATAGGCTTATTATCTTGGCCATCGTTATTGTACCACTCAAGATCGTCAGCTTCATAGTTAATTTCGTCGTATGCATTACAGTAGATGGTGCGAGATGGTATAACCCATTTGTTTTCAGCAAAACATCCAACCAAGGTGAGAACATACGACGTTTGGCTATAGAACGGGTCTACCACAATACATTTCTCATCTTGTGGAAAAGCGCTAGTAAACACAACATCAAAAGTGAGCGTTGAAACATCATTGACGCCAAGACGCTGAAAAAGCGACCTATTCGTAAGCAAGTTCAAGGTGGAGCCAACGCATTTGTCACGTTTCATCACATAATATTCCTTCGGTTGAATAGCTAAGGAGTATTGGATCGAGTCACCACCACCCCCGCTGCTTTCATCATCATCATCATCATTGTCATCATTGTCATTACTGTGACTATTGTTGGTGTTGTTTATTTGTTGATGCTGATGGAGCATGATGGTAGATGGATCGTCCAAGTCGAAATTGAAGGCATCATTACCCTTTCGATTTAAAAAATAGTCCAGATCAAAGTCCATAGGTAATGTCGAGGTTGCAAACGTTGGGAAAACTTCACTTTTGATGGCGCCTTCAGCGATGGACCAAAAGAGTAGGGTCCATTTGTCTTTGGTGTCCATCATTTCGAATAATTTTAATTTGACGGATACCATACTGTTAGTTTTCCAATGAGACACCTCGCTTTTTTTGTCAGCATACTTTGACAAGGGTAAAGTACTGTAAAATCGATCCTCTATTTTTTTTTTTAAAAAAAAAAAAAAAAAAAGAAAAAAATAGTTGGCATCCATTTTTCTACAAAAAGTCCCCCATTTCGCGTATGTGTTCGAGTTGTTTTACCATTTCTACTGGCCTTGGAACCCAGAATCATCTGCAAAAAGGTTTGTTGCGCAAGTTGACGGATCATCGTATAATGGAACTGTATATAAACTGGGTTGCTAGAGTTGGACCTTGTTTGGTTTGATAGGTATTCACTTGCGTAGCAAGGCAAATTCAAAATGGTATCCGAGAAGGAAGCATCATCAAAATCAAATTTGAAAAACGTGAGCTCGCCTTTCTTCCAGTCCCTATGCATTGCTCGGTCGTAAATCTGAAGTCCCAATTGAGTAAACCAATATTTGAGATTGTTTTTCTTTTTGGCAATGTTGAATTCACTAATCACCCACACACGTGAAGACCAATCCTTGATGAGATCCGTCAAAAATTCCATCGATTGGCGTATACACGTGCTTCTTGCAATGATTTTTGATTTCCATTTTGAATTGTCGAATCGTGTTTCGTCAAACAGGTTCAAACCACTGTTGTCAAACAATGTTAAGGGACAATCTGTTTCATGACACTGATGTGATCCGTCGCTAGTGTAGTTCTTGCAGTCTCTTATCAAATGTTTTCCACTGAGGGGTTGAATGTCACTGGTCATGCCGATATGATCAAGAGCTAGCATAGGACAATAGTGCCTATGATGATATTGGCATTTCGTAAAGCTAGATGCAAAATGATCAGTGTATTGAAGCAGTAAGTGTCTTGCTGTAGGAGGATCCCTTGGTACGTTGGCTTCATCTAGGAATGTTTCTTCCAGAGCATCGAGGTGGGAGATGTTTCCGTGAAGAAGATGATAAATATCCACATAGTATTTTTTGGAGCCCAGGATGGTGTCATTATTTTTTTGTGAGACACGTCTCAAGTAAGTCAGATGAAGATCAGGCACAGCTAAAATATACGTGGCGCGACTGTAGATGTTGCTCATTTGATAGATGGTGGCTTTTCGCCTGCCGCGATGCTGTTGATCCACACAGATGGCATCTACCCACACATACTTGATGTGTTGCAAATCCGATTCCAAGGTCATCGTATAGCAAAGCTTATAAAAATCATCCAACGCAAACGACGTGATTGATGCTGTATAACCCACTTTGGTATCGATCAGCGTCTCGTGTAACTCGCCCCAACGGTAAGACAAGGCAACGAATTTCAACTCTGGTGCGTCGAGTGGCTTTTTAACACAATGGATTATGTTATCTTCAGCGGCCTTTTCAATGTCGACAAGAACAACTTGAAATGGTTTTTTCTGCTGTTGGGAGGTGTCCTTGAGCGATAAGTCTTTAATAATTATATAAAAGAGACAGCCATATACATGTCAGTATGAGTTGGTTTCAAAAAGATACTATATGAACCATCAAAATGACGCAGAGTTTGATAATTACCTTTACCGAGCTCATCGATTGGTTCATCGGTCGTCATGTTGTTGAGAAAACAGGAAAAGAAGAAAGAGAAAGGAAGTTAAGGAATGGTTGACTGAATGTAATGGCTCGGGGCACCTATCTATTTGCGTTTTAAAAAAATTTCAGAAAAACACGTAACAAGGTACGTTTATATGTTTGTAACACAACCTCATTGACATACCACATCTTTATTTCGTATCCGAACCGTTCGACAAAAGCTCTTAGTCTCTCCCTCCCCTCCTTTATTTTTATTTTCCAGCCATTTGGGATGGATGGGTTGTTGCTGTTTATACGCCAACCGAAATAGTTTATGCATCGGTGAGAGCTTAAATGGATCATGGCGTTATAAGGTAATGTCGAGACGTCTAACTATTATCCCAGATAATCGCCACTACATTTGAAACTCCATGATGCCCGGAAAATGAAAAATGTATAGACAGAGTTTCCAGGGTTGCTTGTCACAACATTTTGAAATCGGTGCCATACCTGTAAGAAATGAAAGGATGTCAGGAACTTTTTGATCAACCTGTCGCCTTTTTTTTTTTTTTTTTTTTTTTTTTTTTTTTTTTTTTTTTTTTCTTTTGGACTAGTCGCCAAATCAATTGTCGTGGTATCCTAATGAAAAAAAAAGAAGAAGCTGTTTATCTGTAACACGGAAAACACAATGAGGTGGTGCACGCTGTTTGAAATCAAATAGCCCACTTCCCCCAAATATCTATATATCTATATATCTCCTGGGTTTTTCTTACAGCAATCTATTTTATTTGTATTCTCCAATGATTTTAGTTTACACAATTATGGCAAAACAGCTTACATAGAAGCAAGATGGTCTTTGTTCAATGAGTGTTTATGTCATATTCTTTGATATATTTTTTGGTTCCTGAATTTTTTCTCTTTTTTTTTTGTGCGAGATTTTGACAGCTGCCGTCACTATCTGACACTTGTTATGTAGGGAACGGACTGTACTACATGCAGGTCTAGAGGATAAGGCTATGCTTTGGTCCCTAAAAAGTCAAGGACGCTCTTTTGATTTTTTTTATCAGTGTTGACATTTACTCCTGGCTGTATCATAGTTCCCAGTCATATTGATATAGCAAGCGGCATTTGATAGGATGTCGTTCAGCATGACGATAAAGTAGTCCTGAATTATTTTTATTTATATATATATATATATCTATGTATGTAATCTGACTGACACTCGAAAAGTATGGAATATATATTTACATATTGGGGAATCAGGGAGTGAGTATAATATATATTTTATCAAAGTGACAAATACATGCACATCATGAACCCTAGATCCCCATTTATATATGATTGGTAGAGTAAGAATACGGATATCTTTGCTAGTAAAATGGTTTAAATCTGTTTGTGAAGGAAAGGGTAGTCAGAGTGGGGTGACTTAGAGAGTAGGAAAGACAAATCACAAAACACAGCTACAATAGAGATATTTGTTTGTTATCAAAAGGGGTGGCCTTTAAAAAAGACATCTTTTATTAAAGCATATTGGTAGATACTAAAACTAAAGGCAGAAAGGTATTCATTGTAAAAAAGAGGATGAGATGGAAGAATAGTAATGAGATTTGAAGAAAGCTCAGATCGAAGTAAAGGGAGCAATTGTGAAATGGGGGCTGATATATTGTACAAGACAAGAGAAATAATTACAAATGGGGAACTTTTAAAGAAGCATAACACCAGTCAATACTTATCAAAGAGGGGGGAGTGGGAGGGAAGTGATGGTAAAAAGGGATCTCTTGTATACAAGACATGAGAAAGAAACGAATGGGACATTTTTCATTGAAGTATATAAAAACAGTCATTTCTTTATTTAGAGGTAGATACACAAACTATGGACAAAATAAGACTAATACTGAACTAATGAAGTCATTCAATGGTGGGTGGTTGTAGATCCTAGATCCAAAATGAAAGAGTTTCCCCATGCATGTTGTCATCCCTGAGCTGAAAACCCTTCTAAACTAGTCCTGACACTAATCTAATGCCACTATAACACCAATGAGGTTACATTGATGAAGAAAAAAGGAAAGAAAGACAAGAAAAAGCACAAAATGGAGCGAAAATAAAAATTCATGTCGTCGGAAATTGAAATGGTTTTTTTTTTTTTTGGGAATTGCTCCATTTCAGAGGATTTTCAGAGGCTTCAGAGGATTTTCAGAGGATTTTCAGAGGGTTTTCAGAGGAATTTCAGAGGAATTTCAGAGAGACCGTCCCGTACTACTTTTATTGTATCGCCGATAATTAGCAATTTAAGCATACGACGTGACAGTAGGAACCGCTACCACCGTCCACACCCTCACCATCAGTTCCATTATCTCCTCCTTCAGTATTAGATTTAATAACACCACCACCTACAGTAGAATCACCACCATCTACACCATCATCATCAACTGCACCTCCTCCTCCTTCTATATCAAAAGAAACACTACTAGAATCACCACCAGCATATTCACCCACACCATCAACTCCATCAATTCCACTTCATACACCTTCTTTACTAAAAGAAAGAACGCTAGAATTACCCTCACCATCAACTTCACCACCTTCTCCTTCTTTATCAAAGGAAGGAACACCACCGCCAATGCCCTCCAAACAAAAATGATCATCGAGGACTACTACCAAAAAGACCGTCAGAAGGAAAAGAGTTAGCGAACGAATTCTAGCCCAAAACAAAAAGCGTAGAAGAATTGGATAGTCTTTATTTTTATTTTTTAAAGAACTACTCTATTGAATAAACAATGCCTTTTTTTTTTTTTTTTTTTTTTTTTCCTAATGTCACGTTGTATGCTCAAATTGCTAATTATCGGCGATACAATAAAAGTAGTACGGGACGGTCTCTCTGAAAATCCTCTGAAATTCCTCTGAAAATCCTCTGAAAATCCTCTGAAAATCCTCTGAAGCCTCTGAAAATCCTCTGAAATGGAGAAATTCCCTTTTTTTTTGGAGGGGGGAAAGATGGTCATTTCTCGATCCCCTCGCCCAAATTCAACTTGCAGTACGTAGTTTATAGTTTTATTGTAAGGTAATCATTTTGATAGCCGTTTTCCATGAGACCCGAATTCTTTTACTTTCTTCTTCAACTGCATCATGTATATCATGCCAACAGCTTCATTGAAAAAAAAAGGTCAAAATTATGTTTCAAGGTGATTTTATTACAATAAATAAAGAGCAAAGTAAAAAAAAAAAAAAAAAAAAAAGGGATATGAATGGATGCTGCACCCGACGGTTATCTAAACTAAAGTACGCGCCATTTCTTGCCAAGGAAAATGAGTATCATACAATAGGAAAACATGCCAACAAGAACCCAGTAAAACCAGCTGGTACTTAGAATACCCTTTCCTGGGACCTAATATGATACATATAAATATAGATAAAGAATAAATATTTGCTTTTTTTTTGTTGTTGTTTCTAATTGTCATCAACTCTCCAATTACCTTGACATTCATGCCCCAAAGGGAAGCAATAAAAGTAATAGGAATACAAATGGTTCCCAAGAAACTCAACCGATTCATCACCTTATTTGTAGTCCGATATGTCATTGATAAACCCACATTGACTTGGGCAAGGTAGTTGGTATGAGCGCGGGATAGGATCCTACTGTAATGGTTCATGTTTTGCGTCATTGTCATCAAATGGTCTACCAAGTAAAAAGAAAGTAAGAAAGTGACCTTTTTTTTCATTTTTTTTTTTTTTTCATTACCTTGAATGTCACTAAGATGTAACAAGACTTCATTCAATGTTTTCAATGCTATGATTTGATCAGGAGAACAAGTGGCGTGGTCATCTTGCACCAGTGCACCATATCCACCAGCATGTTGCCATTTTTCCTCGTAGCGTTTCATTAAACTATTCATGACATCCACCTTGGTGATTAAAAGACGAGAGATTTGAGATGCATGTTTGCGACAGCCACTGATCCGTTGCAACATATCAGAACGTTCCGAGTTGTGTAACACCAACGAAAGTTCATCAATGGCGAGGCTTTCCATTTCGATCTGGTGAACCATGGGGCAAAACGCATCAACGATCGCATCCATCAGACAATAGTGGATCCAGTCGGAAGAGGGTACAATCCACATGTGGTGATGTTTGATTTGATCCAAGCGATGACGCACACGAGACGGATGAGGAGACGGCTGAAAGTAAAAAGTAAGCAGACCATCTTTAAAAATGAGATTGTAAAAACTGTATGGCCGGATGCGATCTTCTGTTTCGAAACTACTACTACGCACCGAGACAAACGTGTAGTTTGGAAACAATTCGATCTTCTCCATAGGTTCCCTGGCTAAAATAGCTTCTACTGTCAAGGGTGGATCCGAAATAGTTTGGCAAGGACTTGCATTTCTTCATCCGTAGGACTCTGGCTGTCAATCCACCATCCTGTTGTTTTCAATATCGTTTCCAGTCCATGTTGTCCATCGGCCGAGAGGAGCTGTTGTTTACGTACTGTCTCCCCATTTTTCTCTGATGAGTAGACATGATAACGCACCGTTTCAGGTAAAAAAGGATCACGGTTCTGTAACATGGCACATAAAAAAAAAAAAAAAAAAAAAAAGATTGAAAAATTTAATAACAGGGCGTAGTAAAAATAAATGATCCTTTTATGGATAATAGATACATTAAAAGTCCTACATACATGTTCACCAGAAAGCCTTCGCTGCTTTGATAGGCGAGATCCATTCGACATTTTTCGTTTCATTTTGGCAAAAGCATCTATGGTTGATGACTTTGTGAAGGCTGTCTTGCCAGCTTGGGATCCATAGTGAGGATATAAAACATCACTCTCATCAACATTGCTATCCATCAGATCATCTTCTCCAGCTGAATAATCACGTTGCATCGAGGGTATTTCTTTGACAGAGGATTGAGAATGAGAGGTTGACATTGGGGGGTTTTCATAATAGATTATGAATTGATTCAAAAAATAAAAATAAAAAAATAAAAAAAAAGGATCAAATTAAAAAGAGCATTTTTTTTATTTGAAACGCCGGGATCGACCATCTGAGTTGAGATAACCGCAGATCTTTTCTCTGCTGAGTCACTTGATTCACTCATTGATCTTGCACAGGAACAAACAACAAAACATACATTACACAAGCTTAAATCCTCAATATTATCAACAAGTGAATCACTACTCGATAAAGTGTTAGTATTTCCCTTTTTGCCGCTGTCAAATGATTGGGTGGTGTATATCTTGGCAAACAATACCCACAATGGTGGTTGGTGCGAACCGTGGATAAATTTGGGCTAGAGTTCAACGTCCGACTCCGATTTTTTTTTTTTTTGGCTCATTAAATCAATCCCACTCATGGGACAATGGCATGGGCTCCAAAAGGACTTGTTGATTATTTTAAATGAACACACATATATCATAAATGAGTGTATTGTATCCGTTGTTTTTAATTTCCTCAATAAAATGCGATTATTATTTGAATTTGTGGATGGTTTGCCTTAAGATAGTGTGACAAGACAAAAAAGATCAAAATTTAATCACGATGATCTAGTTTTACAATGGGAGAAGTAAGGCTAATTTGTAGCCTCTTGGCAAACAAGTGATGTTGCACAAACCACTGCCATCTTTGTATTTTATTATCCTTTTGTGGTAAAAAAAAAGAAACGTCTGTCTTCAAATTTCCCACCCCCTCCATCTCACAGCCTGGACTGATCAACTTTAAATGCCGAAAGGATTTTTTCTTTTTCTTTTCTAATAATGAAAGTTGAACAAACAAAATACAAATTTATGTTGATCTTAACATATACTATTCAAATCCGTGATAAAAACGAAACCACCATAAAAAAAAAAAAAAAAAAAAGTTTACATACAGACTTGGTTTCAATGACGGTAAATCATGATAGAAGAACAAAGTGTTTATTTAAGGCACTACAAAGAATAAAACTAATGAGACAAAAAAAAAAAACCTTTGGTGTTCGTCGGTACCAAAACAAATCAACTTTGAATCCCTGCTACCTTTAAATAACTCCTCGCCCCTTACACTCACCCACCCATGTCAATTTTTGCTCCTTTTTCATCTTTTACTGTCATATGACGAGGTTCAACCTTTTGTTGTTCATTAAAATAAAAAAAAAAAAAGAACGCAATATATATATATATATATACATATATATATATTACAGTTTCCGTGCGATCCAGACGTTCCACATTCTTACTGAGCCGCCCTACTATTTGATGGTAGAAACCCCCCCCCATACAAATCGGAGTATCCTATGTACAAATATAAATAGGGTCGCTTTTTTCCTCTGGGAGGGGGCAATATTGAATAAAAAAAAAGAAGATATCGACAGGATACACATGTCACCCATCTAGTTAATCATTCATTTGTTTGTTTTCAAAACCAAGGTATTTTATTATTGAAATGCGAAGGATCCAGATATATATATATACACACACACGCACACACACACAGAAAAAAAAAGGGGGGGCAGGTTTAGTAGATATCAAAGAATGTAGCCGCCGTCTTGTTCTTCTTCTTCTCGCCATTGGCAGCATAGCAGCAACTTAACGCGGTGACCTTTTTTTTTTTTTTTTTTTTTTTTTTTTTTTTGATGTTCTGGATCATGACGGGGTCCGTTCGCGGTGGGATGATCCATCGATGGAGTCACAAAACAACCCGACCAACGTGTGAGAGAAAATGGCGATCAAGATGATCTCATTGCTTGCGGTGAAAGGACGCCGGGGTCATGAGCAATCCAGGTCGCAACCGTTGAAACCGCCGGAATCGATACAATATCCAGCGTCAGCGTAGAAGCATGCACCATCCTGAGTTTCTTTAAGATAGGTAGACTGCTCATAAGGAAACAGATAAATGTTTCATGGAAATTTGTCGTGTTTGGATACCATGTATTCTTTTGGTTTCAATCGTAAATAAGAGTAGTAGGATCGCTGCGTTGTCCTCCATCTCCTCCTCATTATTATTATTATTATCTTTGTTGTTGTTGGTGTTGGTTTGACGAAGTGTCAGGGTGTGGATGGGTCGTCCAAGTCAAAATTGCAAAAGATCGTTGTCTTCGTTCTCGTTGTAGTGGTTGCTGGACAATGCATATGCACAAAGTCGCCCGTTTGGAACTCCAAAGGTAAGGTCGATGTGGCAAACGTTGGTAAAAAGTCCATGATTGGGGGGTTATCCTATCACCTACTACCATGCCCATGGAGCCTTTTTGTGTGTGTGTGTGTGCAAAAAGATAAAAGAGTGAAAAGGAAGATAAATATTGATAATATAATAAAAAAGAAGACATACATTGATAATACAGCAAAAGGAAGACAAGAATTGATAACATAATAAAAAGGGACAAGAATCGATAACATGATAAAAAAAACTCAAGCATTGGTAAATATATATATATATATGTATGTAGATAATGGCAATGTTTTTATTTCGAATCATAATAAAAGCAGACAAAGGATGGTAAAGTCTGAGGACAATGTAAAGTCATGAGATAAAATATAGTAGTAGTGTGAGGAAAGGATAATTTTCAATCAAAAGCTGTCGAATAAATGCCATCATACGTTGGTGAGCTTCCAGGATTTTGATCGGCCATACCGCCGGAATCATATTTTTGTGTAAGGCGAAGGATGCTGGGTGTGATGATGTTGGAAAGGAGTAGCTGCTTGTTGATTGGTTTGCCGTATCTTGATAATCGGTTGCTTTTTTTGTGTTCGTCTTCAAGAACGTCAAGGTGACTCACAGACTGGATGATCATTTCCTAATAATAAAAAGAATATGGATGAATTAATTGTTTCATAATCAATACCCCAAAGCTATGCTTACCTTCAGATTGTTCAAATAATTGCACAGGGGTATCAAGAAATCATTTTTTTCCTTGAAGTTTTGATGCATAGTCACCTTGTCTTCCCGGCAAAGGATATACGCATTGTTGTTGTATTTCAGGGACCAGGTTCGACAAACATTACCTATAAATATACAAGCAAATAAATTCAGCATGATCATCATACTAATTCTATTCATATTGATTACCAGCTGCATGGACAAAGTAAACCTTGAATTGTCGAAATGATCCAAGCGACGCACCTTCAAACTGATCCGCAACTGATTTCAACATAGCTAAAAGACCAAACATCGCTTTATGGAAGTCGAAGGAAGCTTTCGTTTGATCGCCATGGCCAAATCCACTTGATGTTTCCAAAAGAACGACTTCAAGCCCAAACATAGAATCCACCCTGATCACACCATCAGCCTTGTATCTGTACCGGTCGTCGTATCTTGCACCAATTCGTCTGAGCTGCGCTGTCAAGGCATGGAGTTGTTCTTCACCCGGGACGAAGGAAACCTTGTGGTAGTTGTTGATGTTACCGTTGTTGTCGCTTTTCTTGTAATGATCACCCACGAGCTTCACACATGCATTTAGTGACGGAAAGATCAAATTGGTATTCAATACTGATTCGGAATGAGACAATGGCGGAGACGTTTGGTAAACGGTAAGCCTAAAAAGAACAACAAAAGGTAATAAGTTTCATTGTTTCCATTTCTTTCTTTTTTTGTGAGATAACTTACATGGTGAGGAAGATAGATCGCAAGAAGCGGAATAAAGGTTCATGGTCCTTGACCACAACAGCAGAATCCAAAGCGTTTTCCATCGTTTCAACAGAGTCCTAATAATAAAACGTTGTAGTACAATAAGAAGGCATTTCCAATTTTGTGACGTAGAAAATATAAAACTTACAGAGTCCACCACTGAGTCCACAAAGGTATCCAAAGGCTTCAAGTCCAAAAAAGTCCTGGTATCATCAAGCGCCTTTACAAAGGAGTAATAATGTTTGCGGTCCATCCCTTGGTTTGGAGAAATGCCTTTGCCACAGACAATGACACCGTGTTTCGCAGGGCTAATAAAAAAAAAGTCAGTACAAAAAAAAAGTCAATATACAATAGAATCGATGATATTACCTGTACATGTGCCTTTTATCGTCACATTTTGCGTCATTCAAGAACTTTATCCATATCGTCCAAACTTCGTCTTCGATGAATTCTTCGTCGGCACCAGTTTGTTCGTCACTATGTACCTACAAAAAACAAACAAACTGTTAATTGAAGGTATTCAAATAATCATGCATATACTCGAAAAACTTACAATAACCCGTCGCTTCTTCACAGTCTTGTCATCGCGATATTGTTCTTCTTGTTCCCGGTACTGACATGCTGTTGATGATTCTGGTTGTGGTGATTGCTGTGGTGATTGTTGTGGTGATTGTTGTGGTGATTGTTGTGGTGATTGTTGTGGTGATTGTTGTGGTGATTGTTGCTGCGGTTGTTCTTGTAATGATTGCTGTTGTTGTGCTACTGCTGGGGTTACTGAAGGCAGGGGTTGCGGGTCGTTGCTAAAATGCCAAAAGATTGAAAGTGAGCATCCATAGCATATCATATTTCCATATTTTCCAAACTTACCGGACAGTTTTTGTGGATTCGACATAAAATTCACCCCCACTAATGTGTCCAATGTTGACTTTGGCCACTTCCCTTGGTTGTTGGTGAGTATTCTGTGAAATTTTCTAGAACGAAAAAATGTCAAGTTGGCTTAAAAAGGTTTAAATTTTTTTTTATCATTCGTATGTTTCTGATACTTACCTGGGCATGCCGCCTGCCAGCTACGCGCTTCAGACACGCAGACACATTTTGGTTTTGAACGATAGTATTCAGTGACAGTTTATATTCGAATTTTGCTTTATCAAACGAGAATTTGTTGTTATCTCCATAAAGCATAAAACCAGAATAAGACCAATCATCTGAAGGTGTTGTCTTAAAGTAGTCATTGATTGGAAGGTTTTTCAGTATATCCAGGTCAGCAATGGAGGAAGAAGAAGACATGGTGAAAAAAAAAAGGCGAAAAACGAAACCTATGCATTACATCTTTTTTAATCACCGAAAAAGTGACTTGCCTTTCCCAACATTGGGGGGAGGGTTTTTTTTTTTTCATTTTCGCTCTATTTTTTAAAGCTGTGGAAGATCAAACTCGGATGAAGATCGACAAATGCCCCGCATACTGTAGGACTTTTGTAAGGTGTGCGCTTGCTATGTTTGACTCAGTACTGGAATGGCTTGAATACCTGTCCTTGTATTGACAAACGCCCCCGCTCTGTGGTAAATAAGATCCTGACATCTTATTTGTTTCTTAGCGCTTGGCAGCCTTCCAACTGACATTGCTTCCATCAACAGCTAGAGATGGTTCAAACTCGGATGAAGATCGACAAATGCCCCGCATACTGTAGGACCTTTATAAGGTGTGCGCTTGCTATGTTTGACTCAGTACTGGAATGGCTCGAATACTCGTCCTTGTATTGACAAACGCCCCCGCTCTGTGGTAAATAAGATCCTGACATCTTATTTGTTTCTTAGCGCTTGGCAGCCTTCCAACTGATATTGCCATCTCCTGCTTTATATATCGAATGAAAACAACATGAAATTGAAAGGTAAAAAAAAAAAAAAAAAAAAAAAAGTATTTATTGGCTATGTTATGATGATAATGCACTTGGTCTTTTTTATAGATAGGCGGTTTGTATCAATTGGACTCAAGGGAATGGAAAATTCAGAATAAGAAGAAGAAGGTCTGCTTGACGGTTCGAAGATGTACGTAGATACGGATTTTTTATTCTTTAAACAACAATAGCAGCAGCAGCAGTAAAAAAAAAAAAAAGGTGATTATCATGGAATAGATACTCTAGACTCAAAACGCTACTATTCGATAATGAACCTTTGGCTACTGATGAAGCTCAACTACGAAAACATGGTTTTGCCTTATCAACTCCCACTTTTTTTTTTGCCGCATTATCAATGTAAGTCTAAATAATAGTATCATGATAGTTTATACTCCTTTTCACTTCTTATTTCTTTATCTTAGGATGTACAAAGACGCAAATGGATAAGAAAAATGGCTTGATGAAACTGCACCAATACAGCAATAACCCCCCCCCCATTCAACGATCACTTACTGGTGGACTGTGCCTCCCTCCCCCCCTCCTTACTCTTCCAAATTCAATCCAATCGTTCGATTCTGGTCCAATGTGGAATGACCTATTAAGAAGGGAGCATTGTTGGACTTTGGCGCGCTATCTTCAAGCATACCCGACGCATGCAAATGGTGACTCAATGAATCTATTCGCCATTCGATTTCCCCGCTTTTTGATGATGGTCTCAATGGAAATCCTATGTAGTATAGTTTAGTTTACCTTTAGTTTAGATGATATGATTTTGATTTGATATTTTTATGTTGATATTTATAACAATAAACGTTTTTTTTTTTTTTTTTGTGGCTTTGTCTTTTACTTTGTCTTTTTTCTTTCATAAGGTAGTTTCGTTTACCTTTAGTTTAGATGATATGATTTGATTTGACATTTTCATGTTGATATTTATACCAATAAACTCTTTTTTTTTTTTTTTTTTTTTGTGTCTTCTTTGTCTTTTACTTTGTCTTTTTTTCTTTCTTAAGGTAGTAGTAGTAGGTGGTAGGTAGTAGGATACCCCGACAGCTGATTTGAAACCGACAAGTCCAAAACCAAAAAGCGTGACAAAGGGACATCTATTTTTTCGAAATCCCAACATCTGTTTTTTCTCAGGCGCGAAACATCGATTTCAAAAAATGTGCCGACAAGTCATTTTCGGAAACACTGTATGCAACCTTGACTTTTTTTCTTTTGGATAGCCATGTTTTATTTTTTATCTTCCAATAATGATAATTTATGCAATAAGTAAACAATGGCTACTACAACAACCGAGATGTCTTGGTTTTAGTTATTGTGTTGACATACTTCTTGATACATTGTTGGTTCCTGAATTTTTTTTTTTAATCGTGCTCTATGTACTACTTGTAGGGTGATAATCACTTGAAAATCAGGTACACACTTTCCACGCCAGATCAAAGGGCAGTTCCTTCTTTCGGGACATGTCATTGGCTGAAATACTGACACCCCGAATGGGTGGAGGTGACAGAAACCCCACCGATATTTAATACACATGAGGCATTGATATGGTACAGTTCAGCATGAGCATGAACATATATATTCACTTTCATTATGGCCTGGTGCTTGCAAAAAAAAAAAAAAAAAAAAAAAAAGATTGTGTGCAATTTGAAATTCCAAAATTGTAAAGAATTAAGGTTTATGGATGACGGTTATAAATGAAATGCGCCATGAAAATAAATTCAGGAACCAAAAGTCATCAAGGGAGTATGCCATAATAACGAAACCGAGACATTCTACCACTGTTGTATAAACTACTATTCATTTAAGCTTCTTACTGTTACATATACTATGATCGTTGGGGAATAAAAAACGCTACCGGTATTGCTCTTTCACCCATTGATTTGAAACAAAGGTGGGGCTTCTCATTGAGCGTTTGTGTTACAGTGAAGCGCCTTCTTATGATGTTCACCGCATATACGTGCCCCGAGTCATTCATCATTCATTCTGTCAATCATTTGTCACCCTCCTTTTCCTTCTCTCTTCTTTTCTTTTTTTCGCTCAACTACATCATGACGATCGACGAAACAGCGGATAAACTCGGTCAAGGTAATATCAAAAAATAGTGTACATTTTTGTTAACTGGATCCTTTCTACACCAACCCCATATTGACTGATATGCCATTTTTTTTTTTTTTTTTTTATAGGCTTATCACTCAAAGACACCAAACCGCGACAGAGAAAGCCATTTCAAGTTGTTCTTGTCGACATTAAAATGGCCGCTGAAGACAAAGAGATCCACTGTGTTAAAAAGCCACTCGAAGATGACGATTTGAAATTTGTTGCTTTATCTTACCGTTGGGGCGAATTACACGAGACGCTGATCGACACTGGTGTTGGCTATACAGCAACCATCACATCGTTTCATTTAGATGATTTTTATCGGCTTTGCAAAATGATGACCATCGAATCGGATACAAAGCATATCAATTATGTATGGGTAGATGCTATCTGTGTGGATCAAACCCCGTCAAAACGAAAAGCAACCATTCACCAAATGAGCAATATCTACGATCGCGCCACATATATATTAGCAGTACCCGATCTTCATGTGACTTACCTGAGAGGCGTATCGTTCAAAAATGACGACACCATCGAGGGCTCCAGGGAATACTGTAGGGACCTTTATCACCTTCTTCACGGACATGCGTCCCAACTCGACGCCTTGGATGAAGCATTCCTCGATGATGCCGGAGTGCCAAAAGATCCTCCTGCATTAAGACAATTGCTGCTTCAATACACGAATCATTTTGCATATGGTTTGATGAACTACACGTCGTTTTCTGTTGCGTATTGTCCTGTACAAACCCTCGATCACATCTGCGAAACCGCTAACAGTCAAGAGCGTAATCAACATTGTATAATAGGGAGCAGCAATAATTCGAATGGAGATTTACATCAGTGTGACGAAACGATTTGTCCTATAGACGTGTTTGATGGAACGTATTACTATTCCCCCGATACTTCAATTGATTCAAGTGATGCAAGTAACGAAGACGATGATTCAGATAACGAATACGAATACTATCAATTCCGTGGGTCGCAATGGAAATCCAAGATCCTTCAAAGAAGCAACAGTATTAGGCAATCGATGGAATTTTTGGTGGGGCTCGTCAAGGATTGGTCTACGCGTGTGTGGGTGATCAGTGAATTCAATATCGCAAAAAAGAAAAACAACCTCAAATATTGGTTTGCTCAATTGTCTCCTGCAGCGTATTATTGGATGAAGGACGACGAAAAATTCACCTTCTTCAAGTTTGATTTTAACAATTCTTCAGGCACCGGTATGAACGTTCGTTACTACAGAAACGAACTTAACACACGAAAGACGAGAAAACAATCGTCCAATCCAGTGTACATCCAATTTCATTATACTTTAAACAGTCAACTCAGTCGACAAACGTTTCTGCAGAACATTCTGATTTCCAAAGCCAGTAAAAATGGTAAGTTGAAACAAACAACGAACCTTACCCCGCTCTTTTAGTTTTAGAAAAAGAAAAAAAGATTTTACATTTTTTTTTTATTTATTTATTTTAAAATTCATTAGAGGATCGATTTTACAGTATTTTGCCCTTCTCACCATATCAAGACAGAAAACTGGAGGTGTCGCATTGGAAAATCAACACTATGCCGTCCGTGAAATTGAAACTCTACGAAATCATGCACACAAAAGATAAATTAGCACTGCTATTTATGTCTGGTCATGAGGATGCGATTTATAGCGGTGTTTTACCAACCTTTGCAACAACGACTTTAACAACTTCGATATCCGAAGTTGCGCATCGAATCCGGGAACCCTTCGAACCTTATTCGAATTTTGACCTAAAGGATCCATCCACCATTATGCTTTATCATCATCACAAACAAACCAGCAACAACCATAGCAACAATGATGGTGATGACGATGATGATGATGATGATGAAGACGGTGGTGACTCGTTTCAACCCTATTTACGTTTGAAACCGAAAGAATATATTGTGGCAGAACGCAAATATACGCGCATATATATTCAAAGGACCACACGCAAGTTGATGTCAATTTTTAGACGCCTTGGCCTCCATGCTGATGATGAAGATGATGCTTCTACGGGTACTTTTGACATTGTTTCTATCCCACATACTGAACAACAAAGGTTTGATGATCGTAGAAATCGCAATGAGTTCCTCATTTTGATTGGATGTTTTGCTAGAAACAAATGGATTCTGTCACCTATAAATTTTTTTATGGGCGAAACGGGAAATCATGTGATATGCCATAGCGACGACAAATGCCTCATCGTCAGCGACAACGACAGCGACAACGACAGCGACAACGACAGCGACGATATCGATGCTAAACTTCTTGTTACTTTTTTTAATATCTACTAAAAAACCCAAGATGTGCTATCGTTTAATATTTTGTACGGTGATTAACTTAATAAACAGCTACATACATACTTGGAAAGCAGCAAATTATTGTTTCATACCTTGGCTTGATGATATGTATAATTAATGTTCATCATTTATATCTATCATGCGTTACTGTACCATTATTGTGCCATAGCATCAAAATTTGGTTTAATTAATATAGGGTAATTAAATATATTGACTTTAATCAGAGAGGATAAGCTATTTTTTTTTTTTTTTTTTTTTGGTGGCTGACACACACCATTCTATGATGAATGACTCTACAGCACTGTACAGTATAGTGAGGTCACAAGCTTTTTTAACAAGAAAAAACTCCTGGCGATATGAATATTTTAATTCCCGCCCACGTGGATTCTTTATTTTTTTTTTTCCTTCATCATTACAACCTTTTTGGGGTATTAGTGAACTTGGGTTACTCTCAGGACTAGTTTAGAAGTGTTTTCAGATCAGGGATGACAACATGCATGGGGAAACTGATATGTAGAGACAAATATATAACCCAATATAAACCTGATTTATTAAAAGAAAAATTATAAATAAAAAAACAGAAAATAAAATAAGGAAGGAGAGGGGAGGATAAAAGAAATACTTACCGTTATATCAAAACGGTTAAAATGAGTAATATAGTTGAGGAGAGGGTAAAGAAAGAAAAAGGGAAAAATAAAGAATTGAATAAAATATATAGAAAAGAATAAAAGCTAAAAAATCTAAATTTGGCTTCGACTGAGAAAACACTTTATTTCAGTAACACATCAGTTTCCCCATGCATGTTGTCATCCATGAGTTGAAAACCTTTCTAAACTAGACCTGACACTAATTCAATGCCACTATAACACCAATAAGGTTACATTGATGAAGAAAAAAAAAAAGAAAGACAAGAAAAAGCAGAAAATGACGTGAAAATAAAAATTCATGTGGACAGAAATTGAAATGATTTCATTTTTGGGAGGGGGAAAAGATGTCATTTCTCGATCCCTCGTCCAAATTCAACCAATTTCAGATGTTATTTCCTTTTCATATTTACACCGTTTCACTTGCGGACTTGCGGTACGTGGTTTATAGTTTTATTGTCAGGTAGTCATTATGATAGCCGTTTTCCGTGAGATCTGAATTCTTTTATTTTCTTCTTCAACTGCATCATATATATCATGCCAACAGGTTCATCAAAAAAAAAAAAAAAGAAAAGAAAAGGTTTCAACGTGATTTTATTACAATAAATAAAGAGCAAAGTAAAAAAAAGGGATATGAATGGATGCTACACCCAACGGTTATCTAAACTAAAGCACGCGCCATTTCTTGCCAAGGAAAATGAGTATCATACAATAGGAAAACATGCCAACAAGAACCCAGTAAAACCAGCTGGTACTTAGAATACCCTTTCCTGGGACCTAATATGATACATATATTTATAGATAAAGAATAAATATTTGCTTGTTTTTTTTTTTTTTTTTTTCTAATTGTCATCAACTCCCCAATTACCTTGACATTCATGCCCCAAAGGGAAGCAATAAAAGTAATAGGAATACAAATGGTTCCCAAGAAACTCAACCGATTCATCACCTTATTTGTCGTCCGATATGTCATTGATAAACCCACATTGACTTGAGCAAGGTAGTTGGTATGAGCGCGGGATAGAATCCTATTGTAATGGTTCATGTTTTGCGTCATTGTCGTCAAATGATCTACCAATTAAAAAAAAAAAAAAAAAAAAAAAAAAAGTAAAAAGAAAGTAACCATCTTTTTTTTTTTTTGCCATTACCTTGAATATCACTAAGATGTAACAAGACTTCATTCAATGTTTTCAATGCTATGATTTGATCAGGAGAACGTGTTCATCTTGCACCAGTGCACCATAACCACCAGCACGTTGCCATTTTTCCTCGTAGCGTTTCATCAAACTATTCATGACCTCCACCTTGGTGACTAAAAGACGAGAGATTTGAGATGCATGTTTGCGACAGCCACTGATCCTTTGCAACATATCAGAACGTTCCGAGTTGTGTAACACCAAAGAAAGTTCATCAATGGCGAGGCTTTCCATTTCGATCTGATGAACCATGGGGCAAAATGCATCAACGATGGCATCCATCAGACAATAATGGATCCAGTCGGGTCCAATCAACATGTGGTGTTTGATTTGATCCAAGCGATGACGCACACGAGACGGGTGAGGCGAAGGCTGAAAGTAAAAAGTAAGCAAACCATCTTTAAAGATGAGGTTGTAAAAATTGTATGGCCGGATGGGATCTTCTGTTCCGAAACTACGCACCGAGACAAACGTGTAGTTTGGAAACAATTCGATCTTCTCCATGGGTTCCCTGGCTAAAATAGCTTCGACTGTCAAGGGATGGATCCGAAATAGCTTGGCAAGGACTTGCATTTCTTCATCCGTAGGACTCTGGCCGTCAATCCACCATCCTGTTGTTTTCAATATCGTTTCCAGCCCATGTTGTCCATCGGTCGACAGAAGTTGTTGCTGACGTACTGTCTCCCCATTTTTCTCTGATGAGTAGATATGGTAACGCACCGTTTCAGGTAAAAAAGTATCACAGTTCTATAACGTGACACAAAAAAAAGATTGAATCATTAATCACAGGGCGTAGTAAAATAAATGATCCTTTTATGGATAATAGATACATAAAAAGTCCTACATACATGGTCACCAGAAAGCCTTCGCTGCCTTGATAGGCGAGATCCATTCGACATTTTTCGTTTCATTTTGGCAAAAGCATCTATGGTTGGTGACTTTGTGAAGGCTGTCTTGCCAGCTTGGGATCCATAGTGGGGATATAAAACATCACTCTCGACATTGCTATCCATCAGATCATCTACTCCAGCTGAATAAGCACGTTGCATCGAGGGTATTTCTTTGAAAGAGGATTGAGAATGGGAGGTTGACATTGGGGGGTTTTCATAATAGATTATGAATTGATTCAAAAAAAATAAAAATAAAAATAAAAATAAAAATAAAAAAAAAGATCAAATTAAAAAGAGCATTTTTTATTTGAAACGACGGGATCGACCATCTGAGTTGGGATAACCGCAGATCTTTTCTCTGCTGAGTCACTTGATTCGTTGATCTTGTACAGGAACAAACAACAAAACATTACATTACACAAGCTTAAATCCTCAATAACATCAGCAAGTAAATCACTACTCGTAGAGTGTTAGTGTTTTCCTTTTTGCCGCTGTCAAATGATTGGGTTGTGTTTATCTTGGCAAACGATATCCACAATGGTGGTTGGTGCGAATCGTTGATAAAATTGGCTGGATTTCAACGTCCGGCTCCGATTTTTTTTTTTTTTTTTTTTGGCTCATTTCATCAATCCCACTCATGGGACAATGGAATGGGCTCCAAAAGGACTTTCTCGATTATTTTAAATTTACTCATATATCATAAATGAGTGCATTGAATTATCCGTTGTTTTTAAATTCCTCAATAAAATGCAACCATTTTATGAATTTGTGGATGGTTTGCCTTAAGATAGTGTGAAGACAAAAAAAAATTAATCACGATGACCTAGTTTTACAATGGGAGACGTAAGGCGATCCTGTAGCCTCTTGGCAACCAAGTGATGTTGCACAGCCCACTGCCATCTTTGTATTTTATTGTCCTTTTGTGGTAAAAATAAATAAATAAACATCTGTCTTCAATTTCCCACCGTCCATCATACAACCTGGACTGATCAACTTTAGATGCCTAAAGGATTTTCTCTTTTTCTTTTCTAATAATGAAAGTTGACAAACAAAATACAGATTCATGTTTGCCATAACATATACTATTCAAATCCGTAATAAAAACGAAACCACCAAAAGAAAAAAAAAAATAGTTTACATATAGGCTTGGTTTCAATGACGGTGGTAAATCATGATAGAAGAACAAAACGTTTATTTAAGGAGTACAAAGAATAAAACTAATGAGACAAAAAAAAAATATGATGTCTACTGGGGATTTCAGCGAGAATGAACGGGGCGGTGCAATGGAAGTCATGGATAAGCTAAGAAGTCAGCGCATCTACACATACACATCATGAATCCTAGATTCCATTTCTGTATAAATGATAAAGTAGGAAGATGTCTATTGTTGATAGTAAAAGTATTCTAGCTCTGATTCTTCAGTGCCGGTGGGAAGAGGAGGGGAGAGGGCGTAGTTATTGTGAGGTGACTTAGAAGAGAATAGTAAGACAAATAACAAAAAACAGCTACAGTAGAGATATTGTTTACCATCAGATAGGGCAGTTTAATTATTTATGAAAAAAAAACAACAACATTTTATTGAAACACATTCATGGAGACCAAAACTAAAAACGAAAAGGTTCATTGTAACATGGGAATTGTTAGATAGCAGGATCTATCGAGATGAAAGCATGATGGCGAGACTAATATGAGGTTTGAAGATTGAGAAGCGCTAATCTAAAGGGGACGATTTAAAAATGGGAGTCAATATGCTGTGCAAGGCATGAGAAATATAGACATACTGCTAAATGGGTGTCAGTTATTAAAAAAACAAAAACCAGCAATGGTCAAGACTATTCTTAAGGGTGATGGTAAAGAAAAAAAAAAAGCGGGATGGGAGGGATCTACTGCACAAGACATGAGAGTAAAACTAATGAGACATTTTTCAGTGAACCATGTTAACAAATTCAGATATATTTTATTAAATATTGGTTGGTACAAACTATGGACGATACTAATAATTAACCACACTAATGAAGTGAATTCATGAGTGGTCTTCAGATCCCAGATCCAAAATGAAAGGGTTTCCCCATGCATCTTGTCATCCCTGAAATAAAAAAACCCTTCTAAACTAGGTCTAATACTAAGCCAAGTCCAACATGCTTCCTAGAGGTAACAATGGTGAAGAAAAAAAAAATACGAAAGAACGAAAGAAATAAAAAAAAAAAAATGGCGAGGAAATACAACATCCTCCACGTGGGCGGTATTTAAAATGGTGGCATCGTCTCTGCTGTGAGAAATTCATCGTATTGTTGCAACATCAGTTGATTTTTTTTCCTGAATGTTTCGAAGGGGGGAGCTATCTGGGCAACGTCATTTATATCATTATAGTTGGAGTAAGTGTGTGATTCCATTGGACGGGCGAATTTTATAATAACAAAATAAACATACAACGAATACCCTTTTGCCTCCACACCACCGCCGTACAGTACAGTATTTTTTTTTTCCGAATGTCTGGGCCAACAAAAAAACTTGAAAATGCGGAGAGACGTCGTCATTCAAAAAGAACGTAAACTAGATGTCTTTTATCTTTATTTTGATAGTAAAAAGAAACAAAAGCATATCCTATTGCAGTTATTATTTATAGAATCAATCCAACCCCCCGCCATACGTATAAACAAACCCCCAAAAAAAAATAAAAAAAATAAAAGTGGATAAACTTCCCCCTCCCGCGACACACGATTTTTATTAATATATATCAAAAAAGGTCGCCGACTTGGTATGATCCTCGTTGGTGTCATTGGCAATCACATGGCGATCGTCTTTGCGACCTGAGTAGGTGTAGTCGAAATCAAAGAAGAGGGTCCATTTGTTGGTTGCAAACGATCCAACCAAAATAAGGAAATGCATTCGATCTTGATATTTATCAGGGTGAGGCTCCACGTAATCCCATTGCGTGGGAGGAATGGCTACCATGTCAAGCGTCTGTGGAGATGCATCATGGATACCAATCCGTTGAGAACGCGAGATACACATGGTAAGTAGCTCGGCATGGTGTTTAGCATCCGGGTAATGGATCACATAATATTCCTTTGGTTTCAACCGTAGGTAGTCATAGGGATCCTGGCGATTCCCCTCATCATCATCATCTTCGTCGTCGTCTTCTTCGCTGTTGCTGCTGTTGTTGTTGTTTTTATTGGCATGTTCATCATCGTGAAGAAGCTGAAGGGTGGATGGGTCGTCCAAGTCGAAATTGGAAAATGGGCCGGTGAACATTTGTAAAAGATGTTCCGTTGCAAAATCAGAAGGTAAAGTGGTGCTTGCAAAGGTGGGGAGCACATTGTTTTGGATGGCGTCTAGACTGGTGGACCAAAAAAGGAGGAACAATTTGTCTTTGGTGTTCATGATCTCGTACAGTTTCAATTTGACCGATAAAAGGCCGCTGACTTTCCAAGTGGACACCTCTTTTTTCTTTTCATGATAGTCGGATAACGGTAAAACACTGTAAAACCGATCCTCTAATAAAAAAAAAAAAAAAAAAATTAGATTCATTTCTTTTCAAAAATCAAATATAGATATATGTATTTATTTTACCATTTCGGCTGGCCTTGGTTCCCAAAATCATTTCCAAAAAGGTTTGTTGCGCAAGATGACGGGCCATCGTGTAATGGAATCGAATATAAACGGGATTGGTCGATCGTGCTCGCGTGAATCTTGCTTCAAATTGATCCGAGTAGTAAGGGGCATCCATCAACGGGTCATCAAAATCAAATTTAAAAAAGCGCAGGCCGTTTTTCTTGAAGTAATAAATCAGATCCTCGTCCACGCCATTGTCGTCGCCATACGTGAATGAGAATTGTGTAAACCAATATTTTAGATTGTTTTTCCTTTTGGCAATGCTGTATTCACTGACCACCCACACACGAGAAGACCAATCCTTGACAAGATCCGTCATCAGTTCCATCGCTTGCCGGATACTGTTGCCTCGTTGCATGACCCTTGATTTCCATTTTGGCCTGTTAATTTCTGTTTCTTCATCTATGCTCAAGTCCATTTTTTTGTCCAACCGAAATTCGAGGGGACACACCGCGTCATTACACTGATGAATATCACCAATCGAGTTCTTCTTGGTTTTGATCCAGGATTTCCAATGGCTAGTGGACTGGGGTGGTTCACTGGTTTGGCAGATATGATCGAGTGTTCGCACAGGACAGTATTTGGCATGATGTTTTTCGTACGTCATAAAACTATGCCCAAAATAATCGGTGTATTCAAGAAGTAGTTGTCGTAGTTCAGGCGACTCTTTGAGTGGGCCAAAAGAATTGAGGAAGGCTTCTTCCAAGGCATTGAGCTCGGTGGTGTTTCCATGCAGCAGATAATAAATGTCTTTGAGGTATGCCTTGGCGGCATCGATAATATCGTAATTTTTGGTCGAGACACCTTTGATGTACGTTAGAGGAAGATCCGGCACGGCTAAGATATACGTGGCGCGGTCGTAGATGTTGCTCATTTGATAAATGGTTGCTTTTCGCCTGACAGGGTTATTTTGATCCACACAGATCGCATCCACCCACAGATACTTGATGTCCTTCGTATCCGATTCCAACGTCATCGTATAGCACAGCTTGTAAAAATCATCCAAGTGAAACGATGTGATCGACGCTGTATAGCCCACGCCCGTATCCACCAGCGTTTCATGTAATTCACCCCAACGGTAAGATAACGCCACATATTTCAAATCGTCATCTTCGAGCGTCTTCTTCACACAGTGGATCGCTTTGTCTGCGACAGTCTTTTCAATGTCGACAAGTACCACTTGAAATGGCTTCTTTTTCCGCTGTTCTGTATTTTATTTGATAAAAAAATCAAAAAAAAAAAAAAATGTATATGAGTTAATATGGATTTGGGTTTAAAATCTACATTGACAGTCTAGCAAAAGACCACACTAGATAATTGATTTACCTTTACCGAGCTGATTCCCTTGTCCGTCAATCGTCATGATGAAAGTTGAAACTGATGAAGAAGAAAAAAAAAAAAAAAAAAAAAAAAAGGAGTGGATGGAAAAAGAAATGATGTTGCGTAACTTAATTCTTCGGGGAACTGTTCAAAAAGGTGCTAGTCTGTCACACGAAAAGTCAATATGGGTGCCACAAGTTTGTGTCGACAATCAATACACAAAAAAAAAACGCTTTTTATCGTTCAACAATGGTAGTATTTTCTACAATAGGTGGAGAGTCTAATTCAATAACGGCATAGAGAGCAACGAAGGGTTTGTTTTGTTTTTTGTTGTGGGGTCCATACGCCCTTTGGTAAACTTTTTGGTTCCTGGATTTTTTTTTTTTGATTTTTTTTTTTAGCGAGGGTTTAACAACCGCCACGATCCACCCCCTTTTTAGGTCTGTCCTATATGCAGGGTGGTGAGAGGGCTGAGTGATGGATAACCCAGTGAGCGCTAATTTTCTGTTCAAGGTTTTCTGCGTTCAAGGAATCAAACACACACTCTTTCCACCCACCCACCCAAAAAAAAGAGGCAATTCTTTCTTTGGGACATGTGGCCATTTTTGTCGGCGAATGATATTAATATTCCCAAATGTAGTTTGAGCAATGTCAGAGTATTCCATACAGTATATTGGTAATAGGGTGCGGTTCAGCATGAACGTGCAACAGAAAATAAGAGGAGGTTCTACTTGGAGTCAGTGGCCTAATGCAAGTAGTCATAATCAAATTTGAAAACAATGCCAAAACCATCCACCCTTCTCTATAGCGGCTATATTCTATTAACATAACTCGTCGAAAAGGAATAGGGTTATATATAATGGTAATTGTTTTTTCGGCAATTAACCAGGGAGAGAGTAGGGTGTATCAGACACCTGGTCGTGTTTGGTGACACAACTCACAAAACAGCTACAGTAGAGTTATTGTTTAATATCAAACAGGATATAGTATGTTTCGTTAAACGGACATATTTTATTGAAACAAAAGGTAGTTATAAAAAAACTAAATACAAAGGGGTTGCTCATTGTAACAAAGAGATTGAGAGAGAAAGGTCTGTTGGAGTGAAACATGAGGAAAAGACTAATGTAAGAGTTGGGCAATGGGCAACGCTAGTCTAAAGTGGACAATAGAAACATGAGGATCTAATATACTGTATGATACATGATGAAAGATTGTAAATTGGTAACTATTTTATAGAAGCATACCGACAGTCAAACCCTAATCTAGACCAGGCGATGGTACAAAAGACACCTCTTATTTATAAGATGTGAAAACGACGAATGGGACACTTTTCATTCAGACAATGTAAAAAAAAAAAAAAAAAGGCATATTTATTCAGTTGCATACATACTATGAAGAAACTAAGATGAAATGAAGCTAATGACGACTTCAAAAAATGGCAACTAATGAGTGGTTGTAGATCCTAAATCCAAAATGAACTGGTTTCCCCTTGCATGTTGTCATCCCTGAACTGAAAACGCTTCTAAACTAGTCCTAACGCTTATCTAAGATTGTCAAAATCTCAATGAGAATCCAATGATGAAGGAGGGGAAAAGAAAAGAAGGGAAAAGAAAAAGACAGAAAGGGGGGCAAATAGGGGAAGATGGAGATTTCATTTGGGCGGGATTTAAAAGGTTCGTATGGTCTCCGTGGGGTGTCAGGAATAGAGCACCGACTCAACAGGAAATCAATATTAACAAAATGAAATGGTTAAGGTTCTAGCCACCATAAGAATACTAGTTGAAAGCACATATTGGGAAACTTCATAACACACGTAATGCAACCTTGAGGAGCATTTTATAAATTGACAGAATCTAAAGCTTTTTCTTGTAATCAAAGATAAACTGAGAGAAAAACAACATACTGTAAAAATGAGGATACTCGTATGATATCATAGCAGGGAAAACTCCCACTCCTCAGGGACTATTCTTTTTTTTTTTAAAAAAAAAAAATGTCAAAGCCTCCAACATAAAAACAAATTATTAATCATTCTGTGTGTGGTAAACTTTTTTTTGTATCAAGAAACCGTTTCTCGTATGAATTGGAGCCATGCCACCAAAAATGACACGCGGAAAAAGACCCTGATTTCCGCAGGCACTTTTGCATGAATTTCGTTTTAAACACCGCACCGCCAAATGGCGTTTGCTAGGCGCACGGATAGTCTACAGTAGCACGGGTAACGGTGCCAAAAATTATGAAGCGGTATTTAAAATGTTCATTTGCTCCCTTGGTAATAATAACGAAAAGATTTTGACAATGAATGTTTCAAAAGTTATCTGTAAAAATAAAATGGTATTGGTGATCCGAAGGTATGTACTTTTTTTTTTGGCTTATGGAATGATAGAGGATAAACATAAACAGGGAATTTGACTACTTTATTATCTTTCATGTGATTAATTATGGCTCGCTAGGGTATAGAAGGTGTACAGAGTCATTCATTATACAGCATGCACAATGCATCTTTTGCAAAAAAAAAAAAAAAAAAAAAGCAGTTCTGCAGCGAAAATCGGCTGGGATTTCGTTTTTTTTTTTTTTAATAATTTGATAAAACTAAGCGACTTCAATCAGCTGCCCGTTCGACATCAGTTTTTTTTTTTTAAAATGAAAGATAATGAGAAAACAGACATCTTTTATAAAGATAATTAGTCCACTATCCTCCCTCCATTTTTTGTATAGTGCCGAGAAAGTTCTCCTCACCAAAACTATAAAAACATAGACTAATAATTCCCCATTTACCCCATGTCATTGTTACGGGAGCTCTGAATATTGACATGCACAGTAAAAGCGATCAAATTATTCCATAGGAGTGAATCACGTCACCAACACACATCAAACACTCACTAGAGACACCTATTGGGGATAGCACGAGAAGACTACTGTGGGTATTTGAGAATGGTCAAAACTAATCTAAAAAAGAGATGGTAGTAGTAAAAACGCGGGATCTATTGCACAACACTTGAGAATGACTATTGGGACACACTTTTTCATTGGAGCATGTAAAATAGATTCATGTTTTTTTATTCAAATGCATAGACAAATTATGGATAAACTAACACAAAATGAAACTAACGATGGTTGTAGAAGATGTAGCTTCGAAATTCAAAATGAAAAGGTTTTCCCATGCATCTCGTCATCCCTGATCTGAAAACCCTTCTAAACTAGTCCCGACAGTAACCCAAGTCCACTGTACCCCAAAAAGGTTATAATGATGAAGAAAAAAAAAAAAAGAAGAAAAGAAGGAGAGTGAAGGGGAAAAAAAGATTGCTGAGAAAACAATAAATAAAGAATCCACGTGGGCGGGATTTAAAACATTCACATCGTCCAGTGTGGTGTCAGAAATAATACACCTACCCATCTCAGTATGAACAGGAAAATAAAAGCCGGATAAAGGAACGACTTTGGGAACAATTAGTCATAATAAATACTGAACATCCGTAGCAAGCATCTAAATGGGACATCATGATAATATGCACTAGTTTCACTTTACTAAATACAAACACCGCTTTTCTTATAAATAACGGGATGGTCAGCACAAAATAAAAACCATATCGAAATCTCGTTTATTTTTAATATTCTCGTTATTTTCTCTTTACAAACTCTACCCCGTTACACCCAGGAGTTCTTTTTCTTAAAGCCTTTGGACCTCACTATACAGTACTGTACTGTACAACTGTAGATCCATTCATCGTAGAAAAGTGTGTGTCAGCCACCAAAAAAAAAGAAAAAAAAAATAGCGTGTCCTCTCTGATTAAACTCAATATATTTAATTATCCTATACCAACTAAGCCAAATGTTGATGCTATGGCACAATAATGGTACAGTAACGCATGACAAACATAAATGATTGAACATTAATTATACATATCATCAAGCCAAGGTATGAAACAATCATTGGTTATTTTTCCAAGTATGTAATGTAGCTGTTTTTATTAAAGCAATCACGATCCAAACTATTAACACGATACCACCACATCTTGTGGGGGGGTTTTTTTTTTAGTAGATATCAAAAAAAGGAACCGGAGCCTTAGCATGGCTGTCGTTGTCGATGGAGTTGTCATCGTCGCCATGGCATATCATTCGCTCTCCCCGGTCGATACTTGACATGTCTAGAGGCAACAGAATCCATTTGTTTCTAACAAGACAACCTATCAAAGTGAGGAATATATATCGACCTCTACGATTTTCCGAATCGATGGAATCCGTGTCGTTCGGTACAGTATCTGGGGTAAGTGGGATAGAAACAAGGTCAAAACTACGGGTAGGAATATCCTCCCCATTATCAGCATGGACGCCAAGGCGTTTAAAAATGGGCCACTTGCTGCGCATGAGATCAAATACCGTGGGCCAATTGGCGGCGTGTTTTAACACCAAATATTCTTTCGGTTTCAAACGTAAATAGTGTTGGGACGAGTCAATACCGTCCTCTGCATCATCATCATCATCATCATTGTTGTTATTTTTGTTGTTGGTTTGTTTGTGATGATGATGATAAAGCATAATGGTGGATGGGTCCTTGACGTCAAAATTCAAAAAAGCGACGTCAGGACGATGGATGCGATGCGCAAGCTCGGATGTCGGAGTTAAAGTCGATGTGGCAAAGGTTGGTAAAACACCGCTATGCATTGCCTCTTTATCACCAGACAGAAATAGCAGTGCTAATTTATCTTTGGTGTGCATGATGTCGTAGAGTTTCAATTTCACGGATGGCATTGTGTTGATGTTCCAATGCGACACCTCCAGGTTTCTGTCTTGATAGGGTGAGAAGGGCAAAATACTGTAAAATCGATCCTCTAATGAAATTTTTAAAATAAAATAAAAAAAAGAGTTTTACATTCCTTTCCTTTTTTTTTTTCTAAAAGGAAATGGGCGGGAGTAAGGGGTCCCGTTGTTTGTTTCCCGACTTACCATTTTTACTGGCTTTGGAAATCAGAATGTTCTGCAGAAACGTTTGTCGACTGAGTTGACTGTGTAAAGTATAATGGAATTGGATGTACACTGGGTTGGACGTTCTTGTTCTTGTTTGTTCTGTTTCATAGTCGTTTTCGTAGTAATTAACGTTCATAATGGTGTTCGAAAGACTGTGAAAATCAAATTTGAAGAAGGTGAAGTTTTCGCGGCCCATCTGCCTTTCAAACGTCCAAGGTGCATCAGTGTCAAGAGACAATTGAGTGAACCAATATTTGAGGTTGTTTTTCTTTTTGGCGATATTGAATTCACTGATCACCCACACACGCGTTGACCAATCCTTGATGAGCCCCACCAAAAATTCCATCGATTGTCGAATACTGTTGCTTCTTTCTAGGATCTTGGATTTCCATTGAGAGTCAAGGAATTGACAGTATTCTTCATTTGTTAAATCAATATGTATTGAACGAATCACGTCTAGAGGACAAATCTTTTTGTCACACTGATGTATTTCTCCATTCGAATGCTTGCTGCTCCCTTTTATCCAAGTTTTCCAATCTTGACGACGCTCTTGATTGGTGGTGGTGGTTTCGCAAATATGATCGAGGGCTTGTACAGGGCAATACAAATCAGTATACGACGTGTATTCCATCAAACCGTATGCAAAATGACTCGTGTCTTGAAGCAGCAATTGTCTTAATACAGGAGGATCTGTTGGCACTTGGGCATCATCGAGGAATGCTTTATCCAAGACGTCGAGTTGGGACGCATGTCCGTGAAGAAGATGATAAAGATCCATATAGTATTTGGTGGAGCCCTTGATGGTGTCTTCGTTTTTTAGCGAGACGCCTTTCAGGTAAGTCAGATGAAGATCGGGTACTGCTAATATATATGTGGCGCGATCGTAGATATTGCTCATTTGGTGAATGGTTGCTTTTCGTTTTGCCGGGCTTTGATCCACACAGATAGCATCCACCCATACATAATTGATATGCTTTGTATCCGATTCGAATGTCATTAGCCTGCAAAGAAGATAAAAATCCTTTAAATCAAACGATGTGATGGTTGCTGTGTAACCAACGCCAGTGTCAATCAGCGCCTCGTGTAATTCACCCCAACGGTAAGATAAAGCAACAAATTTCAAATCGTTTTCTTCAAGTGGCTTTTTAACGCAGTGGATGACTCCGTGGGCGGCCTTTTTAATGTCGACAAGAACCACTTGAAATGGCTTTTTCTGTCGCGGCTTGGCGTCTTTGAGTGATAAGTCTATAAAAATAAATAAAAAAATAGAAAATGTCATATCAGTCAATAAGGGGTTGGTGTAGAAAAGATCCAGTGAACAAAAATGTACGCTGTTTTTTGGAGATTACCTTGACCTAGTTTATCTGCTATTTCGTCGATCGTCATGATGTAGTTGAACGAAAAAAAAAAAAAAAAAAAGAGAGAAGGAAAAGGAGGGTGACAAATAATTGACAGAATGAATGATGAATGGGTCGGGGCACGTATATTCGGGCGAACATGACAAAAAGGCGCTCCACTGTAACACAAACACTCAATGAGATGCCCCACCCTTTGTTTCATAAATCAATGGGTCAAAGACCAATACAGGGAGCCCTTTTTTATTCCCCAACGATCATAGTATATGTAGCAGTAAGAAACTTAAATGAATAGTAGTTTATATAGTTGTGGCAGAGTGTTTCGGTTTAGTTATTATGGCAACTCCCTTGATGACGTTTGGTTCCTGAATCAATTTTCATGGTTATAACCGTCATCAGTGAACCTTGATAATTTACAATTTTGGAAAATCAAATTCCGCACGACTCTTTTTTTTTTTTTTTTTTTTTTGGTGGCTGACACGCACTATTTTACAATAAATGGCTCTGCAGTACAGGTAAAATAGGCAAATCTAATGTCCTCGACAAAAAAAAAAAAAAGAAATGATAGCAAGTGTATAGTGAAGTCCAAAGTTTTTCTTTAAAAAAAGAACTTCTGCGCGATGTGAAGAATTTACATCCCGCCCACGTGGATTCTTTAGTTATTGTTGTCTCTCAGTTTTGTTTTGTTTTTTTCCTTCTAAATGTCCGGACCAACAACCTTGGAAATGCAGAGAGGCGTTGTCATTCAAAAAGAACGTAAACTGGAATTTATTTATTTATATATTATTATTTTGATAGTAAAAAAACAAAAAGTATATCATATTGTAGTTATTAATTATCGAATAAATCCAAACCTCCCCCGCCATACGTATAATAAAAGTGGATAACCCCCTCCGCCACACGGTTTTTTTTTTTTTAATAGATATCAAAAAAGGTCACTGACTTGGTAACATCCTCGTTGGTGTCGTTGGCAGTCACATGGAGTTCTTCATCGAGACGACGATAGTCGTAGTCGAAATCAAAGAACATGGTCCATTTGTTGGTTGCAAACGATCCAACCAAATAAAGGAAATGCTTTCGACCACGATATATAAAAGGAGACACCCCGGATTCCCATTGTATGGCGGGGATGGCTACCACGTCAAGTGTCTGTGGCGTTGCATCATGGATGCCAATCCGTTGAGAACGCGGGATACACTTGGTAAGTAATTCGGCTTGGTAGTCATATTCCAGGTAGTCGACCGCATAATATTCCTTTGGTTTTAGACGTAGGTAGTCATAGGGCTCCTGGTGATCCTCATCGTCGTCGTCGTTGTCGTCGCTGTTGTTGTTTTGATCGGCGTGTTTATCATCATGAAGAAGCTGAAGGGTGCATGGGTCGTCCACGTCGAAGTTGGACATTGGGTCGGTGAGCAATTGTAAAAGATGCTCCGTTTCAAAATCAGTGGGTAAAGTGGAGCTTGCAAAGGTGGGGAGAACATTGTTGTGGATGGCTTCTATATTGGTGGACCAAAAAAGGAGGAACAATTTGTCTTTGGAGTTCATGATCTCGTACAGTTTCAATTTGACCGATAACAGGCTGCCGACATTCCAATTGGACACCTCTTTTTTCTTTTCATGGTATTCGGACAACGGCAAAACACTGTAAAACCGATCCTCTGAGAAGGAAAAAAAAAAAAAAATTAGAATCATTTCTCTTAAAAAATCAAAAACGTTTTTTTATTCTTTTTTTTTTTTTAATTTACCATTTCGGCTGGCCTTGGTAAACAAAATCATTTCCAAAAAGGTTTGCTGAGCAAGATGGCGGGTCATCGTGTAGTGGAATCGGATGTAAATGGGATTGGTCGACGTTCCTCGCGTCAATCTTGCTGCACCTTGATCGGAGTAGTAAGGGGCATCCATCAACGGGTCATTAAAATCAAATTTGAAAAAATGCAGGCCATTTTTCTTGAAATAATAAATCAGATCCTCATCCATGCCATTGTCGTCGCCATAGGTGAATGAGAATTGTGTAAACCAATATTTAAGATTGTTTTTCCTTTTGGCAATGCTGTATTCACTGACCACCCACACACGAGAAGACCAATCCTTGACAAGGTCCGTCATCAATTCCATCGCTTGCCGGATACTGTTGCCTCGGTTCATGATCTTTGATTTCCATTTCGACCAGTTCAATTCTTTTTCTTCATCCCAGCTGAAGTCCATATCTTTGTCAAACCGAAATTTGAGGGGACACGTCGCGTCATCACACCAATGGTTATCACCAATCAAGTGCTTCTTTTTTTTTCTGATCCAGAATTTCCAACG
The DNA here is from genome assembly GCA_002105175.1 of Absidia repens. Taxonomy (NCBI): domain Eukaryota; kingdom Fungi; phylum Mucoromycota; class Mucoromycetes; order Mucorales; family Cunninghamellaceae; genus Absidia; species Absidia repens. Next base: position 24,309 of record MCGE01000053.1, on the reverse strand, counting down.
GTTCGTGGGCGGGCGTGATTCACCGAGTTTGCAGATGTGATCGAGCGTTCGCACAGGACAATGTTTGGTATGGTGTTTTTCGTACGTCGTAAAACTATGCCCAAAATAATCGGTGTATTCAACAAGTAATTGTCGTAATTCAGGAGGCTCTTTGGGGACGCTGGAATCATTGAGGAAGGCTTCTTCCAGGGCATTGAATTCGGTGGTGTTTCCATGCAGCAGATGATAAATGTCTTTGCGATATGCCTTGATGGCGTTGATGGTATCGTAATTTTTGGTCGAGACACCTTTGATGTACGTCAGAGGAAGATCGGGCACGGCTAAGATATACGTGGCGCGGTCGTAGATGTTGCTCATTTGATAGATGGTTGCTTTTCGCCTGACAGGGTTATTTTGGTCCACACAGATTGCATCCACCCACAGATACTTGATGTCCTTCATATCCGATTCTAACGTCATTGTATAGCATAGCTTGTAAAAATCATCCAAGTGAAACGACGTGATCGATGCCGTATAGCCCACGCCCGTATCCACCAGCGTTTCATGTAATTCACCCCAACGGTAAGATAACGCCACATATTTCAAATCGTCATCTTCGAGCGTCTTCTTCACACAGTGGATCACTTTGTCTGCGACAGTTTTTTCAATGTCGACAAGTACCACTTGAAATGGCTTCTTTTTCTCCTGTTCTATATTGAATTTGATAAAAAAAAATAATAATTCAAGATTAGGAGGACGGCATATGTATATTAGTTAATATAGATTTGACAGTCTAACAAAAGTTCACACCGAATAATTGATTTACCTTTACTGGACTGATTCACTTGTCCGTCAATCGTCATGATGGAATTTAAAACAGATAAAGAACAAGAAGAAGATGAAAAAAAGGAGTGGATGAAAAAAGAAATGATGTTGCGTAACATATCCTTCGGGGAACTGTTCAAAAAGGTGCTATTCTGTAACACGAAAAGTCAATGTGGGTGCCACAAGTTTGTTTCGAAAATCAATACATAAATCGCTTTTTTTATCGCTCAACGATGGTAGCAGTTTCTACAATAGATGGAGAGTTTTCATTCAATAACGGCATTGAGAGCAACGAGGTGTTTGTTTGTTTGTTTGTTTTTGTGGGGTTTATACGCCGTTTGGTAAGATTTTTGGTTCCTGGATTTTTTTTTTTTTTTTTTTTTTTTTTTTTGCGACGGTTTAACAACCGCCACGATCCACCCCCTTTTTAGGTATGTCCTATATGCAGGGTGGCGAGGACTGAGTGATTGATAATTTAGTAAGAGATCTTTTTCTGTTTTAGCCTTCTTTTTTAAGTTTTCTGTGTTCAAAGAATTAAACAAACACTGCTCCCTCACTTAAAAAAAAAAAAAAAAAAAAAAAAAAGAGGCAGATCTTCTTTGGGACATGTGGCCATTTTTGTTGCAGAAAGATATTGATATTCCCCAATGTGGTTTGATCAACATCAGAGTATTCCATGCAGTATATTGATACTATCGTGCGGTTCAGCATGAACGTAAAGTAAACACCATGACCATTACCACTTTATATATATATATATATATATATATTTATTCAATTTCAAATTATTCTGACAAATGCAACAGAAAAAAAGAAGAGGTTCTACTTGGAGTCAGGGGCCTAATGCAAGTAGTCATAATTAAGTTTGATAACAATGCCAAAACCATCCACCCCTCTCTATAGCGGCTATCTTATATTAACATAACTTGTCGAACGGGAATAGGGTTATATTTAATGGTAATTGTTTTTACGCCAACCAACCAGGGAGAGAGTGGGGTGTATTAGACATCTGGTCGTGTTTGGTGGCACAACTCACAAAACAGCTACAGTTGAGCTATAGTTTAACATCAAACGGTATATTAGAATGTTTAATTAAAAGAAACAATTTTATTGAAATATATTGGTAGATATAAAAAAAGTAAAGACAAAGGAGTTGCTCAATGTAACCAAGTGATTGAGAGAGAACGATCTGTTGGTGTGAAACATGAGGAAAAGACTAATGTAAGAGCTGGGCGATGGGCAACGCTAGTCTAAAATGGATAATAAAAACTTGAGGATCTAATATACTGTACGATACACGAAAAAAGATTGCAAATTGGTAACTATTTTATAGGAGCATGCCGACAGTCAAACCCTAATCTAAAGCAGACGATGGTACAAAAGGAATCTCTTATTCACAAGATCTGAAAAAGACGAATGGGACACTTTTCATTCAGACAATGTAAAAAAAATAAAAAATAAAGATGGCATATTTTATTCAGTGGCATACATAAACTATGAAGAAACTAAGACGAAACGAAGCTAATGACGACTTCAAAAAATGACAACTAATGAGTGGTTCTAGATCCTAAATCCAAAATGAAAGGGTTTCCCCATGCATGTTGTCATCCCTGAACTGAAAACGCTTCTAAACTAGTCCTAACGCATATCCAAGATTGTCAAAATCTCAATGAGATTCCAATGATGAAGGAAAGAAAAAAAAAAAAAAAAAAAAAAAAAGAAGAGAAAAAAGAAAAAGACAGAAAGGGAGAAAATAGGGAAAGGTGGAGATTTCCCGTGGGCGGGATTTAAAAGGTTCGCATCGCCTCTTGTGTAGTGTTAGTAATAGAGCACCGACCCAAAGGAGTGACACAAAGAATGTGGTAAACAAGTGAAAGAGGGGGGAGGTTTAATAGATATCAAAAACAGTAGCAGGATGATTAAGATGGGCAGAATGGCCATCATGGCCGGCCCAAAGTTTTTTATAATTTGGACCGTAGTGCGGTTGAGAAAAGATGATCCATCTGTTGGCGACAAAACATCCGACCAAAGTGAAATAATGCCATTCAGTGTTTTTAATGGACATTTCTTTGAGGTGTTGCAGTTGAAAAGCAGGAATAAATACAATGTCAAGCGTATGAGCAGAAGCGTCCTTGATGCCAATTCGTTTACAAAGGTAGACACTCTCCGAAAGCAATTCGGCACGGGATGCAGGAAAATCGTCATCCTCCGCCACATAATATTCTTTCAGTTTTATACGAAGGTGGTATTTTTTCGAATCATCGTCATCCTCACCATCAATGGCATTGTCATCCTTATCCTCATTATCGTTGTTGGGTGGGTGTTGTTGATGATGAAGCCTAATGGTAGATGGGTCGTCCAAGTCAAAATTGCAAGACCCACGCTCCAGACAATCTGCAAATTGCTCCATTTGGAACCCATCCAAAGGCAAAGTCGATGTGGCAAACGTTGGGAGTACGTCATTTTGTATGGCGTCTTTACGGATGGACCAAAAAAGGAGAACCAATTTGTCTTTGATGTTCATGAAGTCATATAATTTTAATTTGACAGATGTCGTGTTACGAATTTTCCAATGCGACATCTCCCATTTTTTGCTTTGATATGCAGATAATGGCAAAATACTGTAAAAACGATCCTCTAGTAAAAAAATAAAAAAATAAAATAAAATAAAAATTAGAATCCTTTCTACAAAATTAAGGTGGAGGGGGGGGTAGGTTGTTGTTGATCAGCTTACTATTTTTACTTGCCTTGGAACTCAGGATCATCTCCAGAAATGATCGTTGGTGAAGTTGACGGACCATCGTAGAATGGAATCGTAGATAAATCGGGTCGGTGGAATGTAATCTCGTGGCTTCTGTTTCTTTTTGATTTGCGTAATAAGGGATGTTCATCATGGTAGTCAAAAAGAAAGAGGATGGGGTAAAATCAAATTTGAAAAAGAGCAATTCATCGTTCATGACATTATCCTCCGCCTCCATATGGCGATAGTTCCGTGCCAACTGAATAAACCAATATTTGAGGTTGTTTGCCTTTTTGGCAATGTTGAATTCACTGATTACCCACACACGAGACGACCAATCCTTGATGAGATCCGTTAAAAAGTCCATCGATTGTCTAATTTTATTGCCTCTTTCAATGGTTTTTGACTTCCAGTGAGAGTGATCCGAGCACCATATTTGAAGCCTTGATGCTGAGCAGTCTTTTTGACTATAAAGTGCCAAAGGGCAAAGCTTTTCACGACATTGGTGTAACGTTTCAACCGTGGTCTTGCGGCCGTCGTTTCGATAACAAAGTGGCTCTGATGGAGGCGCTTGATCGAAGATGTGATCAAGAGCTCGCACAGGGCAGTACATCGATTGATGGTTTTCGAAATTCATAAAACTATGCGCAAAATAATCCGTGTATCTGAGAAGCAAGGGTCGTAATTCAGGAGGATCATAGGGTACTCCGAAATCATTGAGAAAACGTTTTTCCACGGCGGCGAGTTTGGTGGTGTTTCCGTGAATAAGGTGATAAATATCCGCCGTGTATTCGTATGAGCCCACTATGGTTTCCTTGTTTTTGATGGATACGCCTTTCAAGTAAGTCAAGTGAAGGTCGGGTACTGCCAAAATATACGTGGCACGTTCGTAAATGTTATTCATCCTATAAATGATAGCTTTTCGCTTGGATGGGCGTTGGTCCACACAGATCGCATCCACCCACACATACTTGATATGTTTCAAATCCAATTCCATGGTCATCATTTTGCAAAGCTGATAAAAATCATTCAAGGCAAACGACGTGATTGACGCTGTGTAGCCAACTTTGGTATCAATCAGCGTTTCATGTAATTCGCCCCAACGGTAAGACACCGCAACAAATTTTAGATCGGGTGCTTCGAGTGGCTTTTTAACACACTGGATCACTTTATCTTTAGCGGCCTTTTCAATGTCGACAAGAACAACTTGAAATGGCTGTTTCTTCTGTTGCTGCTGAGGGTCTGTAAATGTTAGATCTACAGCACACAAAATATAAATAGATAAAGTGGGAGAGCTATATCAGTACATGGGTCGGTTTTTCCCATACTGTATACACACAGTCAAGAAAAAAGGACGCAGACATTACCTTTACCGAGCCGATCTAATGGGTCATCGGTGGTCATGATGGACCAAAAGGAAGAAAAAAAAAAAGAAAAAACGGGATTCCTACTCACGAACAGTTGATAAAATAAGAATGGCTGGGGGGGGAACATAACAATACGACGGCGTTTATCTGTAACACGTAAACTCAACAAGATGCGCTTTTGTTTGTCTAAAGAATCCGGCTTTCTTGCAGCAATCCTAATCCTCTAACACTTAGTGTCTATGCAATAGGGGGATTTAGATAAACAATATGGCTTATACAGTAGTCAGACGTCTTATTTCAGCTATCTTGTATCGCGCGCTCCTTGGTGAATTTTCGTTCCTAACTTTCGTTCGAGATTTTAACCACCGCCATGATCCACTCTTTATAAGGGCAGCTGTACTGTGCAGTACTGTACAGTGCGGGATGCAGTGTCGCAACCTTTCCGTGATAGATAGTTGACAAAAAAAAAAATCTTTTTTTTGAATGTTTTTATCACCCGAAAATGAACATGTGGATTGAGATAAAATTAAACCGGACCACGAGAAATCTATTTTGCTTCCTAGTTAATATATTGTCACTTCAAATAAAGCCAATAGCCGCTACAGCGATGAACAGAAAATTAGGCTTCACCTTATCAATAGTACATTTCATAATTACATAAACTGTTTTAATACAATATAGATATAGACACAGTACTGGTACCATCATATGGATATATGACCCAAAAAAAAAAATATGTAGCAAGTAAAACCAAGAAATTTTAAGAGACACTTCACTAAATATTATATATCACAAAGCGTTAGCAGGGAAAAATCCCACACTTCAGGGACTAATCTTTTTTTTTTTTTGAAAATGTCAAAATGTCCAACATAAAAACAAAATATTAATTATACTGTGTGTGGTAGACTTTGTTTGTATGAAGAAACCACTTCTCGTATGAAATGGCGCCATGCCACCAAAGATGACACGCGAGACAAGACCCCTGATTGCTGCAGGGACTTTTGCATGAATTTCGTTTTAAACGCCGCCTTGCCAAGTGGCGTATGCTAGGCGCACGGATAAGTCTAGCACGAGGAGCAGTGCCCAAAATTCTGAAGCGGTATTTTAAAATGTCATTTGCCCTCTGCGCAATCATAACGAGAAGATTTGGACAATGGATATTCCAAAAAGTTATCTGTAAAAATAAAATGGTATTGTCTATCTGGAGGTATGTCTTTTTTTTTTTTTTTTTTTTTTTGGCCTATGGAATGATAGAGGATAAACATAAACAGGGAACTCCGCTATTTTATTATCTTTTCAAGTGATTGATTATTATGGCTCTCTAGGATATGGAAGGTGTACAGAGACATTCATTATACAGCATGGACAATGCATGTTGTGCAAAAAAAAAATATAGCTTATCCTATTAGATTAAACTCAATACAATTAATTATCCTATACCAACTAAGCCGAACGTTGATGCAACGGCACAATAATGGTACAGTAACGCATGATAAATATAAATGATTGAACATTAATTATACATATCATCAGCCCAAGGTAAGAAACAATAATTGGTTGCTTTTCAAGTATGTATGTAGTTGTTTATTAAATCAATCACCATACAAAATATTAAACCATACCGCATCTTGGGTTTTTTAGTAGATATCAAAAAAAGTAACAGGGGGCTTAGCATCGCTGTCGTTGCCGATGGAGTCGCCATGGCATACCACATGATCTCCGTCGGCGGCATTTTGATTGGTTTTGGATGATAGAATCCATTTGTTTTTAGCAAAACAACCGATTAAAGTGATGAAATCAAAAAAAAAAGGATCCTTTTCATTATGCAACGATTCCGTAAGTGGGATAGAAACAATATCAAAATGATGCTTAGAAGCATCATCCTCATCATCATTATGGAAGCCAAGGCGTTTAAAAATTGTCCACTTGTTGCGCCTGATGCTATCATTCTCGTCAATCCAATAGACATTGCGTTTTGCCACAAAATATTCTTTCGGTTTCAAACGTAAATAGTGTTGGTACGAGTCACCACCGTCCTCTTCATCATCGTCCTCTTCCTCATCATCATTGTTGTTGTTGTTGTTGTTGTTGGTTTGATGATAAAACATAATAGTGGATGGATCCTTTACGTCAAAATTCGAAAAAGCTACGTCAGGACTATTGATTCGATGCGCAAGACTGGATGTCGACGTTAAAGTCGATGTTGCAAAGGTTGGTAAAACATCGCTATGCACCGCCCCGCATCACCGGACAAAAATAGCAGTGCTAATTTATCTTCTGTGTGCATGATTTCGTAGAGTTTCAATTTCACGGATGGCATCGTGTTGATTTTCCAATGCGACACCTCCAGGTTTCTGTCTTGATATGGTGAGAATGGCAAAATACTGTAAAATCGATCCTCTAATGAATTTTAAAATAAATAAAAATAAACATTTTACATGCCTTTCCTTTTTTTTTTTTTTTTTTTTTCTAAAATTGAAAAAAGCAGGGTAAGGTCCGTTGTTTGTTTCAACTTACCATTTTTACTGGCTTTGGAAATCAGAATGTTCTGCAGAAACGTTTGTCGACCGAGTTGACTGTGTAAAGTATGATGAAATTCGATATACACTGGGTTGGACGTTCTTGTTCTCGTCCGTTCTGTTTCGTAGTCGTCTTTGTAGTAATCAACGTTCATACTGGTGTCTGAAGAATTGTTAAAATCAAATGTGAAGAAGGTAAAGTTTTCGACCGGCATTTTATTATACCGATATTGGTCAGATGGTCGGCCGTCAAGATCAGCCAATTGAATAAACCAATATTTGAGGTTGTTTTTCTTTTTGGCGATATTGAATTCACTGATCACCCACACACGCGTAGACCAATCGTTGATGAGTCCCACCAAAAATTCCATCGATTGTCGAATAGTGTTGCTTCTTTGAAGGATCTTGGATTTCCATTGGGACTCACGGAAGTGACAGTCGTCTTCATATGTTGGATCCATGTGTCTTGAATGAAACACGTCTAGAGGACAAATCTTTTGGTCACACTGATGTAATTCTCCATTCGAATGCTTGCTGTTCCCTTTTATCCAAGTTTTCCAATCTTGACGACGCTCTTGATTGGTGGTGGTTTCGCAGAGATGATCGAGGGCTTGTACAGGACAATACAAATCAGGATACGATTTGTATTTCATCAAACCATACGCAAAATGACTCGTGTTTTTAAGCAGCAATTGTCTTAATGCAGGAGGATCTTCTGGCACTTTGGCATCATCGAGGAATGCTTCATCCAAGGCGTCGAGTTGGGAAGTATGTCCGTGAAGAAGGTGATAAAGGTCCATAAAGTATTTGCCGGAGCCCTTGATGGTGTCGCTATTTTTTAGCGAGACGCCTTTCAGGTAAGTCACATGAAGATCGGTACTGCTAATATATAGGTGGCGCGATCGTAGATATTGCTCATTTGGTAAATGGTTGCTTTTCGTTTTGCTGGGCTTTGATCCACACAGATAGCATCCACCCATACATAATCGATATGCATTGTATCCGATTCGACGGTCATCATTTCGCAAAGGCGATAAAAATCATCCAAGGCAAACGATGTGATGCTTGCTGTGTAACCAACGCCAGTGTCGATGTGCGTCTCGTGTAATTCGCCCCAGCGGTAAGATAAAGCAACAAATTCCAAATTGTTTTCTTCGAGTGGCTTTTTAACACAGCGAATGACTCTTCGGGAGGCGGCGTCTCTAATGTCGACAAGAACCACTTGAAATATCTTTTTCAATATGGGATTGGTGTAGAAAGGATCCAGTTAACAATAATGTACGTTGTTTTGTGATATCACCTTGACCGAGTTTATCCGCCGTTTCGTTGATCGTCATGATGTAGTTGAGCGAAAAAGAAAAAGAGAGAGAAGAAAAAGGAGGGTAACAAATGATTGACAGAATGAATGATGAATGACTCGGGCACGTATATTCGGGCGAACATAACAAAAAGGCGCTTCGCTGTAACACAAACGCTCAATGAAATGCCCCACCTTTGTTTCATCAATCAATGGGTGAAAGAGCAATACAGGTAGCCCTTTTTTATTCTCCGACAATCATAGTATATGTAACAGGAACAAGCTTAAATGAATAGTAGTTTATATAATAATGGCAGAATATCTTGGTTCAGTTATTATGGCATATTCGCTTGATGACTTTCGGTTCCCGAATTTATATTTATGGTGCATTTCATTTATAACCTTTGTCAGTGAACCTTACTTTACAGTTTTGGAAAGTCAAATCCCGCACGACTTTTTTTTTTTTGCTGATGCTCTCTCCCTCTTAATCCTTTTTTTTCCTTCACCATATTGGACTCCTTCAGACCATGATGACATTAGGTCAGTGTTAGGACTAGTTTAGAAGAGTTTCAGATCAGGGATGGCATCAACATTCGGTTTAGTTGATATAGGATAATTAAATATATTGAGATTAATGAGAGAGTATATGCTATTTTTTTTTTTTTTTTTTTTTTTTTTTTTGCACAACCTGCATTGTCCATGCTGTATAATGAATGGCTCTGTACACCTTATATAACCTAGAGAGCCATAATTGATCACACATGAAAGATAATAAAACAGTCAAATTCCCTGTTTATGATTATCCTCTATCATTCCATAGGCTAAAAAAAATAAAATAGGGCATACCTCCAGATCGACAATACCGTTATATTTTTACAGATAACATCTTGGAACATCCGTTATCAAAATCTTTTCGTTATGATCGCCAAAGGGCAAATGACAGTTTAAAATACCGCTACATAATTTTGGGCACCGTTATACGTGCTAGACCACTGTATCCGTGCGCCTAGCATAAGCCATTTGGCGATGCGGCGTTTAAAACGAAATTCATGCAAAAATCCTTGCAGAAATCAGGGTCTTTTCCCGCGTGTCATCTTTGGTGGCATGACGCCATTTCATACGAGAAACGGTTTCTTGATACAAACAAAGTCTACCTCGCACACAGAATGATTAATATTTCGTTTTTGTGTTGGAGGCTTTGAAATTTCCAAAAAAAAAAAAAAAAAATGATTAGCTTATCCTCTCTGATCAAACTCAATATATTTAATTATCCTATATCAACTAAACCGAATGTTGATGCTATGGTACAATAATGGCACAGTAACGCATCATAGATATAAATGATTGAACATTAATTAGACATACCATCAATCCAGAGTATGAAACAATAATTGGTTGTTTTCCAAGTATGTATGTAGCTGTTTATTAAATCAATCACCATACAAAACATTAAACGATACCACATCTTGGGGGGTTTTTTTTAGTAGATATCAAAAAAGGTAGCAGGAGGCTTAGCATCGCTGTCGTTGTCGATGTAGTCGTCGCCGTCGCCATGGCATATTACATGTTCTCCGTCGGTGGCATTTCCAAAGGTTTCAGGTGCCAGAATCCATTTGTTTCTAACAAAACTTCCGATCAAAGTGATGAAATCAGAAAAATCCAGTACAGTATGCAACGGTTCATCAAACGATTCAGTAAGTGGGATAGAAACAATGTAAAAAATATGCTTAGAAGCATCATCCTCATCATCAGCATGGGAGCCAGGGTGTTTAAAATTTAGCGACTTGATGTGCCTGATGCTACCATTTTCGTCGTACCAATTTACATTGCGTTTTACCTTTAAATACTCTTTCGGTTTCAAACGTAAATAGTGTTGGTACGAGTCAACACTGTCCTCTTCATCATCATCATCATCATCCTCATCATCGTCATCACCATCATTGATGCTATTGTTGCTATTGTTGTCGTTTGTTCGTTCGAGATGATGATGATAAAGCATAATGGTGGATGGATCCTTTACGTCAAAATTCGAAAAAGCTACGTCGGGACTATTGATTCGATGCGCAGGGTCGGATTTCGAATTTAAAGTCGATGTTGCAAAGGTTGGTAAAACACCGCTATACATCGCAGTCGCATCACCAGACAAAAATAGCAAAGCTAATTTATCTTTTGTGTGCATGATTTCGTAGAGTTTCAATTTCACGGATGGCATAGTGTTGATTTTCCAATGCGACACCTCCAGTTTTCTGTCATGATACGGTGAGAATGGCAAAATACTGTAAAATCGATCCTCTAATGAATTTTAAAATAAATAAAAAAAGGGTTTACATTCCATTTTTTTTTCTAAAATTAAAAGAGCGGTGTAAGGTCCGTTGTTTGCTTGAACATACCATTTTTACTGGCTTTGGAAATTAGAATGTTCTGCAGAAACGTTTGTCGACTGAGTTGATTGTGTAAAGTATAATGAAATTGGATGTACACTGGGTTGGACGTTCTTGTTCTCGTCCGTTCTGTTTCATAGTCGTCTTTGTAGTAATCAACGTTCATACTGGAGTCTGAAAATTGTTAAAATCAAATTTAAAGAAGGTGATTTCTTCGCAGGTCATTATGTCTTCAAATGCATAATATCCTTCGTAATTATGAGCCAATTGAATAAACCAATATTTGAGGTTGTTTTTCTTTTTGGCGATATTGAATTCACTGATCACCCACACACGCGTAGACCAATCCTTGATGAGCCCCACAAAAAATTCCATCGATCGTCGAATACTGTTGCTTCTTTGAAGGATATCGGATTTCCATTGTGACGCACGGAAGTGACGGTGTTCCTCAAATGTTGGAGCGATATATCTTGAATGAAGCGCGTCTAGAGGACAAACCTTTTTGTCACACTGATGTAATTCTCCATTTGAGTTCTTGCTGCTCCCTGTTATCCCAGTTTTCCGATGTTGACGACGCTTTTGATTGGTGATGGTTTCGCATATGTGATCGAGGGCTTGTACAGGACAATACAGGGGAGGATACGTTTCGTAATTCATCAAACCATATGCAAAATAACTCGTGTTTTCAAGCAGCAACTGCCTTAATGCAGGAGGATCTTTTGGCACTTTGGCTTCATCGAGGAATGCTTCATCCAAGGCGTCGAGTTGGGACGCATCTCCATGAAGAAGGTAATAAAGAGCCATATGATATAGTCTGGAGCCCTTGATGATGTCGTCATTTTTGATCGATAGTCCTTTCAGGTAAGTCACATGAAGATCGGGCACTGCTAATATATATGTGGCGCGATCGTAGATATTGCTCATTTGATGAATGGTTGCTTTTCGTTTGGCCGGGCTTTGATCCACACAGATAGCATCCACCCATACATAATCGATATGCATTGTATCCGATTCGATGGTCATCAATTCACAAAGTCGATAAAAATCATTTAAATCAAACGATGTGATGGTTGCTGTGTAACCAACGCCAGTGTCAATTAGCGTCTCGTGTAGTTCGCCCCAACGGTAAGACAAAGCAACAAATTTCAAATCGTTTTCTTCGAGTGGCTTTTTAACACAGTGGATGACTCTTTTGTAGGCGGCCATTTTGATGCTGACAAGAACCACTTGAAATGGCTTTCTCTGTCGTGGCTTGGTGTCTTTGAGTGATAAGTCTATAAAAATCAAAAATCAAAATAAAATGTCATATCAGTCAATATGGGGTTGGTGTAGAAAGGTCCAGTTAACAAAAATGTACGCTGCTTTTTGATATTACCTTGACCGAGTTTATCCACTGTTTCGTCGGTCGTCATGATGTAGTTGAACGAAAAAAAAAAAAAAGGAGAAGAAAAAGGAGGGTGACAAATGATTGACCGAATAAATGATGAATGGCTCGGGGCACGTATATTAGGGCGAACAGAACAAAAAGGCGCTTTACTGTAACACAAACGAGCAATGAGATGCCCCACCTTTGTTTCATAAATCAACGGGTGAAAGAGCAATACAGGTACCCTTTTTTATTCTCCAAGGATCATAGTATATGTAACAGTAAGAAGCTTAAATGAATAGTAGTTTATATAATGATGGAAGAATGTCTCGGTTTAGTTATTATGGCATATTCGCTTGATGACTTTTGGTTCCTGAATTTATATTTATGGTGCATTTCATTTATAACAGTCATCAGTGAACCTTAATTCCTTACAATTTTTGAAAACCAAATCCCGCACGACCTTTTTTTTTTTTTTTTTTTTTTTTTTTTGCGAGTGTTTAACAATCGTCTGTCCTATATGCAGGGTGGCGAGATCTGAGTGATGGACAACCCAGTGAGAGATGATTTTCTGTTTAAGCCTTTTTCTTTAAAAAGTTCTCTGTGTTCAAGGAATTAAAGAATCACTCCTCCCTCACTTGAAAAAAAAAAGACGCAGATCTTATTTAGGACATGCGGCCATTTTGTTAGCAAAAGGTGTTGATATTTCCGGATGAGGTTTGAGTCACTTCAGAGTATTCCATACAGTATATTGGTGATATGGTGCCGTGCAGCATTAACGTAAAGTGAACACCATGACTGTTACCTCTATATATATATATATATATATTTATTCAATTTCAAATAATTCTGACACATGCAACAGAGAAAGAGAAGAGGCTCTACATGGAGTCAGAGGCATAATGCAAGTAGTCATAATTAAGTTAGAAAACAATATCAAAACCATTCAGCACAATTTCAAAATGGTGGAGTTTATATCCCGAAGCGTTCGCCGGTTTTTTTATGCAATGTCTGTCTGTGTGTGTTTTAGCTCTCTGATAGACAAATTGACTTTAACCACAAAGGGCACAATTTTAGTTTATTTTGTTTGAAAAAAGATATTGCCAAAAAATAGGTAAGAAGACTGGCTTCAACTGAACCCTGAAGCCGATACCACGTCGTTATAACCGCAAACCACTGTCTGTCGAAGAATTGGCTTTACAACAACAACAAACCCCTTATTTTCTTCCTTTCTCTCGCTCTCTCATTTAAACCATGGCAAAAAACGTCGCAGCTTCATTGTTCTCGGTCCTCTTCATTCGCGGTCCGTTGATATCGGCAAACCGGTAATGTGGCAAAAAAAAAAAAGAACCCTCCCCCACGTGGGCGTGGTATGAAATGGGGTTTTCAGTGCCCAATCAAACCCTCTCTCCCCACCACCAAGCACCGCCCGTCCTGTCCCTCCATGTATACCATCCTAACGTTATCTGCCAGAGTTGAGTGAGGGTGAGTGACGGGTGATTTTATTTTATTTTATTTTATTTTCTTTAAAATTCAGTTTTTGAAATTTTTTAAAAAAAAATCCAACTGTCAAAACGGATATTCATGAATCACCCATGGGACAAACAAAAAACTAACACATATTGACGCAGTCAAAGCCTGAACAGTCCGTCACATGAGTACACGTTACAGCCTGGTTGCTGGATGTTATACATTGTTTCCAGGCCCCACCAATAGGACAAAACACAGAACATCGACCATTGGAACAGCTTGTTGTGAGTATTTGTGCCCTGATCATTGGATTGAGGACGAACAGACAGACCAAAACAAGAACATTCATAGAAAGAATCGATTTCATTTCAGTTTATTTTGTGAGTATGTGTGCGTGTGTGAGTGTTTAAGAAAGATATAACAAAAAAAAAAAAGATTTTATATATCTCTATATAAATAGAAAAAAGCCGCACCTTTTTCGATTTTTAAAAAAGGGGACGCTGACATTGACCCCGCTTCCCTCCTCTTCAATCACGCAGGAAATCAATCATATGACGAAGAAGAACAGGGGGGGGGGGAAAGCGGCGTCAACAACCAAATAGACTGCATTAAAAAAAAAAAGGTAGAAGAGTTTAAAATGTTTACGTAGATGCAAAGAAGCAACCCCCGTTTTCCCTCCTCTCTGCTCTTTTGTTTCTCGCTTGTACGGGTTACCATGCAGTTTTGCATCACATACACGCGCGCATCAATTGTTCTCCTTTTAGTCTCACCTCTTGTGGTTTTTTCTTCACGTCTTCAAAAAAAGACATCGGTGTTCAGCGTAGGATCGGCATGCTACAATTTTAAAAACTGTATCTACAGTCCTGTACAGTGTCTATCCCCTGAAACAAACCAAAAAAAAAAAAAAAAAATACAAATAAAATGCAATACCATCATCTAACGAGCAATGTCAATCTTTTCATACGCAAATAAATAGACATAGGATAGACACACCCCTCCCTTTCAGTGAGTCGGCGGTGTTCGAAAGACGGCAAAAGAGCACTATCAGACTCGAGAAGTGCTCACGGCATTTTTTTTTTTTTTTTTTTTGGGAGGTTAGAAAGGAAGTGTTTTATTTGAAATCAAAAAAGCATACTTCTTGATGAAGCCATGTATGTACACTAAACGAACTCGTTTTTTTCTTTCATAAAAAAAAAAGAACAAAAATAACACGACGGTATCACAATTTTTGATTTCATCCCGCAGAAAATCACTTGTATAAAGCTTTGCATTGATTCCAAAGGGATCAACAAGGTAAAATCATCGATTTGCCACCATACTCATCCCCTCTTCAAGAAAAGATTAATAGCGTGTATCTAGTTCACTCGTTTCTACAGTTTAATGTCCTCTTTTATGTTTTACCCTCCTCTATTGCATGCACACCTACCCACCCACACACACACAAAACGAAAGATGTCATCCGCTCGTGATATAATTTTTACTAAGTGGTAAGGAGAATTCATATGTAGATGATTGTAAGGTTTTTATTTTATTTAAAAGAAGTCAAAACAAATCCATTCTATTTCTAAACTAGAAAACTAAACGAAGATGATAATTCTATCACCCAGTGAATCATCGCATCGTCACCTATATTTATCCCCCCCAAAAAAATAATCATTAATTGACCCAGTTTCCTTTCTATCAAGTCAGGGGAAAGTACTTACCAATTCTTCAGCAGCGGTGGGATGAATGGCCACACAACTATCAAAGTCCTTCTTGGTAGCTCCCATTTTAAGCGCGACGCCAAAGCCTTGAAGGATTTCATCACTACCACGACCCAACAAATGCACACCCACCACTTTTTCCTCGGCACCCACTACTACCAATTTATACGCCGTAGGTTCCTTGTGTTCCAGCATTGAGAAATACATATTGACAAACTTGCTAGTGTATACCTTGACTTGATCATCCCCGTATTGTGCACGTGCTTGAGGTTCAGTCAGACCCAAGGCACCGGCGGTTGGGTGCGAGAAGACCACCGTGGGCACATTGGTGTAATCGAGTTTGGATGTTTTGAATTGGTCACCGCCAAAAAGTCGATCGGCCAATTTGCGTCCGGCAGCAATTGCCACTACATTAACAAAAAAAAAGAGTTTCAGTGTGAGAAAAACAAGATCTTACCAAACATAAGAAAGGACTTACCAGGGGTCAATTCTTCACGACCGCAGACATCACCCAAGGCATACAAACCAGGCACTGAGGTATTTTGGTATTCATCCACAATAATATGACCACGTTCCGCTGTGGATTGCACACCGGCACCGCCCAAGTTGAGGGACTTGACATTAGGATCACGACCGGTGGCCCAAAGCACACAATCCACTTCCAATACCTTATCAGTTTCAGCGCCTTCCGAGTAACGGACTTCAATACAACCAGAGGCGGAGCGTTGCAAGGAGTGCACCTTCGATTCCAAAGCGAAATCCACACCCACCGTTTGCATTTCCTTTAACAAGTTGTCACGAATGATAGGATCAAACGAACGTAAAATATGTTGTGTACGTGAAAACACCGTGGTCTTGGTGCCCAAGGTGTTGAAAATGCCAGCCAATTCAATCCCAATGTAACCCGTGCCCACTACCGCCACACGTTGAGGTTGGTCTTCCAAATCGAAAAATCGGTCCGAGTTGATGGCAAGCTCACCACCAGGAATATCGGGTTGGACGGGGTGACCACCTTGATGATAAAAAAGAAAGAAATGGTTGAGTTATTTCTACACAAATACACACACACACACACACACACTAGTCCATGCCTCTTTTTCTTTATACCTGGAGCAATCAAAATATGTTTGGCTTTGAGATCAACCGCTTGACCATCAGGACGTTGCACACGCACGGTATGTTGATCCACAAAACTGGCCCAGCCTTGCACATGTTCGACCTTGTCGTTGCCCAAATTACGTTCATAGATGCCATTCAATCGCTTCACATAGGCGTCCCGTTTTTGTTTGAAAAGAGGCCAGTTGAATGTGGCGGTATTGTCTTGGTCGCCATAGCCATAATGTTTGGCATCCCGTAAAGCTTCGGCAATCGACGCTATACAATAATAATAATAAAAAAGGATGAGCACGAAAAAAACCTACTACGCTAAAAAAAAAAAAAAAAAAAAAAAAAAACCATCATATCGTACCTGCATTCCACATGACTTTTTTAGGCACACATCCAACATTCACACAGGTTCCTCCAAGTCGATCTTGACCTTCGATAAGAGCCACACTGGCCCCATGGATCCCACTGGCTCGTCGTGCTGAAGCCAATCCACCGGATCCACCACCAATCACAAGATAATCATATACTTTGTCTTCCACCGTCATGTCTGTTGTTGTTGTTGATTTGTAAGAAAGAGAGTGAAGAAGAAAAAAAAAGGGGTTGGGTGTTTTTTTTTTTATTTTATTTTTTTTATTTGTGAGCGGATGACTAATTCAGGTCGCGCTCCGAAAAACGTAACCCTACCACCGAGAAAAATACACTTGCTTGGCGTTGATTACTTTTTGAAATTTTCATTGGATAGATCAAGTGGGGTATTTTTTTTTTTTTTTTTTGAGTGGAATCAGGTACCACATAATGATCACCTTTATCAACCATAACTATAATCATAAATATATATCTATATAGTGTCAATCATGGTATATTTTATTTTTGTATATATATATATATATATATATATGTATTTAAAAGGGTGGATCTATAGTTAAGAGGCGGAGTGTAAGTAAACTACGTGTTCAGAAGTGAAACAATGTTTGATGCCGTATTTTTTTTTCTTTTTTTTTTCTATTTGCTTTATTTGAAAAATTCTAGAAAAATGCAACCGAAATTACGCAAGGATTACAATGACAACAAAGATGGAAAGATAAGCTGACGTATAGTGACAGCATTCCCTACCGCTATCAGTTCATCCTCTAGTTCAAATTTCGTATTGCGATATGAAACAACAAATCATCGATATATATATATATATAACGAGACACCGTAAGTGCTTCTTTATTTTTTTTTAAAAAAAAAAAATTCCTCAAAGAAAAGCTAACCATGCCTTTGAATAGAAGTGAGGGTGCTCATAATCATAATGGAAGTCTTCGTTTTGTTGTTGTTGCGGCTGGCACACTAACCCTTTTTTTCTTCTTACTGCAGTCCGGCGCGTGAAATTAGACTCTGACAACCCCTTAGGCGGCCCAACCGGGCCGTGCTCCGTGTGTCTTCAATGGATCTATTTTTTCTGTGCTGAAAATAAAAGGGAAGGGATGATAGGCCTTTGGAGGGGAAAAAAAAGGTTCAGACTCCGCACACATGATTTTCTATGCCTCCCAATTTTTTTCGGCTTTCTTTTCTTTTTCCCTTTACAAAAAGTCTGAATGATATGATGGCAAGGCTCATGGGGGTACTGGTGATCTAGGATTAGTGTTAGAACTTGATTTAGGGGCATTTTCAAAAATGCAAAACAAACATCATGGGGAAACGCTTTCATTTTGGATTCGTGATTTCTAACTTCCACTAGATTAGCTTTTTCATTGTAGAATAGTGCTATTAGCTTAGATTAGTGTTAGTTGTCATAGTTTATACTGTATTCATATATGAATTAAACATGTTTTTTTTACCAGTCATCTCTTTCATGCCATTTATAGTCTTGTTGAATTGGAAAGAGTAAAAGCCGGTTGTGAGTGTGAGTGCGTGTGCGTGTGTGTGTTTATGTGTAGGAAGAAGGGCATGTACTTGTACAAAAAAAAAAAAGTCCACCACAGAATATTTTGTTATCTGTCTTCTTCCTCTTCATTTTGCACTTGAGTGGTTTATAGATAGTAGCAATGATAGGGTTAGTGGTAATGCTAATTATTCCGGGCGGGATAAAGTATGTCTCTTTATATTTGCTTCAATGAAAAAAAATGTCCCATTAGTCTGACCTTCATGTCTTGTGTGCAGTAAGACCCCTTTTTAATTAGCATTGCTCCATCTTTGAATAATGGTGACCGTTGTTGTTTTGTTATTAACAACTGCTCCATTAATCATTCACATGTCTTGTACAGAATATTATCTCCTCCTATTTTACAATTGTTTTCTTTATACTAGTGATTGACCATTCTTCAAAGCTCACGTTAACATCCGTCTTGCTTCCTAGAAATAGATCCTTCCAATAAATCCCTTGTTACAGTACGATGCACTTCTCGTTTTTAGTGTTAGTACCTGCAATAAAACATGTTCATTTTTTTTAAACCATTCTCTGAGCCTTCCCCCCCCCATTAGATAGTAATCAATAATCACTTTTGAAGCTGTATTTGTGCGTGTGTGTCCTACCAACACTTGTTCTCTCTAATTCACACGCTAGGAGCACTTCGTTCTGAGAGGGACTGGCGGGAAGTTATATTGATATGAAATGTGTGGCTGGATTCGCGGGCGCTAACATTCATAGGGATCAATCTAGAACATACCGCCGCTATCCCGCTCAGCTAAACTGTACGTATTTTACGCTACAGTGCAGTATTTCCAGCTAAGGATTACTATTTATTTATTTGCATGTAAAAAGAAGCTCCAAACTGAAGTCAGTTGAGTGAAAACGGCACGAATTTCCTTTAACGTCATCAAAAACCATACGTTCAACAGCCTTCCCTTGACATCCAGTATGTAGATCAAAAAAAAAAAAAAAAAAAAAAAAAGTGAATCACGTCCCTGCTGAACTCCATCATATCATACAAGTAGAGTAAATAATTCTTGACAGTGGACACCTCCCCGGCCTGATGATCACATTCCCTTCTTCTCATTTCAGAATAAATAGCGTGCCCATTCAGTATTTTCTTGTGTTGGTAACAACAAAAAATTCTTCCCTTTTGAGGATTTGACACAATCCTATGATATTGAAGAAAACAACAAACAGAGAAAAGCCAACAATCATAAAAATAAAAAATCGATTTTTTTTTTATTGTAGATTCATATAAAAAGAGGAAGAGCTAACGAATGTGATCTATATTTTCAAAGGGGTGGATGACCATTTACCCTGTTTTTGTTTGTCCACCGCTAACACCAATCTATTGGCACCATCCCCCCAAAAAAAGTTAACACGCTTCTACTCATCATCATCGTTTTTTTTTTTTTTTTTCTGCAAAACCTACTTCAGAATAAGTTGCCGTTGATATGATTCGAAGATCCGTCGCGGGTTTTAGCCCGCCAACCATTTCATCGTTTCGGAACCGATGACTGAACTTTTTTTCAATTTCACATTTAGTAATCATGATCAATCCTTTATCGCCGCACACACACACACACACACAAATAAAATGACTTACCAGTTGATAGATAAGAGAGCCGCCGTCCGTCGCCGCACTGAAATACTTGCCAAAAAAAAAAAAAAATAGGTGCAGGACATTTTTCACCAAAAAAAAAAAGGGGGGGGGAGTTCGGTTCATTCGTGGGATGGGGATAGGCGTTTGGCTTGATGCCATTGGCATGGATTCATCGGTCAACCTTCATTGGTGATGGATTGTCTGTTCATAAGAAGAAGAAAAAAAAAAAAAACGGGGCTGGTGTTTTTATTTTTTTGCTTCGTCTTGTTTGCCATCCGGGCGCCGAAGTCGTTCGTGTGCAAATGTTCTTCTCAGGGTGTGAGTGGACACTTTGACGGTCATGTCACGTTGGACATCACTCAGGGTTGCATGGCTTTGTTGAGAGACGAGTCGCTTCAGTTGACGGATGTCACGTTCCGTCAGGATTTTTTTGCGCCCTGAGCCTTTTTTCCTTTCCAATGAGCCCGTTGCCTCATACGCCTTGATGATGCGGCTGATCGACGACCGATGGACCTTCAATTCAAGACCAATGGCCTCCATCGACATGCCTGCTTTTCGATATGCAATGACTTGTGCTTTTTGTTCAGTTGTTAACACCATAGATTTGTAGAAAGTAATAAAAAAAAAAAAAAAACAGGAGGTGAATTCTTATGGGCGACGGTGGCCTTGGAGGGGGGATCACTTTTCAGTGGCTAAGTTCTAATCATTTTCTCCCGGACTTTCAAAATCGTTCCCATTTTTTTTTCTAATATATTAGTAAAGCATCTTTTTAATCTCCACACCAGAGAATTTCAAAGAGTCAGCGTGTTTTTTTTTTTCTTTTTCGAAAAGCACGCCATAGATACTGTGTGGTGCGCACAGTTTATCATCGGAAAACAGGACTAATCTCAGGCATTTATTGGTTTATGGCAATTTTCTTCCGTTGTGTGTGCTTAAAGTGTGAAATAAAAGAGGAGATGCAGATAGCAAAAATAAGTGATACAATTGATATAGTTTTATAAATGGCATGATCTTTTTATAAGAAATCGAAAATATTTGAGGCTGCGGGTATGTGCATTTTAATAGGATATATAAGGCTGTGGATAGTTGGGGCTGTATGTAATCTGATGTGTGAAATGACAAGTGTGAGAATAGGTGAAGATTCAGTGGTAAAAAAAGAAAATAAAGTGATAAGGCAGACACACAAATGATGAAGATATATATTGCTTTTCGGGAAACAGCAATACGACATTATGCTTATATTTTTATTCAGGTTTTTAATTGCACTGCTGTAATGCTTGTTGTAGAGAAAGTCTGACATAAGTGAGTCAAAGTTATGTTTTTTATTTGATAAAATGATGGAAGGTCTTTATAATAAAATAGGGGGATGCAGATGTTAAAATAATAAATTTCTACTACCAAGGTATTTTTGGATGAGGTGGAGATGAGGGAATAAATCATTGGATTGTGAATAGATGATTGAATGATTATTGGATCGGAATTGATTATGACAGTTACCAGTCATGGTAACATTAAAGACTGTTGTATAACGTCCTTCTCCACCTCTTTTTTTTGTACATCTCCAAATCATTACCTATATTTATGTGTATTACTGTATAACAAAAGTAAGTAAATGTGTACATGTGTGATAGTGAGACTGATTTTTTTTATTGATCCACAGGGGTATACACCGTTTGGCGCTGCGGTCTTTGAAATGAAAATTCATGCAAAAGTCCTCTCCCCCTTTTTTCAGAAACCAAGTTCCATTGAGACAAATAAAATTGGAGAATATTAGTAAAATATAGAAAGAAAGAAACAACCATTGAGGACAAAAAAAAAAAAAAGACTTACCAGAAACAATCCAGCGATATGTGCGCGAATAAAATATAAGAGGGATAAGAATAATAAGAACGGTATGTTGATAGTTTGAGGAATAAGAAAAATAAAAATGAATGTGTGAAGAGAGACTAAAAGCAATAAAAATTTCTCTTTAAAAAATTCATGCCGACAATACATACTCTATTACTAGAGGATGCAACCTTATCTGTGTAACGGAATTCGTAAATGATAAGTAGGAAGTTGAGGTTAGGAATGGGATGGACATGAAGGAGAAACTAACGTGAGACTTGAAGAACGGTCAACCACTAATCTAGTGTGACTCCCAAAAAGAGGGATCTAACGTACTGTAAAATACATGAGAAAGACGAAAAGGTTATTATCTTTATTGAAGCATGAGAATAGCCAACGCGCATCTAAATAACGGCTGATCTGCCTAGGGATCTCTAGTACAAGACATGAGAGACTGGGCGAGACTCTAGTTGGACATATTTTTTATTGAAACATGTAAAAGAGACATATGTTTTATTGAGATGTAGGTAAAAACTATGGACAAATGTAACACTAAACTAAGCCAATGAAGTATTGTAATGGTGCTCTTAAATCTTGGGATCCAAAATGGAAATGTTTCCTCATGATGGTTGGCATCCCTGAACTTAAACCCTTTCTACACTCGTCCAGATACTAATCTAAGTCCAACATAACCGCAAAGAAGTTGAATGATGTAGAAAAAAGAAAGGGGGAATAAAAAAGAGGAGATAAAAGACCCGTTACTTATGCGGCATTTGAAATAGGTTATTTTCTGCTCCAGGCAGACAGGGCACCTTTTTTTTTCAGGTCTGTTCAATCTTGATTATATTATCCATCCCTGTCCATTGTCCTTCATTGTTTGTATCAAGTTTATGTTGATATTATTCCAAAGTACCATGAATTCGATTCTTATGATTATTTTTATTGATTCCTCTTTTTACCATCTTCGCGAAAAGATAAGGGGGACTTTGGTGTGCTGGTCTGCGCATAAAATGAATCAACACCTATCGACAGTTGAAAATGTTCATGAGAAGAAAATCCGGGATGGCTGATTGGGAACCTAAACAATTTTTTTTTTTGTCCTTATCGTCTTGTATTTAGCAGGGTAATGCCGATTAGAAACTTGTTTGGACGATAGATGAAAGTTGCAATTGAGATTAGTAGTCGATGAAGATTTTTCTGGACCTTCCTTTTCTGGAAAGACTGGAGACGAGCCATCGATTGTTACTGGTGTAGCATCGTGTTCGAACGGACATACGTTTGGGTTTCTTCACATTCTGGAATGCATGCAAATAGTACTTGACAATGCAAATGTTTGCTTTGTTTATGAACCTTCTAAGTACTGCCCGTATGAATCGTACCTTGATATGGACATATGATGTCGGGTGTGTCTTTTCCAAACTTGTTTCTACGTGTAAATAATCATGGACATTTTCGTTACTAACTTCACTTTTTTTTTTTGAAGCTATAATAAAATAAAGCTCGTTATTTAACACTCTTCCACTTTCTTGAAGACGATGGCAGGAGCTTGAATGCTTTAACCTCGATTCTTAGGAGATGCTATAGACAAGGTATAGACTACCGCTAGACCAGGCTCTGCGGGCTTTGAAAGACGTTAAAGGTTCCCGCATTTTTTTTTCTCTGACTTTTTTTTTTAATTCCATTCTCTCTTTCACTTGGTGTCTTCTCTGTTTTATCTTATGGATGATTTCCCAGATGGTTATTTCTACATTCAATCTCGATCCTCGGGAAAAGTCATCGATGGTAAACAACAACAACAACAACAGCCGGTGTCAACTTACCGTCGTACTTTTGAATCTCACTTTATTTTTTTTTTTTTTTTTTTTTTTTTTTTTTGTAGTGGACGGGGCTTCCATGAAGGTATTATAAGACTTGTCATCTTGGGAAGCGTCACTTCTTTTTTTTTTTCTTCAGTATGAAACTGATCAATCAGGACATTGCTTTTTTTATTTTTATTTTTTGCCTCGGGGCGACAGGATGATGCGACGATTTTGTTATGGTCACCGAAACATAATAGCGACGATCGAGACAATCAATTATTCTATTACCAAGGTAAAACTCCCTTCGTCTCTTCTCACTTCAACGTTAACACAAAAAAAAAAAAAAAAAATCCATCTCTTTCTCACTGCTTTTTTTTTATATATATAGATGGATTCCTGATCAACAAACATTCACAAAAGTGATCGATG
>MCGE01000052.1:0-180511 GCA_002105175.1 Absidia repens | reverse complement strand
AGAAAATGGTCACGGAAAATGAAAAAACAATGGGACGATCTTTTGCCTGCAGCATTATACGCCTACCGAATCAAGAAAACATACCAAGCTCAAGATTTCACCCTACGAAGCCTTTTTTGGTCAACCTCCTGTTCTCCCAGATCAAGGTGTATTATATCAAGTTGGTAAATCAATGGGTTTTGAACGTTTGATTAAGCTTTGGGGAATCCGTGCAGTCATTGGAAACCGATGCCTCCATACTTCAAGAGAAAAACAATGCCCAAGGTTTTACCTCAATTTATGAGTTGGTGATAAAGTGTGATCATGGATCATAAGCGCGAGGGGGAAAAGGAAAATTAGCTCCAATTTTCCTCCTCCAAGATATATCAAATCATTGAATGTTACAAGGACTCCTATAGACTCATGGATGAACAAGGCGTGGTATTCAAGCACCGCGTTCATGGAAAGTCTCTACGCAATACTACCAACGAACTGACAACCTCTTAGTATTATTTCCTCGGTTTAGCAGCGGGAATGTGTTGTGATGACGGTCCTCTTTTGATTTTCTCTCTTTTTTTACTCCGACTCCATATTAGATTTTAGACTTTATTAATATTTTTGACATTTTATATTTTTATCTCTCTTTCCCTTTTTTCTTCACCCTATATTCTTATTTTATTCATACTCTAAACCGTTCTCAATATAACGGTAAGTACTTTTTGTCTCCTCCCCTCTCTTTATTTTATTATATTCTTATTTTATATTTAATCTTTTATTATGCAATAAATAGGTTTTTAGTATACATAATTTTATTTGGTTTAACAGCCCCCTTTTTTTTGATCTCCCTCTTCTTTTTTTTTTTTTTTACGGAATGCCTTCTTCAGATCTCCAATGGTTCAGGCGATCGTTTTAGTTTAGAGATCAGAAGTGTAGTAATATTTCAATAAAAAGAAAAGTTTATTCATGAATGAGGAATGAGGGTATTTTTTTTTTGACGGGGGAGGTGGGGGGCTTTTTTTAATAGACAGCAGGTAGTCTTTTTTTTTGAAGGATAGCGGGAACCTTTTTTTTTTTTTTGATAGACCACAGGAACTGTAATATTTGATAAAATAGAAGACGTTATAAAAAATAAGTGATATAACAGATATGGTTTTTATTGAATAAAATGAGGAAGGGTTTTTATTAATAAAATGGGAAAAAGAAGGCTGTGCTAGTTGTGGCTGTGGATATTGTCGAAGAATGGTAATATGAGGCTATGGGAAGTTGGTTATCTATAGATATAAGTATATATGCCTAAGTAGTGGATACTCGAGGCTGTGTCTTATACCTGTATAGGAATGACAAGTGTGATAGTGTGGGAAATGATTAGTGACAGATGACAAATACGACAGGAACCCCTTTTTTTTTGATAGACAGCTGGAATCCTTTTTTTTTTTTGAAATATATCAGGAACCTTTTTTTTATAGATAGAAGGGCCCCGCTTTTTGTTTTGATAGATAGCAGGAGTCCTTTTTGTTTGATAGATAGCAGGAGCCTCCTTTTTTTTTTTGTTGACGGACCTCTGGATATTTTTGTGAAGGGAATTTAAATAAAACCCCGCTCAGCCTGAATTATTTTTCAAGGGGCATCCCCCATTTTCTCTCTCTTTCTCTTTCTTTCCTTTTTTTTAAACAAAAATTCATTTTTTCTTCACTGTTTTTTGCTCGTTGTGGAGGTGGTGGCCTTGGCTTTCTGTTAGGACTAGTTTAGAAGGGTTTTGAGATTAGCGATTACAAGATGCATGGGGAAACCCTTTCATTTTGCTTCTAGAATCTTGGGGAAATGTCTTGATTAGCTTAGTATATGTATATGTCTCTTTTCTTCAATAAAGCATATCTCTGCTTCAATAAACCTTGTCTTTGTTTGAAAAAAATGTGTGCTTAAGCTTCATTAGAAGTTTGGAGATCCCCTTTTATAGAGATCCCTTTTAGAAATCCCTTTTTTATCGTACATCGTACATCGTTCCTTCTTCTACACCATTCATCTAGATTAGCGCCTCTCTCAACTACTATTAGCGGCCCCTATTTTTACATCTTCTTTCCTTTTAGTATAGTATTGACTATCATGTTTCAATAAAAGTTTTTTTTATTTTGCAATGAACATTGGGTAACAAAGCTATTCTACTGTGGTAGACTAATCTGCATACTAATGTACATACTAATATACTGTGGTAGTCTATTCTACATGCTACAGTATTCTTGTTTGGTAGTCTATCCCTATAGTGTGGTGATCTATTTTCCAAACCAATTTAGTACGGTAAATGCTTCTGCGTCCTATAATGTTGTAAGCAATACT
Organism: Absidia repens; assembly: GCA_002105175.1. NCBI lineage: Eukaryota > Fungi > Mucoromycota > Mucoromycetes > Mucorales > Cunninghamellaceae > Absidia > Absidia repens. The sequence continues at coordinate 178,198 of MCGE01000052.1, read as the reverse complement.
GAAGCGTAGGGGTTTGTTATTATGGCTGTAGGCTTTCCCGACTTCGTTTTTTTTTTGTTGACGACCCTCCAGATTTTTCTGTGACAGGATTGAAAATCAAAACCCGCTCAGCCTGAATTATTTTTCAAGCGGCATCCCCCATTTTCTTTTTCTCTTTCTCTTTCTTTTTCTTTTTTTTTTAACAAAAAGTCATTTTTTCTTCATTGTTTTTGGCTCGTTGTGGACCTGGTGGCCTTGGCGTTTTGTTAGGACTAGTTTAGAAGGGTTTCAGAAAAGGGATTACAAGATGCATGGGGAAACCCTTTCATTTTGATTCTAGGATTTTAGGGGTTGTAGTGATTGTCTTAATATGTCTCTTTTCTTCAATACAACATGTCTCTGCTTCAATAAAATTTGTCTTTGCTTCAATAAAACCTGTCTTTACTTCAATGATGTGTGTTTAAACGTCATTAAAAGTTCGCAGATCCCTCTTAGAGATCCCTCTTAGAGATCCCTCTTAGAGATCCCTCTTAGAGATCTCTCTTAGTGTATGATAGGATGTACTCCTGCTCGGAATCGGCTTTGAATCATTGATTCGGAATCAATTTCAGCAAGTTCAGCAGCTTCAAACAGTCTTGCGTAGAATGTTCTTGGATGTTCGTCAATACCTTGCACCATGTTGTTGAAGGCATACTCATATGTTTGTATGAGTCCAGGGGTGATATATTGATCCATCAATTTTTTCATGACTTCGGAGTATGAAAGTGGGTCTTTTGTTTTTAGCAATTTGTTTACAAAAGTCCTAGCAGCGTGGTACAATTGTGTCTTGAGTATAATCAGCTTGCGATCTTCATCATTGATGTTTGAGAGTGCAAAGTAGTTACAGTATCCATGTTTGTTTAAAATTTCTGAAGTCTTCTCCTTCAAATCCAGAAAATGGCATTAGCTTCATTTTCGGTTGGTAGATAGGTCCATTAGCCAACACAGTTTGTTCGTTCATCTTGTTTTTGGTTTCCAATTTGTATTTTTGAAAGTTTTGATAAATATTTCGGAGGTAGGGTTTGTAAGTGTGGACGTTGCGTCTTGAAATCTTGGCAGAGTTTACTTGAGTTTGAGGCTATTAAAAGTTTTGAGTGATGTTTCTTTGGAAATTTTGAGTAGATATCCCTGTAGTGAGCACCAAATATGTTGCGGCTAAATTTGTGATTTTAGTCCAACTGGATTGTGTTTTTGTAGGTTTTTATGTTTTTCTGGGTTGAATAGGATGTCTTGAGTTATCCTTTAGTATAGCTTTTGCTTGTTTAGAGCTTGAAAAATAAATTTGTTCCTTGGGGCGGAATTTGAAATATCTTGTTCCTGATTCGGACAAAAATAGAATAGAGAGTAGTGAGCACCAGAACTTTTGTAGATAAAGTCCAACTGTAGAGAAAGTTTATAAAAAATAAACTTGGAAAAGTAAAATAAAATAAAAAAAGAAAAGTATTGACCTTTGTTGGTTCAATAAAAATAAGTGTATAACACACAGTAAAAATAAAATAAAAAGAGGACTTGTAGTCACAAAAAATAAAAGAAAGTTTCTATATAGACGATAGAAACAAAATAAAAATAAGACAGTGATTTGGTGGTTAAAAACCTTTGTACTGAATTTTATAAAAAAGATTGAGTAAATATATAGAAGATAAGAACTAAAGAAAAAGAGATTACTGCAAAAAATGGTGAGGTATTTATACTAAAAAAAATTAAGGGATAATTATATGTAAGGGGCGGGAACGGTGTTTATAAAGGACTTGAGTTTAAAAATGACAGCGGTAGCAATGTGACGAGAAAGAAGGTTAAAACATACGAACGAACCAATAAAAATAAAAATAATAAAAATAAGAAAAGAAAAAAATGTTTATGCACTTCAATCGCTTGTCGCCCAACCGAGAGCAGCAGTAATACCGAAGATGGCATTAAAAAAATCATGATTCGTTTCTTGTTCAACATCTTGGGGCCCTGGATAAGCTGGACCTCCAGCGTCGTTATCAATCCAGTCATCTCGCTGGGTGACATCTCGCCATATTACTCGGTACGAATCCATCATGCCTTGTTCATGTAACATGCTTCGTAGTAGCTGTCTTATTCGTTCGGTGTAATCAACTGGTGGTGGGGCGTAGATAAGGTGAGCTAATTTGATAATGCTTGGCGCCAATTCGTGGGTCAACAAGGATGTTCGTTTCCAGCGTGCGCTCCTCTCTTGATATAAGGCTTCTTCGTATTTAGAAATCCCTCTCAGTGTTCCATCGTAGAGATCCCTTTTTTATTCATCATTCCTTCTTCAGGCTTTTTGGTTTTGGCTCAAATAAGCCAGACTTTTTTGGGGGGATTGTCGTATTTGTCATTTGTCATCATCCACATATATCAGATATGCGATTACCCATCGCGTCCCAACAATTGTACCTTGTCACCCTCCAGCATAACCTCACACGGGCTATGTTTTACTTGGTATACAATCAATATCAAAGATTAATCATCCATCTATTCCATAATACACTATTTTATTCCCCCATCTCGAACTCTACCAATAATCCATGATCATCTATCATCATAAAAATTTATTATTCCAGCATCCGCTTCCCATACTTTTACTATAAAAACCCACTGTCATTTTATTTAATAAAACCATATCTGTTATATCACTTACTTGATTGACTTTACCATACTCAAATTATTACAGACATACTACTACTGTATGTCCACTGTGTCAAAATTTCTAGTCTACTGGTATGTATTTGTTGGTGATAATTGTTACAGGGAAGATGTCACTTTTTAAAGATGAGCACAAAAAGGAAAAATAATTTTGCTTCTCGATCCACCATGGCCCCCCTACGATCTCGCCACAGCAATGGAAAAAAATTTGGAAAACACGAATCGCTCCAACGGCTCGAAATGTTTGGTACCGCGTTCTCCTGAATAAATGGCCCGCTCTCACTCGTCTCCATTATTTCATGCCTCACCAATTCCCCTCTCCCTTCTGCCCTGCATGCCCCCTCCATTATATATATAATTATTAATTTATTGGCCACCGCTCTTTTGACATGAGTCCAAGTATTTATTCAATAAACGACACGTTAAAAAATTTGAAATCCCGCACCGAGTCAATATCATTAGAGTAGTTGTAAAATACCTTCTCTACAAAAAATAAGACACATTGTATGAGGCGAGTTTGGTCTCATCTGAAAACTATTGAAAAGCTGGTTACGATACTGTTAACCCATTTTCAATTCAATTCAACCATGGTTTTGTATAGCTTTTCAAAGGTCTTGTTTGAATAAAGTTTGTGGAACACATCATTTTTCCTCTGGAATGTTGAGATGGATTTCTATTGGTTCCCGCTCGAATTTTCTTTTTTTTTAAAAAAAAAATCCCCCCCACGATTTTCGTTTTTCACATTTTCTCAAGAATAAGTCAGGTAAATCAACACACACATTGCACTAACTGCCTTTTTTTTCAACAAAGAATCATTAGTATTCGTGCTTTGCTAGTTGCTCTGTGTTTGTGCATAGGCACGACGGACGAAGGAAAACGACGAAGGACGAAAAATGGAAAAACGACACACGAAACACGAAGCACGAAAAAAAAACGAATTGAAGCACAGATACAGGGCGCTTGCAGGGCATTCGACTGGTTTTCACCTTTGGCTACAGGAAGATGTATTTTTGTTCTTCCTGGCTTCGTTAGGGAGAGAGTTTGCCCTTCTGGAGTGGTGGGTGCCGATCAAGTTCTACCTCCTCGTGGTGGCACCTGGGTAACGCTAAAAGAACTTGTTAGATTAGAACTGTACTGTAGCTTAGATCAATATGGGAATAGTGGGGGGGTTAGCGATAGAAGAAAAATACATTGCCTTACAATATACCAATCAATAAAATTATGTCTCCTCTTTTGCCAACCAATAAACCTACTGTACGTATATGTTGTCTTTCTTTTTACAATATTCTGTATACTGTATTGGCTTCCTTTTGCATTCTTTTTATACGGTATGCCTTCTTATTGTATATAGTACATTCTGTATACTACAGTGTGTTTCTTTTAGCATTTTCTTTTAGCATGTCTTGCTCATACTGTATACTGCATTGACTTCCTTTTGTCATGTTTCTTTTATACACTGTGTTCTGTTTTGCCATTCTTTTATCATGTCTTCTTACGTATGTATTATGTATTCTGGAAACTGCAGTGACATTTTTTATAGACTGTATCCTGTTTTGTTTTTCTTTTACCGTGTTTTCTTACATATTCTGTATTTTGTAAACTGCACTGTCCTTCTTTTTTCATGTCTGTTTTATTTTGCATATACTGTAAATGTAGCAATTAAAATAAAACAAAATGTGACTTGATCTGTGTTGTATTTTGCATATGAATGTAGCAATGAAATAAAATAAAATGTGACATTGATGTAAATCATGCACAATGTAAGTGAAATAAAAATAAATTCAAATACAGCGCTACAATGCAAGGGCTCAGACCATATATGGGTATCATGATCTGATTTCACTTTTTCATGTCTTTGAAAAAGAAACCCATTTATCATATCAAACCGTAGTAGTAGTTATACTGTTTCATACCATAATCACATCATTATAAAAAGATGCTTGATTTATATCAAATAAAGGTTATCAACATTCTCATCTTATTTTTTATTTTTTATTTTACTTTTATTTTATTTTAAAAAACCTAAACTACAACAATCTGAATCAGTCACAATGCTGTAATATTTTATGTGAATACGTTATAGGAATAAGTGATATAACAGATATGGTTTTTATTGAATAAAATGAGTAAGGGTTTTTATAATAAAATGGGGAAAAGGAAGCTGTGGATGTGATCTAAGAATGGTAATTTGAGGCTGTGGGTGTAACTTGAGAAGTTGGTTCTCTGTAGATATGAGTGTATATGCTCAAGCCGTGGATACTTGAGGCTGTGTGTTCTACCTGTATAGGAATGACAAGTGTGATAGCGTGGGAAATGATTAGTAACTGTCGCATTCCTGGTTTCTGATTCGTAATACAGTATGTACAGTACATCAAAATATCTATACCATCATCATTTGTACAGTATATCCGCCTTATCTCTTCATTCTATCTTCTACCCCTGAATTCCCCACTTATTCCCACACTTGTCATTCATTTCACTTGTAGCGTCAGAGTTCTTGATAAATAGTCCCCTGGTAGTCTCACCAGTTTGAGAGGCTAGAGTGATAAAAGAATTGAAAGTTGTCAATTGTCTGATCGATCTCAACAGAACCACCTGCAATCGTTAAATACACGCCTGATGAAGGAATGGGTAAAGGTAAAAAAAATGGAGGACGAGGGAGAGGTTTTTTGTTTATTAAAAAGATTGTTCCAGCTATTTATCCTAACTATCATTGCCTTCGTCACATACATGCAAATACACTCTATTCTAGCGGAACTAAACTAAGGACGATCTGACTAATACTATCATTGAATAGGGGAATAAACGTGAACGGACATATCATGAACGGTATGGTTGTCGATGAGGGCAGTTCATAATTGTGGTGAGGGTGGTGACATTATGTAACGATAATGGTGTACAGATGAGTAGCGAGGTCATGCATAGAGGGAAACAAAATAGAAAAAGGAAGGGGGAAGAGTGAGGGGAATGAGAACAATAAAGAAAGGGGAAAGCGGAAGAAAAGGAGTCAAAATAAAAAGGAAATAAAGAAAAGTAAGGACGGGGGAATAAAATAACCAATGAGAAAGCGAGCGGGGGTCAAAATGGTAAAGTGGGGAATATATACTACTTTTCGATTTCGCATGATTCAACACATCAGATAGCACACAGCTTCAATTATCCGTAGTCTCAAATATATCGTTATCATGCTCCCATCCACAGCCACAAATATCTTCATTTTATTATAAAAAGACTTGACATTTTATCAATTGTATCACTTATTTTTTACTCTTGTCTTTTTATTACAACCTGTCGCATCATGAAAAATGATGGCATAAAAATAAAAATAAAACCTGTTCCTGAAGAAATTGAAATTCCGATTAGGAACACTGCATGATAAAAATAAATAATCACGCAACATTGTGATAGAAGAAAAGAAAATAATGATTCACTTCATGAAATCATTAGGTCCCATAAAATAGAATAAAAGAAAATAAAATACCCTTGCAATAACATCAATCATATCACCATACACCTAATATCAGAACATCATACGATCATAATAAAAATAATGATCATGATAAAAAATAATAATAACAATAAACCCATGTAATATCTATTTCTAATGAAACATAAGATATAGTATATAAAGAGTGACATTTTTATTAATAAAAACCATATACAAGAATCTCACTTAATTCTACCTGTCCCACTTTTTATTTTCTACTTTTTATTTTTTTATTTTTTTCTTTATATACGTTATTTCACACAACCGTTTCATAAGGATTATAAATCATATCATAATTATTACAAATAAACGCTCTGGCGCTCCGCTGGAGCTTTTGGAAATCTTTCGATTTACTGGGTGTTACAGTTTTTAGGATTAAAGCCTCCGCCATTTCGCACTATGGTGGGCGGCCCTTGGGGCCCAACCGTCGTGCTCAGCGCGTCGTCAATGGGTTCTTTTTTGTGTGCTGAAAAGAAAAAAAAATAGTGAAGGGATTAGAGCCTCCGCCATTTCGCACTATGGTGGGCGGCCCCTTGGGGCCCAACCGTCGTGCTCAGCGCGTCGTCAATGGGTTTTTTATGTGAGCTGAAAAAAAAAATAGTGAAGGGATTAGAGCCTCCGACATTTCGCACTATGGTGGGCGGCCCCTTGGGGCCCAACCGTCGTGCTCAGCGCATCGGCAATGGGTTTTTTATGTGTGCTAAAAAAAAAAAAACAGGGAAGGGATTAGGGCCTCCGCCATTTCGCACTTTGGTGGGCAGCCCCTTGGGCCCGACCGTCGTGCTCAGCGCGTCGTCAATGGGTTCTGTTTTTGTATGCTGAAAAGAAAAATGTAGTGAAGGGATAAGAGCCTCCGCCATTTCGCACTTTGGTGGGCAGCCCCTTGGGGCCCAACCGTCGTGCTCAGCGCGTCGTCAATGGGTTTTTGTGTGCTGAAATGATAGCTTACTTGAAGTGCGTCGGAGAAATTAGAGTTTGATTATGCAGTGGTTGCAACTGCCTTTCCACTGGAAGATAAAACGAAGTATGCGCTATGGTAATTATGGCGATTGCCCGTTTATTTAATTTTTATTTGCAGTTCCATGATTTTTTGACATGAAAAAAAAAAGTGGATGATTCAGGCTCCGCATTTTGCTTTCTATTTTTTTTTTTTGGTCCCTTTTTTTCCCTCTCTTTTTCTTTCTTTTCTATTTTTTTCTTTCATGATAGTCTGAATGATATGATGGCAAGGCTCATTGGGGAACTGGTGATCTAGGACTAGTGTTAGAACTTGAATTAGGGGCGTTTTAAAAAACGCAAAACAAACATCATGGGGAAACGCTTTCATTTTGGATGAAGGATTTGGGAACGACAGTAGATTAGCATTCAGTAGTTTAGTAATAGTTTGTCATTGTATATATCTACGACTGAATAAATATGTTCTTTTATTATATTTAGTATCTCTGTTGTACGTTTACATTATGAGCTTCATTGAATGTGTATTACATATGCATAGAAAAAAAAAAAAAAACAAAAAAAAAACAGGGATGTGTTTGTGTGAAAAAACAGCTATTACAGTGTATTTTATTGTGGTGTGGTATGTTGAAAAGCAAAGTTAAGAATAGTATTCATTATGTAGCTACTGTGTGGCAGGGGTTTATGAAGTGTGGGTTTTGATGGAAGAGTCTGTGTTTGGGTGGGCAGCGATTGAGAAAAAAAAGGATGGATGACTCCTATGGTGGGCAGGGCGTTAGCGGTGGGTCAGAAAAAAAAGAAAGGCAGAGGGACAAAAGAGCGGAAGTTAAAGTTAGTTAGCTGAGTTTCCTTACGGTCCATTTTCTTTTTAATATATAATAAACGCTCTGGCGCTCCGCTGGAGCTTTTGGAAATCTTTCGATTTACTGGGTGTTACAGTTTTTAGGATTAAAGCCTCCGCCATTTCGCACTATGGTGGGCGGCCCCTTGGGGCCCAACCGTCGTGCTCAGCGCGTCGTCAATGGGTTCTTTTTTGTGTGCTGAAAAGAAAAAAAAAATAGTGAAGGGATTAGAGCCTCCGCCATTTCGCACTATGGTGGGCGGCCCCTTGGGGCCCAACCGTCGTGCTCAGCGCGTCGTCAATGGGTTTTTTATGTGAGCTGAAAAAAAAAATAGTGAAGGGATTAGAGCCTCCGACATTTCGCACTATGGTGGGCGGCCCCTTGGGGCCCAACCGTCGTGCTCAGCGCATCGGCAATGGGTTTTTTATGTGTGCTAAAAAAAAAAAAACAGGGAAGGGATTAAGGCCTCCGCCATTTCGCACTATGGTGGGCAGCCCCTTGGGGCCCAACCGTCGTGCTCAGCGCGTCGTCAATAGATACTTTTTAAAAAAAAAAATGGAAGGTGGAAAAATAGGGTGACTGAACCATTCGCACTCCGCCTCTCATGGATTTAAATTTTCTCACCCTTTTTTTTTTCTTCCTCTTTCTTTCGTTTTTTTTTTTTTTAGAACATCAACTTCAACTGCGGATTTAGTGATCTTGGATTAGTGGTTAGAACTTGAATCAGGGGCCTTTTGAAAAGTGCAATACAAACATCATGGGGAAACCCTTCCATTTTGGATTCGTGATCTTTGACCGTCCTCAAATTAGCATTCGTTTTAGAATAGTGTCATTAGCTCAACTTGGCGTTAGTTGTCATAGTTTATATTGCATCTATATCAGAATTAAACATATCTTGTTTATTTACAATTATTCTCTTATGCCTTTCATTGTCTCGTTGAATGGGCATGGCATATGTGCGTGGAAAAAAAAACCGGTGTGTGTGTGGGGGGGGGGTTATACAGGAAATGCTTCTACTTTGGGCATGGAAGCAAAAGAGGAGATGTTCCACTTTGGGCACAGAAGCATATTTGGATACAAATATAAAAAATGGCAGGATATGTTTCTACTTTCAGCACGGAAGCAAAAGAGGAGATGTTGCACTTTGGGCATGGAAGCATATTTGGATACAAATATAAAAAATGACGGGAAATGTTTCTACTTTGGGCACGGAACAGTTTTTTATTAAAGTGTGGGTTTCGATGGGATAGGAATGAAGCCTTCGCCATTTCGCACTATGGTGGGCAGCCCCTTGGGGCCCGACCGTCGTGCTCAGTGCGTCGTCAATGGATTCTTTATGTGCGCTGAAAGAAAAAAAAAAAAAAAAAACAGGGAAGGGATTAGGGCCTCCGCCATTTCGCACTTTGGTGGGCAGCCCCTTGGGGCCCGACCGTCGTGCTCAGCGCGTCGTCAATGGGTTCTGTTTTTGTATGCTGAAAAGAAAATGTAGTGAAGGGATAAGAGCCTCCGCCATTTCGCACTTTGGTGGGCAGCCCCTTGGGGCCCAACCGTCGTGCTCAGCGCGTCGTCAATGGGTTTTTGTGTGCTGAAATGATAGCTTACTTGAAGTGCGTCGGAGAAATTAGAGTTTGATTATGCAGTGGTTGCAACTGCCTTTCCACTGGAAGATAAAACGAAGTATGCGCTATGGTAATTATGGCGATTGCCCGTTTATTTAATTTTTATTTGCAGTTCCATGATTTTTTGACATGAAAAAAAAAAGTGGATGATTCAGGCTCCGCATTTTGCTTTCTATTTTTTTTTTTGGTCCCTTTTTTTTCCCTCTCTTTTTCTTTCTTTTCTATTTTTTTCTTTCATGATAGTCTGAATGATATGATGGCAAGGCTCATTGGGGAACTGGTGATCTAGGACTAGTGTTAGAACTTGAATTAGGGGCGTTTTAAAAAACGCAAAACAAACATCATGGGGAAACGCTTTCATTTTGGATGAAGGATTTGGGAACGACAGTAGATTAGCATTCAGTAGTTTAGTAATAGTTTGTCATTGTATATATCTACGACTGAATAAATATGTTCTTTTTATTATATTTAGTATCTCTGTTGTACGTTTACATTATGAGCTTCATTGAATGTGTATTACATATGCATAGAAAAAAAAAAAAAAAACAAAAAAAAAACAGGGATGTGTTTGTGTGAAAAAACAGCTATTACAGTGTATTTTATTGTGGTGTGGTATGTTGAAAAGCAAAGTTAAGAATAGTATTCATTATGTAGCTACTGTGTGGCAGGGGTTTATGAAGTGTGGGTTTTGATGGAAGAGTCTGTGTTTGGGTGGGCAGCGATTGAGAAAAAAAAGGATGGATGACTCCTATGGTGGGCAGGGCGTTAGCGGTGGGTCAGAAAAAAAAAGAAAGGCAGAGGGACAAAAGAGCGGAAGTTAAAGTTAGTTAGCTGAGTTTCCTTACGGTCCATTTTCTTTTTAATATATAATAAACGCTCTGGCGCTCCGCTGGAGCTTTTGGAAATCTTTCGATTTACTGGGTGTTACAGTTTTTAGGATTAAAGCCTCCGCCATTTCGCACTATGGTGGGCGGCCCCTTGGGGCCCAACCGTCGTGCTCAGCGCGTCGTCAATGGGTTCTTTTTTGTGTGCTGAAAAGAAAAAAAAAATAGTGAAGGGATTAGAGCCTCCGCCATTTCGCACTATGGTGGGCGGCCCCTTGGGGCCCAACCGTCGTGCTCAGCGCGTCGTCAATGGGTTTTTTATGTGAGCTGAAAAAAAAAATAGTGAAGGGATTAGAGCCTCCGACATTTCGCACTATGGTGGGCGGCCCCTTGGGGCCCAACCGTCGTGCTCAGCGCATCGGCAATGGGTTTTTTATGTGTGCTAAAAAAAAAAAACAGGGAAGGGATTAAGGCCTCCGCCATTTCGCACTATGGTGGGCAGCCCCTTGGGGCCCAACCGTCGTGCTCAGCGCGTCGTCAATAGATACTTTTTAAAAAAAAAAATGGAAGGTGGAAAAATAGGGTGACTGAACCATTCGCACTCCGCCTCTCATGGATTTAAATTTTCTCACCCTTTTTTTTTTCTTCCTCTTTCTTTCGTTTTTTTTTTTTTTTAGAACATCAACTTCAACTGCGGATTTAGTGATCTTGGATTAGTGGTTAGAACTTGAATCAGGGGCCTTTTGAAAAGTGCAATACAAACATCATGGGGAAACCCTTCCATTTTGGATTCGTGATCTTTGACCGTCCTCAAATTAGCATTCGTTTTAGAATAGTGTCATTAGCTCAACTTGGCGTTAGTTGTCATAGTTTATATTGCATCTATATCAGAATTAAACATATCTTGTTTATTTACAATTATTCTCTTATGCCTTTCATTGTCTCGTTGAATGGGCATGGCATATGTGCGTGGAAAAAAAAACCGGTGTGTGTGGGGGGGGGTTATACAGGAAATGCTTCTACTTTGGGCATGGAAGCAAAAGAGGAGATGTTCCACTTTGGGCACAGAAGCATATTTGGATACAAATATAAAAAATGGCAGGATATGTTTCTACTTTCAGCACGGAAGCAAAAGAGGAGATGTTGCACTTTGGGCATGGAAGCATATTTGGATACAAATATAAAAAATGACGGGAAATGTTTCTACTTTGGGCACGGAACAGTTTTTTATTAAAGTGTGGGTTTCGATGGGATAGGAATGAAGCCTTCGCCATTTCGCACTATGGTGGGCAGCCCCTTGGGGCCCGACCGTCGTGCTCAGTGCGTCGTCAATGGATTCTTTATGTGCGCTGAAAGAAAAAAAAAAAAAAAAAACAGGGAAGGGATTAGGGCCTCCGCCATTTCGCACTTTGGTGGGCAGCCCCTTGGGGCCCGACCGTCGTGCTCAGCGCGTCGTCAATGGGTTCTGTTTTTGTATGCTGAAAAGAAAAATGTAGTGAAGGGATAAGAGCCTCCGCCATTTCGCACTTTGGTGGGCAGCCCCTTGGGGCCCAACCGTCGTGCTCAGCGCGTCGTCAATGGGTTTTTGTGTGCTGAAATGATAGCTTACTTGAAGTGCGTCGGAGAAATTAGAGTTTGATTATGCAGTGGTTGCAACTGCCTTTCCACTGGAAGATAAAACGAAGTATGCGCTATGGTAATTATGGCGATTGCCCGTTTATTTAATTTTTATTTGCAGTTCCATGATTTTTTGACATGAAAAAAAAAAGTGGATGATTCAGGCTCCGCATTTTGCTTTCTATTTTTTTTTTTGGTCCCTTTTTTTTCCCTCTCTTTTTCTTTCTTTTCTATTTTTTTCTTTCATGATAGTCTGAATGATATGATGGCAAGGCTCATTGGGGAACTGGTGATCTAGGACTAGTGTTAGAACTTGAATTAGGGGCGTTTTAAAAAACGCAAAACAAACATCATGGGGAAACGCTTTCATTTTGGATGAAGGATTTGGGAACGACAGTAGATTAGCATTCAGTAGTTTAGTAATAGTTTGTCATTGTATATATCTACGACTGAATAAATATGTTCTTTTTATTATATTTAGTATCTCTGTTGTACGTTTACATTATGAGCTTCATTGAATGTGTATTACATATGCATAGAAAAAAAAAAAAAAACAAAAAAAAAACAGGGATGTGTTTGTGTGAAAAAACAGCTATTACAGTGTATTTTATTGTGGTGTGGTATGTTGAAAAGCAAAGTTAAGAATAGTATTCATTATGTAGCTACTGTGTGGCAGGGGTTTATGAAGTGTGGGTTTTGATGGAAGAGTCTGTGTTTGGGTGGGCAGCGATTGAGAAAAAAAAGGATGGATGACTCCTATGGTGGGCAGGGCGTTAGCGGTGGGTCAGAAAAAAAAAGAAAGGCAGAGGGACAAAAGAGCGGAAGTTAAAGTTAGTTAGCTGAGTTTCCTTACGGTCCATTTTCTTTTTAATATATAATAAAATAATCATGATGTGTATGTTCATATCTTATGTAGAGATCATTGGTTTGGTTTTGAAATGGATAAATGCTTAATTGGTACCTGAATTTATTTAAATGCCGCTCTGCTTATTATTCAGGCAGAACATTTTTATTCATGATACGACACATTCCACCGATTTAATATAAAAAGATGAATCAAATCAAGTTCTATAAAAAAGACATCCAATTACCAACGTTCAAATATCACTGTTTTATTTTCATAAACATAAATCAAGCACTACTATCAAAGGTCCACTTATCATTTCCAGTGTTCCCTTTTTATATATCACGCTATATAATCTCTTGTCCTTATCAGACATTATTTTGATTGTCTAATTGTCTCGCCCTGAAATGTAAATTGATCTCCGCTGTGTCATTCGGCATTAAGCTTATTCCATAATACATTTGTCTAATTGTATATTTTAGTATTCGATATATCTAGTCACGCCTAGTCTTCCAACACAATACTATACATATACTTCTCTACTGTTTCTTTATTATTGTAAGCCCCCCTCAATAATATTCATGCTAATCTATACATTGTTCGAATCACCTTTCTGTCCATTTCCCCTGACGTGCACACCTATCACTATAGGTGAAAGTACCATTCCCTATTTTTTAAGTCTTTGACAATCTTGTTAAAGATTTCTTGGAAGAATATTATGCATTAAAAAATAGCCATTGAAACATTTTCTTTTGACAACTGAAATAAACACAAAAGATAAGTAAGTGATACAATTGGTTACTCTTTTTATTTAATATTCAACCAGCCCCCTCCCCCGCCTCGCCCCTGCTCGGCCTCCCACGCCACTCCCACCCCAAAAAACTCATTCAAAAAAATTATATATACAGATAGTAACAAAAATTATCAAATTTATTCAAATAAAAAGAGTGGATGGTTTACATGAAAAAGTAATTGACTTCAGCTGTAAAAAAAAAAAGGCGATGCGTAGAAAATATATATATATATGAGGACTTAAAGAAGAACCTCTTTGTAAACAGCGTTTTTTGTTGAGTAAACGATTTGCTTGGTATGATTTGGGATAGCGACATGCAGATGTTGCGGGTTAGTGGCTCGAGAAAACGCAACGTAGAGCTGTCCATGTGTAAATACTGGTTCGTTAAGGTAAATTGCCACTTCGTTCAGTGTCTGACCTTGAGACTTATGGATCTTCATGGCAAACGCAGGGCGCATAGGCAACCGAGTTCTTCTCATGACAAAAGGATATTCATCATCATCAGTGATTAGATGTATTCTTGGGATTACAGAATTTCCGGCTCCCGGTCTACTCTAAATCTTGACAGCAATGGAATAGTTTAACAATTTCGCGGCATATACCTTCGTTCCATTACACAGCCCATTGTCAACATCCAAGCTATCATTTCCAAAATAAAACAGACAAAAGAATCTCGTTTTCAAGGACTTATATAAAAAGAAGTTTTATTGTGAATGATTCCATAAATAACTCCCTTCAACAGCTAATTAAGAGAAAAAAAGAAGGCGGTGGCAATATTTACACTCCGCATACGTTTTTTTATTTATCATGTTGTTAATATTAGTGTAATGGTTGTGTAGTAGAAGTCGAAGTTATATTTTTATTTCAGTAAAATGATGAAAGTGTTGTATTTTGCATATGAATGTAGCAATAAAATAAAATAAAGTGTGACATTGATGTAAATCATATACAATACAAGTGAAATAAAAATAAATTCAAATCCAGCGCTACAATGCGAGGGCTCAGATCATATATGGGTATCATGATCTGATTTCACTTTTTCATGTCTTTGAAAAAGAAACCCATTTATTATATCAAACCGTAGTAATAGTTATACTGTATCATACCTTAATCACATCCTTATAAAAAGATGCTTGATTTATATCAAATAAAGGTTATCAACATTCTCATCTTATTTTTTATTATTATTTTATTTTTACAAAAACCCTATTTACAACAGAAAGGCTTTTATAATAAAATTGGGGAAGCGCTTATTGGAATAATTAATTTCTACTATAAAGGTATTATTGGATGAGGGAATCAATCATTGGACTGTGATTAGATGATTGAATGATCATTGGTGTACTGACAGATCGGGATTGAATATGACAGTTAGTACCTGATCTGAGTCTGACATTTGCTATATTTGATAGATTGATTTATAATGCAAATATAGAGGATGACAAATACGACAACTAGTAATCTAGCGGGGCTTTAAAAATCTGATGACAGTTTGTCTTTAATACTGTTCAATGAAATGAAAATTGATAATTTGACATTATAAGTGAGCCGCAACATATACCAAGGAGCAGCGCTTACACTTTATTCAAGGGCTTCAACAATTCGGACGAAATGATTTTGCCTGGCACCGTGAAAAAATCAAGGGACCATATCCCCAAAAATCATTCCCTCAGTACACGACTTTTTTAATTGAACTAATTGATAATAATCCGCCCATTAGCCTTAGTTGTTTATCAGAAAAATTAATCAAGAATTTCGAAGGCTTAGAAATATCTCTTACTGGCTTCTATGATCATCTGAGAAAATTGCCATACTGAATGTCCTTGAAGCAAGCAAAGAAGTAATACTATGGAAAGAGACACGGTTAGGATACTTGATTTGCGCTTTAAAGTGATTAAGGAGTGGAAACCTGCTGGTGTTGACTTCCAGAAGAATTGTGTTTTTGTTGACGAAGCTGGCTTTAACACCCAATTGATGAGAAACCGTGCTTGGGCAAAGATCGGAGATCCTGCTGTAGTGAAAGTACATACACAAAAGGGCGCGAACCTCAGTATGGTCGGCTCCATTACGCCATTTGGAACGATTAATTTTTCGAAAGTGGTACCACTGACAAACGAAGCTGCCAAATTGATCTAAAAAAAATTTCCACAGCCATCTGGATCAAAAAAAAAAAAAAAAAAACTAGTGCTACGAAACCGAAGGCACTATCGCCTTCCATATAGTGAAGTTTATGGATTCGGTGATGAATGTTTTGGATAGACATAACAAGAAAGGTATGTTTATCGTGATGGGCAATTGTAACGTTTTGTTTTTGAACTGACCAAGGAACGAGGCTATAAATCCTTGTATATGCCACCATATTCTCCTTTCCTTAACCCCACCGAAGGTTGCTGATCAAAAATTAGGAGTCAAATTAGACGAAATCCGCTCAGTGATCGCATTGCTGAAGGCTGCAAATCTGTCACTGTTGATGATTGTCAAGGATGGATTCCAAAAATAAGTTGGTTTGAAATAGTCTCATGCAAATTCCCATAATCCCAAATTTTTTTCTGTGTCTTTTAAAATAAATTTACAGAACCTACTCTACGCCTTAATTTTATTTCACAGCGTCTGAAAAATTCTAGCAGGTGTTTCAAAAAAATCTCTTCATCTCAATTTCAATTCCCGCCCCGCAAAAAAAATACACTTCGTCTCAATTGAAACTTAAAATACTGTATTATACCATTTCCTCTTTTGCCGCTATCCCCAAAGTGGAAACATTTCACTTTTTTATTGTTTGTTACCAGAACTGAAAACATTTGCTCTTTTGCTTCTATGCCCATTTAGAAACATTTACTGTTCTGGATCCCAGACACGTAGAGTAGGATATTATCTTTCTTTTTTTAAACCACAACCCGTATCACGATATTTTGTTTCTGTTGTATTTTGCATATGAATGTGTCAATAAAAATAAAATAAGGTGTGACATTGATGTAAATCATGCACAATGCAAGTGAAATAAAAATAAATTCAATCCAGCGCTACAATACAAGGGCTCAGATCATATATGGGTGTCATGATCTGATTTCACTTTTTCATGTCTTTGAAAAAGAACCCCATTCATTATATCAAACCGTATTAATAGTTATACTTTTTTATATTATAATTACATCCTTATAAAAAGATGCTTGATTTATATTAGATAAAGGTTATCAACATTCTCATCTTATTTTTTTTATTATTATTTTATTTTTACAAAAAACCTAATTCACAACAGTTTCACTTTTGAAAATATGTTTTAGTTTTAGACATCTATTTCTGTCTAGATCAATATAAGTGATATCTGGGTGGATCAATCACATTTCGAACGCCGCTCCCTCTTTTTCTAAAAAAAACGACATCCCCATTTTTCTCCCTCTTTCTCTTTCTTTCCTTTTTTTTAAGAACCAATTATTTTCTCGTCACTGTTTTTGGCTCGTTGTGGAGCTGGTGACCTTGGCTTTCTGTTAGGACTAGTTTAGAAGGGTTTCAGAAAAGGGATTACAAGATGCATGGGGAAACCCTTTCATTTTGATTCTAGGATTGGGGGGTTGTCGTGATTAGCTTAGTTTGTCTCTTTTCTTCAATAAAACTTGTCTTTGCTTCAATAAAACTTGTCTTTGCTTCAATAAAATCTGTCTTCGCTTCAATGATGTGTTTCACGGTCATTAGAAATTTGCAGATCCCTATGTTTGCTTCAATGATGTGTGTTTAAAAGCTCATTAGAAGTTTGTAGATCCCCTTTGGAGATCCGTTTTTCTGGTAGACTAGCTCTTAGAATTTCTTTTCTTTAGTATATTCTTGACTATGATTATTCAATAAAAGTTTTTTTTTATTTTGCAATGAACAATGGGTGACAAAGCTATTCTACCGTGGTAGATTAATCTGCGCACTAATGTACATTCTATTATACTGGGGTAGTCTGTTCTACATACTATTCTACTTTGGTAGTCTATTTTCCAAACTATTCGAATACGGTAAATTATTCTACATGCTATACTTCTGTAAGCTATATTGAAGCATAGAGTCTTGTTATTATATCTGTAGGCTTTCCCAATTTTGTTTTTGTTCGTTGACGGGCTTCCAGATTTTTTCGTGGCGGGATTGGCAATCAAACCCCGCTTTGCCTGAATTATTTTTCAAGCGACATTCCCCATTTTCTCTCTCTCTTTCTCTTTCTTTCCTCCTTAATATTCAAAGCTTTTGACGGGCTACGACTCGACCTGTGCCTCCACCTCCCCCTCACCGTATTCTTCTACAACGTCCCCACCAACCACTGGCTTCTTCGAAAAGGTCACCGAAAAGATCAAGGACACACCTTTTTTGTTATTGATGAAATCCTCCAATGCTTAAGACCGAAAGTAGACACCGATCAAAGACGATACCCACGATTACTGAAACACCTTCTCAAGGACGTTCTTGGAGGCAACATACAGCTCCACGATTGGGCGATGGATTTGATCACCACCAGACCTGTCTCCACAGTAACCGCCCCTCTAGCCGATATCATTCACTGGTCCGTCGAACCCAACCAACTACTGACCCCATCTTTCCTCCGCTATGTCTACCCCCCCTTTCTCCACGAAATCCTCTCCTCTCTCGCCCGCCGGCACCGACATCTTTTGGAAGGCTCCAATGACTCCTGAAGCCCGCACCATTTGGTACAAGATACTGGTTGGCAAAGTCCCCTTACGTCACTTCCTGCGTCAGATAGGGCGATCCACATCCTCCCTGTGTCATCTATGTACCACTAGCTTTAAAGATACACTCCACTTTCAGGTCGGTTGCCCCACCAAGAATGATGTTTGGACGTCAGTCCTGGGTTATTTCTTTCCGCATTTACATTTTTCGATAGATTGTCTCTACACAATCATGACGACACTTACCTGGCCCTCCACAATATGGAACCCATCTCATCTCTTGGTTGTCATAGGTACTACGCTTAGATGCATCTGGATCGGACATTGGCAATCATCAATTCACAATATACCCTTCCAACGCCAACACCTCGTCAAGCGTGCCATCAGAGAAACATTACACATCCTGACGCCACTACCATTAGACGACTAGTCGGTCTTTACCGCCCTTCGCCCCGTCCTCGATTCCATAGTAATTTAGCATACTCCTGTCGCCCATACTACCTTCTTTATTTTATTTATTTTACTTCTTTTATTTCTTTTATTTATTCTATTTATTTTATTCTTTCCACACTATACTCTCATTTATACAATTATCCACCCTTGTGACATCGCTGATTTCGGGCTCCGCCACTCAACGATACGGGTCCTATGAATAAAATTCATAAATTTTTACAAAAAAAAAAAAAAAATCTCTTTCTTTCCTTTTTTTTTTTAACAAAAAATCATTTTTTCGTCACGGTTTTTGGCTCGTTGTGAATCTGGTGGCCTTGGCTTTCTGTTGAGACTAGTTTAGAAGGGTTTCAGAAAAGGGATTACAAGATGCATGGGGAAACCCTTTCATTTTGATTCTAGGATTGGGGGGTGTCGTGATTAGCTTAGTTTGTCTCTTTTCTTCAATAAAATTTGTCTTAGCTTCAATAAACCTTGTCTTTGCTTTAATAACGTGTGTTTAAACGTCGTTAAAAGTTTGCGGATCCCTCTGAGAGATACTCTTTAGAGATCCCCCTTAGAAATCCCTCTTAGAAATTCCTCTTAGAAATTCCTCTTATAGATTCCTCTTAGAAATCTCCGTTAGAAATCCCTCTTACAGATCCCTCTAGAAATCCCTCCTACAGATCCCTTTAGCGATCCCTTTTTGATACATCATTCCTTTTTCAGGGCCTTTTGGTTTTGACTCAAACCAAACCAGACTTTTTCATGGGCATACTATGATGAGCAACTAACAAAATAGACGCATAGTTGCTGTGTGCCTCCCACATTTACCAATACATTCATCCATATACTATACTATACTATATTGGACTACTTTTCTTTTTGTATACAGCACAATTAGTTGGCTTTTTTTTTCCTTTTGGATATGTGAGCTGTCGCTTTTTTCGGGGGGAGGGGGTCTACCTCTTCAAATATTTGCGATAGCCTACAGTACCTTTTATCAGTCATTCCTAGCGTTTTCCCATATGTCCCTTTTTTCCCCTATTTACTGTCTCGTATACCATTCTTTATAGATTATTGATACCAGCTTTTTTTATTAGCGGATCTTTCATTTCGTTTAATAAACCATTATTTTTATTATATAATCAACGTTTTTAAAAGCCATATACCTCCATTTTAATAAAGTATCCCATATTCATCACATTAGAGAAGCACCATTAATATATCCAGTGTCATTTCTATAGAATATTTCCATAAAAGGAGTCAGTTTGGGCGGGAAGGAGTTGAAAAGCGGGATCACCTCCTAATTGTCATATTCGATCCCGATCTGTTAGTCACCAATAATTACTCAATCATCTAATCACAGTCCAATGATTTATTCCCTCATCTCTACCTCATCTAATAATACCTTAGTAAGAGAAATTCATGATTCCAACAATCGCTTGTAAAATAGCAAAAAAATAAAAAATGAATATAAGACAGGTAGAATTAAGTGAGATTCTTGTATATGGTTTTTATTAACAAGTGGTATATAACCCAGCGGACATTAATGTCCGATCTTTAGAATAAAATATCTTGACAATAAAGCAACATCCGTTCGCAAAATTTTATGAATCAATTGTTTTAGTTTAGTAAATTATGTGGAATTAATTTGGAGTTTTGTTAAAAATAAGAAAAAAAATAAAAGGTTTAAAAAGGGGTCATTTTCCTTATTTGGAATGCGGACACAAATGTCCGCTCATAAAACATGACATAAAAACTGCAAAACAAAAGGTAAATTTATTTTGTTTTTAAAAACATAGTATTTCGATCATCTAAATTAATACGGAATATTTTTTTCGGTCCATGCTTTTTCGAAATGAATTTGCCAGCACTCAACACAAAGGGGAATATCGGTGGTACAAATGCATGCGAACTCAGTTTTGGTTGAGCATGTTGAACACTTTCGACGGATATTGTTACCACTGGCCAATTTACCCAACTTAACTGACTTGTGGAAGTTCATTGCACGTGTCTTCATTCTTGACTGCTGCATTTGACGCATTGCTTCCCCCCCTGGTCCGTCACAAATTTCAATATGCCTTCCGCAAGCTTGTACTTGAAAGCATTGTGCTTGATAGAAGCTCCATGGCGGTTGAACTTTTTATAAGCGCTGAATGCGTTCACCTCTACAATACCCAAAAAGAAAGCAAGCATTTGTATTTCCCAGCGATAACTTTTCATAATATCATGAAAGTTGTTGAGGTTATCACGACGGTTATCCAAGAGTCAGCAATCAGAGTTCGACCAGTTTGGAACCAAGGTTCTGACAATCGTTTCACCGTTGCAACCAAATTTCTGTCGGTATCATCGTACTTCTTCTTGAATTTGTCCGAAACGAAATCCAATTGAAGAATACAACACGTATCCGCATCAGCAAGTGCTTTGTATTCTTGGCCTATAGGGTGTGGTTTTCTTGGAACATGTTTAAGGCTAGGCATAAATCTCCCCAACCATTGACACATGGTCTCGTCAATGCAGAGATACGTTCCAGGTTCAAATTGAATGCTTCGAGAAATAACCGAGTTTGATAAAGCGGATCACCAGATTGTCTGATGTAAAATACATTTAATACTAGTTTGTTTTTTTCTTTACTTTGTGTGGTGCTTATTAGGTGTTGGAAGTAAAAAGTGAAAATACAAAAAAAAAATAGTAAATGAGGGCGCTCCCACATTTGACACATACAGTAAAATCTATTTTTATTTTTGTACCTGAACGGGATTCCAATTTCACAGCACTGATAGCTAGTATTTAGTTTTTTTTTTTTTTTTTTTTATTAGTACTGAAATTAGACTTTGTGGAATCTAATTACTGGACTATGATTTTTTTTATTTTCAGTTTTACTTTTTTTTACCCACTGGGGTTTTCCGGCTTCTTCCTCATTATTATTTTTAAATAATAAAGTTACTTTATTTCAGTCTCGTATTCATCACACTTTGCAACATCGGGAATCGTGAACAAATGCATTTTAATTATTTTTTTGTATCTTCAGTAAGACATATATTGAGCGAAGTCCACAGATATGAATGAACCGATGGTCAGCCATAAGCCAATACGCTTTGACATCTTCGTTTTGCCAAATCATCATATGTAGCATGGGACCGATCCAGGTCAGGTCTTGCCAGTTGGGTATCACACTGCGTGCATGATCATTAATGCAAGGTATAACAATGTCTTGAATAAGTTGCACAGGCAAAAATCGTAAAAAATAGTCATAAGGCGCCGAATACTGTATTCCGCGCCAATCAAGTGGATTTTGGCTCGTCTAATCCACCCACGTCCAATTCTGTCATCTACGTATACCGGTAGTCGCCGCCAAGTTGTACCATCATTAGAGAGCTCATCGCCTTGGTTACGATCTACAGTACAGGATCATTTCCATCTTCTTCTCGCTCTGCGTCATCCAGCATACTGTCATCTTCGGTATGGACGTCTCCAATGTCCGCTTGGTCAGTTTCAGCTTCTTTGGATGCAGTTCCGTCTTCGACAGGACCAACGTACTTGATACTGTTGCCAAGAAGTGTACAGTATAAACCTTGTCTGGAAGCACATCCAGCACGACTTTGTAGACAACTTTCTGTTCATCATTAGTAGATCGCGCGATCGTACTGTACGACCGTCAAACGACAACCGAGGCCCTGTAAGACGCTCATGGGCATCGGTTTTGCGGAAACTTTGACTTTACTGTTGGCATTGAGGTGTCTACTGATTCTGGGCATTTTCTTTTTTTTCGGAGATCGTGATGAGTTGATAAGGATGTACTGTAGATTTGAAAACGGTATTATTCTACACGTTACAGCCATTGTCATACATTATGGTCAAAAAATTTCAGCCAATAAAAGTGTTTCAAAAATCGATTTTTATTAGCGGACGTTTGTGTCCGATTCATATACCACTTGTTAATAAAAAATGTCTTATGTTTCATTGAAAATAGATATTGTTACTATATTATTTTTTATCATAATCATATGATGATACGATTGATATCATTGCAAGGGTATTTTATGAGACCTAATGATTTCATGAAGCGAATCATTGTTTTCTTCTTTCATCGCAATTGTTGTGTGATTTATTTTTATTTTGCATTGTTCCTAATCGGGATTTCAACTTATTTAGTCACGGATTTATTCAGGAACAGATGTTTAATTTTATTTTCATGCTTTACACCATGGCAAGACCTCCGGATCTCACGGATCAATTGCGATACAAAGGTATTCACAAGAACCTTGACTGGACGAATCAAATCTGTGATGAACAAATGCATCAACCAATATCAAAATGGTTTTCTCCCTGGACGCCTCATGGATCAAGGTTAAAATAGACACTCCATAGTAATTTGAATTCCAAATTGGTACACGGAGAATGGGTTTATCCGGCCGAGAGTGGTACCGATCGACGTGCAATTGTTTAGAGTATGTTACACATAAGTTTAAGATCATCGGCCGACATTTTTCGTAAATTGAAAAGTGGCTTTAAATGTCTAACTTTATACGTAGTTTAGATACAGAGACGTAAGTTACACCAATCGAAAGTGCTTGTAAAACTACATATTCTGATATAGTTTTAAAGTTATTCGAGTTGAATTAACAAATTTATGACTTTATTTCTGGAAAATGAGAAAATGACAATTCAGGTTTCATTATTTTTTTTTACTGATTTCAGATTTATTGAAAAATTAAAGATGTCGGAACGGGTTTCAAATTTCAGGAACAAACGTCCGTGCGCAGATCGACACAGGGAACACAAATAGATCGTCATCAGGCTCTGCAATCGTCATTTAAGCCATTTTTCGATTTACGAAAAATGTCGGCCGATGAATCTTAAACTTATGTGTAACATACTCTAAACAATTGCGCGTCGATCAGTACCACTCTTGGCCGGATAAACCCATTCTCCGTGTACTAATTTGGAATTCAAATTACTATGGAGTGTCTATTTTGACTTTCAACCGAATGTTGTTACTCTTTATTCAAGAAGCAGTACTGTATATGAACTCAGCGGACACAACTGTCCGATCTTTAGAATAAAATATCTTCGCAATAAAACATCATCCATACGAAATTTTATGAATAAATTGTTTTAGTTTAGTATATTACGTGGAATTAATTTCAGAGCTTGTTTATATTAGCAAAAAAAAAGATATTTTTTAACAGGGTCATTTTCCTTATTTGGAAAGCGGACAGAACTGTCCGATGATAAAACATGCTGTGGAGGTCGCAAAACAAAATAAAAATATTTTTTATTAATATATAAACATCTATGACTCTGAATTTTCCATCCATTTCCTCCTCTCATATCACCGTATCCATGTCGCTGTTACAATGTTGGGGTCATTTCTAAATAAACTCTAAGTAGTATTTTACACAACGAGCTGCAGTTTTTTTTTTTCTACGCATAAACCCCCCCACACACTCTGTTTTTCCACGTACATATGCCATGCTCATTCAGCGAGACAATGAAAGGCATAAAAGAGAATATAAGTAAAAAGACAAGACATGTTTAATTCTGATATAGATGCAATATAAACTATGATAACTAACGCTAAGTTGAGCTAAGGACACTACACTAACGCAAAGTCGAGCTAAGGACACCATTCTAAAATGAATGCTAATTTGATGACGGTCAAAGATCTCGAATCCAAAATGGAAGGGTTTCCCCATGATGTTTGTATTGCACTTTTCAAAAGGCCCCTGATCCAAGTTCTAACCACTAATCCAAGATCACTAAATCCGCAGTTGAAGTTGATGTTCTGAAAGAAAAAAAGAAAAAAAGAAAGAGGAAGAAAAAAAAGGAGAAAATTTAAATCCATGAGAGGCGGAGTGCGAATGGTTCAGTCACCCTGTTTTTCGACCTTCCATTTTTTTTAAAAAAGTATCTATTGACGACGCGCTGAGCACGACGGTTGGGCCCCAAGGGGCCGCCCACCATAGTGCGAAATGGCGGAGGCTTTAATCTTATCCCATCGAAACTCACACTTTAATAAAAAAACTGTGACACCCAGTAAATCGAAAGATTTCCAAAAGCTCCAGCGGAGCGCCAGAGCGTTTATTTTTTTAAAAAAAAATTATCAATTTTCTATATTAATATGAATTGGTTTGTTCGACCCAAGCATGCTGGAAATGAGGTTGCCAACAATCATGACATAGCGGGCTTGACGGGTCGCACGAACAACGCAGCATTGTTTTTACTCTTTTGCAATCTCTGCAAATTCGGCGAATGTCTTTTCCAGCCTCAGTTTTTTTTCCAATGGGACACTTCGATGGTAGTCCATTGCTCTTGTCTTCATTCTAGAGGCACTCATTTGCTCCTGGAGAGATTCCTGGTCGAGTACCAAGGCCAAAATGGAATCCGCAAGCTTCGACTTGAATGAATTATGCTTCATGCTTGCTCCATGTTGATGGAACACCTTGTATGCACTAAACGCATTGGATTCGGCAATTCCGAGGAAGAAAGCAAAGGGTCCGGACCTCCCAACGATAGCTCTTCATAATATCATGAAAGTTGTTGAGGTTGTCACGGCGGTTGTTTGAGATATCAACGGCACCTAAAAAAATACACTAGCTATTCATGCAGATATTGTACAGTAATATACAGACTTACTTTTTCGAGTTTCGTATTCTTCAAATACTTGGGGTCGTTGAATTTGCACCATCATACCCATTGCATTCCTGAATTGTCGAGATCCCACCATCTTCCTTGTCCCGGTAAGAGCAGGCAATAAGGGAACACCAGTTTGACTGTGTCGATACCATTGTCAGAGCACTGCCATAATCGCGACCGAGGTCAGCCAGTATCTCCGCTTGCATAGTTGCATAATTGAGTGTAGGCCACATGTATACAGCTCCGATGACATCTCTGGAGAGCCAAACCAAGAGTCAGCTATGAGAGTTCTACCAGTGTAGAACCATGGTGGCGATCAAATTTCTATCGGTATCGTCGTATTTTTTCTTGAACTTATCAGAAACAAAGTCCAACCTCAGGATACAACAAGTATCACAATCTGCCGGTATTTTGTATTCCTGGCCAATTGGATGTGGTTTTCTTGGTAATTTTTTTCAAATTTGGCATGTCCTTGCCAAGCCATTGACACACCGGCTCGTCAATACATAAATGTCTTCCAGGGAACATGCTGTCAGCGAGATTTTCATTAAAAGCATCGAGGAATGATCGGGTTACCAGATTGTCTAAAATAATGTACATTTAGTCCTTTTTTTTTTTTGTGTCTGTTTTACTTTGCACTATCAGGAATCATAAAAACGTGCATTTCGATAACACTTTTAAATCTTTTGTAAGACATATATTTCCCAAAGTCTACCTGTTGTATTTGTGATACCCAAACCTATTTCTCATCTTCCACATCTTTATCTATTTATACCCCGCTCCGCATTTCTTTATTTTGACATTTTGACAGGTACTACCCTATACCTTATTTTATTCATACTTCATCACCCGCTAAATTACTTCCCCAACATCACTTCAGATTATCCCAATTTGTACCCATTTCATTATGACTCACTTAGCTATAGAAAAAGATATAAATATGACATGTTTGAATATTAAATAAAAAGAGTAACCAATTGTATCACTTACTTACCTTTGAGTTTATTTCACCCACCCATTTCATTATAAAAAGACTTTACTTAGTAAAACTCATCTCTGTTATATCACGTTTTCGTTGTAACATCTTCTATTAATGTACTATATTTCTACCATATCTACAGCGATATCACGTCAACTAAGTTACAGTATTCCATCAAGTGGAACAAAGTTAATTTGATATACCTAATTTTTTGCACTAGATTGATTCGTATGGAAATTTGGTTGAAAAAAAAAAAAAAAAACAAAGAGATAATTCATCATACTGTACAATTAGACACTGTAAAATAGAATGTCAACAGGAGTAATTTATTTGTATATACATAGATATTTGCAAACAATGGATGGATTTCATATGAGCTAAACTAAACTGATACTACTACTATTCACTAAACTAATGATATTCAAAAACTATTGTATCTGTTGTGGAATAAAGCTTTGATAAGCTGAAGAGAGATTTGCGAAGATTGCACTTGATAAGGGGGCCAACGATAATGCTGTACACGTATTGTCTGCCGGATAAGAGAAGGATACACCATAAGATATTGATAAGGGAGGGACCATCATACATTATTGTGAGAAGAAGAAGCATGCATATGTGTGCTTGATAAAGGGAGAATTGACCATAAGGTATTAAGAGAAGGATGAGCATGTATGTGTCTGCTTTGATAGGAGAGAAGGTGATCACCATAGGTTATTGTGAGGAGGAGAAGCATGTATATTTCTGTTTGATAGAAGGAGAACCAACCAGAGGATGCCGTGAGGAGTAGCATGTCAAGGTTTGCTTGATAAGGGTAGGATCGATCATATCATATTGTATTGAGAGTAAGGAAAGCATGTAGATGTCTGCTTGATAAAATGAGAATCCACCATAACATTCATAGGAGTAGCATGTAGAGGTCTGCTTGATAAAGGATGATCCGCCATATAATGCTGAGAGGAGTAGATTGTAGAGGTCTGCTTGATAAAGGATGATCCGCCATATAATACTGAGAGGAGTAGATTGCAGAGGTCTGCTTGATAAGAGGAATATCCACCACATAAACCAGAGAAATACGTGAACCATGCACGATTGTAGCCCAAAGTAACCATAGTAGTAGTAACAGCTAAGAGAATAACTATAACTAACGTGTATCACTATAACTAAAACCTTTTTTTTCTTTTTTTTCTTTTTTTTTCTTTTTTTTTCTTTTTTTTTCTTTTTTTTTCTTTTTTTTTTTTTTTTTTTGCTTTTTTTTTTTTTTTTTTTTTTTTTTTTTTTCTTTTTTTTTTCTTTTTTTTTTTTCTTTTTTTTTTTCTATTTTTTTTTCTAGTACTTATTTGTTCAATTTTCATACCGAACTAAGTTTTCATTTGATGCCAACTGCTGCCAATTTGACTGAATAAAGGTTTGAGATAATGTTGTTGGAAAGGCCCCAGATATCAATGTAGCAGGTGTGGTTGCCACAAAGTGCGTGAAATGAGAATAGCATGTATAGAAGATGTTGCCATGCCATATTTCTAGAGGAAAGATACCTTGTGGTGTCAAACAAGAGTACCCAGACGTCCATCCATCGATTTGCACAAGCCATTTCCATGGTTGCGCTAACAATCCCAAGAAGCGCATCCAGTCGAGGTCACCGCATCGTTTGATTTCTTCCGAAATATCAGTATAAGAAGGGAGATCCAGATTATGGCACATGTATTTTGCCCATAACATATACAAAAGAAGGATCAAGGCAGCAGTTGCATCACCAATATTTTTTTTATCCATGGCTGCAATACAGTGGAAGACATTCCGCATCTTGTTTTCGTATAGTAGAGCAAGTGTCTTGAGAAGCTCTATTTCTTGTCCCTGATACCATGGAGCCAAAAAAAGTGACATACCCCATCGCAGTCTTGATAAAAAGGTGTCAATTGATGTTGATATTCCTCCAAAGGATCCATGTATGATATCCGCAGTTGAGCCTCTTGTAGCCATCGCCGCACTACTTGTAGATGTGATGGTTCCCAACAAGGATAGTAGTTTCCAAAAAATCACAATGGAGAAGTTGCATGGAGGTCGTCGCCATAATGTATAATAAACAAAATAATTCCAGTCCATAGTTGGGCCTCTTGTAGCCATTACAGAAATACCTGTAGGTATGATGGTTCCCAACATAAACATTTGTTCCAAAGTAAGCCATGAAATTGCAATGGAGGTCGATACCAAGTGTGTAGCAAAATAAAACCAAGAGATGCGGTACTTGATAAACGTAGCAAAGGCACTTGGTGACCATCCAATTTAAAAGAGTTTCTAATAAAGCTGTTGTTGTTGTTGTTGCTGTCGTCATAGAAAGCCATCGAGATCGCTAGTGAAGCTGACCAGAGTACCTGATAGCCATACAAAAAGAGAGAAAGAGTTGCCCCAGCCGAGCAATAACCAATAGACACAAGAACACAAAAGCGAAATCAACAAAGAGATGACGATTGATAACGCAAAAGAGGGAGTGAGGAGTAGTTCTTGCATAAGCCCAAAGGAAAGCAAATTGCCCAGCCAAAAAAGAAGTCCTTGAAGGTCACCAAGTGGGTAGATAAATCAACAGAAGAGGGAGTCAATAAATCCATAACAAATGACTTGATAACCATACAAAGAGAGAAAGAGTTGCCCCAGCCGAGCAATAACCAATAGACACAAGAACACAAAAGCGAAATCAACAAAGAGACGACTGATGACGCAAAAGACAGAGGAGTAGTTCTTGCACAAGCCCAAAGGAGAACAAATTGCCCAGCCAAAAAAGAAGTCCTTGAAGGTCACCAAGTGGGTAGATAAATCAACAGAAGAGGGAGTCAATAAATCCATAACAAATGACTTGATAACCATACAAAGAGGGAAAGAGTTGCCCCAGCCGAGCAATAACCAATAGGCACAAGAACACAAAAGCGAAATCAACATAGAGATGACGATTGATAACGCAAAAGAGGGAGTAAGGAGTAGTTCTTGCATAAGCCCAAAGGAAAGCAAATTGCCCAGCCAAAAAAGAAGTCCTTGAAGGCCACCAAGTGGGTAGATAAATCAACAGAAGAGGGAGTCAATAAATCCATAACGAATGACTTGATAACCATGCAAAGAGAAAGTTGCCCCAATCGAGCAAAAAACAATGGACCACAAGAACCAAAGCAAATTGGTATAGAGACGACCAAATTTGCTCCATAAGGAAGAGGGAGGGAGGGATTCTTGCATATGGTCCAAAATGCGACTTGTCCTGCCAAAAAGACTACCAAAGAACACCAGATGGTAATAAACGATCAAACCAAATGATAGGCCATAAAGCCAAGGTGACAGCAATTGATGACAAGCTATACACATACACACTCCGGTGTAGAGACTAATGACCCCTCCAGCAGTTGAGGTTGGGGATCCTTGTTCCGGTAATGGCCAACGCAGTACTTGAATAATTTGATAACTGCCAATAACATTTTGATAACCACCATGAGGGAAGGAACCAATAAAGAGATAGAAGGACCCCAACGATCCACCGGCAAAGACCAAGACTACCATATTGTCAGATAATCCTAGTCATAATGCACCCCAAAGAAATCCCGTTAACTTTTTGTGCTTACCTTTCCAAAAAATGTCCAAGGCGGCAAGTCCACTAGTCCCAAGTAACGGTGGTCCTTTTAGCATCCTTGCTCTTTGTGTCCCATGCCTCACCCATATCTTCGTCCTTTTTTTTCTTGATGTCATGTCAACCAAATCACCAACCAACCAACAGGGACCAACCAGAGACGGACCAGACAAATACCAGAGACAAACCAGAGAAATACCAGAGAAAAACTAGAGACAAACCAGAGCCAAACCAGAGAAAGACCGGGAACCAATTGTAGGCAAGCAGGGAGAGAAACGACATCAAGAGAACAGAGGAACGAGCACAGAAAAAAGGACCTAAAAACAGGAAAGCGCTAATGTCACAATTGCCGGCCTGTTTCAAAAAAAAAGGGGCGAAACAGGTGAGAATAAACCCACTGTAAGCCATCCGCAAGTGCAACTTATATTTCAAAGCTACTCATAGATGTCATTGACCGTTCATCCAAAAAAAAATGGATATAGCAGGCTAGGTAATAAAAATTACCTTCACACAAAGCATCAGTTCAATGAGATCCATGTGGGCGAATGACTTACCAGTTGGTCCGGATTCTGACACGCAGCCTGCAAACCACAAAGAGATTGACATGAATCGGCTTGAATATGGATCTAATGGGGACACGGGATCACCTTCGAGCTAGCTAACAGACATTCACCGTTACTTTAGGACCAGAAGACCAGCCACCAAAGACATTTTCCAGAAAGGCGTCAACAGAATCTCCCGGAGACAGATTGAGGAAGAGAAGCCAGCTTCACGTTGAGATCTAAGTAAGACAATTTCATATAGGTGAAATGTAAAAAAAAAAAAAAAAAAAAAAAAAAAGT
The DNA here is from genome assembly GCA_002105175.1 of Absidia repens. Taxonomy (NCBI): domain Eukaryota; kingdom Fungi; phylum Mucoromycota; class Mucoromycetes; order Mucorales; family Cunninghamellaceae; genus Absidia; species Absidia repens. The sequence goes on along the minus strand of MCGE01000052.1, from coordinate 147,397 downwards.
TGAGTACATTTGTTTGAAGCTATCGTTTTCCCTATTCCCCTTTTCTGTATAATTACCTTGACATCATCAGGACATATTGAAAGGCCAATATCCCATATAGCAATTTTAGGATATTGGCCTTAAACAAGGATTGCCCGAGCCAGACCATTGGTGTAAGGGAAGGGAGGCCCGGGCAACAAAGGAAAAACCGGTATGACCCCCAGGCAAATTGGATGACTACCTGAGGGTTGGTGCCACCAAAAAACAGCACCCAAACGTCACCGACACCCGAAAACGAGGGCGGACACCAAGGAGACGGAAAGGCCCAGACAGAACCAAGCGCACAACAGGGCCCAAAAAACCACACCAGTGCCGGAAACGACGACACAACAACAAGGCCTAAAGCAAGCCCGTCACAACAGGGCCCAGAAGAACCCAACACCACAAGGCCCGGAAAAGACAAGACCACACAGGGCCCAAAGAAAAGGCCAACACCAAGGCCAACCACCAAAACAAAAAACGGCAGCACGCCTACACCGACAATGCCGCTACAAAAACTACAATAAACCCATAAAATAAAAGTAAGTAAAGTATTTCAGTTCAATCCCATTTTTCTAGAAGTTCCTTTCTTACCAGGTTCATCCGACATCCATACCACAGGACAGGCAACAATCCCTAACCAAGGCCAACAACAAACCGAGGAAAGGGGGCGCGACGGAATCATCACCATGCCGGATCTACCAAAAAAAAAAAGATTTATAAGTATTCATTCTCCTCTTGGTTCGTATCTGCCACTTTGTTCCTTACCACTCAGATCCTCAACACCACCACCACAAGATCTACAATACAAATTATAGGAAGGTTGAGTAATTATTGCAGTTCGATCCCATTTCTCTAAAAGTTCCTTTCTTACCAGGTTCATCCGACATCCATATCACAGGACAGGCAACAATCCCTAACCAAGGCCAACAACAAACCGAGGAAAGGGGGCGCGACGGAATCATCACCATACTGGATCTACCAAAAAAAAAAAAAGATTTATAAGTACCCTATTTTTTCCCTATATTTGGATTCACCGATGTTTTTCTTACCACTCAGATCCTTCAAACACCTAACACCACCACCACCACAAGGTCTACAGTACAAATTATAAAAAGGTTGAGTAATTATTTTGTTTCCATTCTATTTCTCTAGACGTCTCTTTCTTACCAGGTTCGTCCGACATCCATATCACAGGGCAGGCAACAATCCCTAACCAAGGCCAGCAACAAACCAAGGAAAGGGGGCGCGACGGAGTCATCACCATGACAGATCTGACCAAAAAAAATATACAGTATAAGTACCCTATTCTTCCCTGATATATGTATTGTCCAATGTTTTTCTTACCACTCAGATCCTTCAACACCAGAAACAAAGATGATCACCCAAGGGAAAGAGGGGCACGCACGAGGGAGATCAAACATCAACAACATCGGTGTGAACCAAAGGAGAAACGCAGGGGGCAAAGCAGAGACATACCAGAGGAAACACAACCGATCCACCACCAAAAAAGATACAACCAAACGATAAATCCATGGACGAATCCCACGATAACAACCACGCTAGACCACCATCGCATCTTTTGATCGAAGACAATGAGGCTTCACGATTTTCCAGGCTGAAACCGGCAAGTTACCATCAAGAGAATCCACACCAAAAAAAAAATGGAGGGCCACCAAGAGGCAACGAGATGGATGATCGATTGGAGGGCGGGCAGGCCACAGACCAGACTGACACAAATGGAGGGGCAGGGGGGCAATGTGCAGAAAGGAGAGGGCAAATGAGACCCCAACTACCGAAGCAGAAGAGGATGCCCTGGGTTCCACCATGACTGGTGCCGCGCCACTGGCAGGAAGTAAAAAAAAAACAACCAACATCATTACCAAAACGCCATGGTAAATGCCTTCTGAGTGCCGCTTACACCACCACCCTTACGAGTAGCAATGAAATCACGAACACCAGTCGGACGAAGCGAATGGATCATCTGATGCGCCAATGGAAAGGGAAAGAGGGGGGTCACACCACGCGGTCAGTCAAGGCAAAGAGGAGGATTGGTATCAAATACCGGGAATCCAGTTATTCCGTGTCCTCCAAGGCTTCCAACGCAGCTGCTGCTTTTTCAATGGCGTCGATTTTATCCCAAAGGGATTGAATATCGTCGTCAGTTTCCACCAGGTCCAGCAGTGAATTGGCTTCGTCAATGGCTTTCGATAAGTCAAGAGCAGGCTCGGGGCAAGCGGCTGTGACAGAGGTCGAAGAGGCCTGAGCGGAAGACGCAATGTTACTGGGCAATTTGCGTTGGTCCACCTCTTCTGCTGGCAATGAAGCCAAAGGCGCACGTCGTGATGCAGGGGCAACAGAGGGAGCATCCACAGGAGTAGCGTCCGAAGACACACTCGAAGCAGAGTCCTTGTTTTCCTTGCCATCAGCGACAGGGACAGTGACATACCTGTTCAATGCCAAAGGCGCACGTCGTGATGCAGAGGCAACAGAGGGAGCATCCACAGGAGTAGTGTCCGAAGACACACTCGAAGCAGAGTCCTTGTTTTCCTTGCCATCAGCGACAGGGACAGTGGCATACCTGTTCAATGCCAAAGGAGCAGGTTTTGGAGCAGTGGCCACGCGAGGGTCAGGAACAGATGCAGCTTCCGAAGGAATGCAAATGTCCATTGCCACGGGTGCGGGCATGCAACCGAAAACAGGATCAGTGACAGGAGCAGAAACAGGCACAGAGACAGCAGGAACAAAAGTAGCGACAGGAGGGAAGAGAGGAACCAGTTGGGCTTGAGCAGGGAAAACACCACCATCAACAACCATAGGAGAAACCACAACATCTTCCACATCCATTTCGTCAACTACTTCCATCATGCAATCAGCAGCATCGTCAACAAGGCCAAAAATGGGTGACCAGACCATTTGGCGCTTTTGGACCTTGAAAAAGACAAAGTGCCGTCGCATGATGGTGCTCCAACACTTGAAAAGTGTGGCCCGGGCTGCGGCACAAAATTCCACAGAGTGAGAATTGATTGGGCCAGTGATATGGCAGCGGGACCAGGAGCAGGGTTGCTTGACGCCAACAAGCACACTACCACAACCCAATGTTGCGTCATTGGATTCAGGGCAGGGCGAACCCATTCCTTCATCCTCATCAACAGCCTCAGCCGAGTTCAGCGCCCGGGAACGCATTTCTGCGATGCACCGTTTTTTGTACTGGTGAGGTTGGGGACCTTGGCGACCAACCGAGAATCGATCGCTAGGTCGAGCAGTGGTGGCATGGCTACGGCGACGGCTAGGCTTAATATAAGCGTTCGCTTTACCGTAAACCGATCGACAGGGGCGCGAGGCAACAATCCCATCGACGGCAGCCATACCAGCCAGATGGCTAGCAATGATAACCGCATCAGCAGTAGCAGGAGCACATGCTTCAACGGCATCAAAGGCACTGTTGTCAGGCAATGGGACAACAGGCAATGTAGCCACGGCAAAAGGACCCATTTCAGGCACTGATGGTGGCACATCAGGCACATCGAGCACAACGGGTTCAGGAAGAGCAGCATGAGCAGGAGCAACTACTGGTTCAGGAACCGAGGGCACCGAAGGCATAGATGGCGCAACAACAGGAGGCACCGAAAGAGAAGGGGACACAGGAGCGACTGGCTCAGTCTGTACAGAGCACGAGACCCCACGGAAAGCAGCTGGCACAGTAGGTGCAGGATGAGCATAAGCCGGAGCTAATGTCACCACGGACAGAATCGGCACAGGAGCAGCCATGGGTGCAAGTGACACTGACTTCATTCGCACAGAACGCAGGGTCACAAAACGAGAAGAGTCGGAGTTGGAATTACAAACTGGACCTGGGAGGCATGGAAGCAAGTGAAGAAAAAAAAATAAAGAAAAAAAAAGTTAGTGAGCAAACTCATGTTCATTTAGATCTTCGTTAGTTGACTTACTGGAGTCCAATTTGTGCAGCTTCTGGCAACGGGCTTCATTGCTGAAGCATTCAACCGAGGGATGAAGGGGTTCAAAGGAAAAGCCAGAAGCGAGACCCAAGAGATCCAACATTACCCAGTTGGCCACGTCTATGAAAAAAAGAAGAAGAATGGTGAGCCCCCAGTGAATGTGCCTTGTTTCGTCATAAAAATTGCTTACTGTGAAGGAGCCAACCCGGGAGCGCAAACAACATCAGACAAAGGGCATCGGGATCGCAACAGTAAAGTCTTGCGACAGTACTGATACGGCCAATAACCCAATTGACCTGAGGGGAGTGGTAAAAGAAAACGTAATAAAGAAAGGCAAAGAAACAGAGCAAGAGAAGCATGTCGATGGCAATCAGAATCGTAATTAAGTATGAGTAAAAAAAAAAAAGGAAAAGGGAAAAGGAAAAAAAAATTGTGCGGGAAATAAATACCTTGTGAAAAAAATATTGACTTCGCGACTTTTTTTTTTCTCGGTGACTCGTGAAAAAAAAATTTCATATTTTGACTTCGCGATTTTTTTTTCGCGGTGACAAGCGCGATAGCGTATTATTTCACATTTTAAAAAAATTCCGTGATTTTTTTGGCGCTGTGACAAGCGCGATAGTGTATTAGTTCACTCTATTTTTTTTTTACGACAACTTCAATTGTCTAACAGAAGGTCTCTCTTTCTCTTTCTTTGCAATTGCCCTCTTTCATTTTAGGACCACAGTCAACCACGCTCTTCATCTCACCAATGCACCTAGATCTTCTCCGTCATTCTACTAATCCCAACCATACAGACAACTTCAGACCCATTATTTCGTGGCCACAGGTCACACCACCCAACGTTGGACCCCTGTCCTTTTTTATATCGCACAGTAGAATACTTTATAGGATAGCTTCATATTGAGAATAGCTTTACCATCCATTGTATATTGAAAATAAAAAACTTTTTATTGAATCATGACTTGATCATAACAATCAACACTATACTAATAAGAATGAAATGTGATAAGGGAAACTACTCTAAAATAACGGTATAAAAGTGTCTAAAAAGGAATGAAGTATAGAAAAGGGGGAACTAGTCTGAAGTGTCAAGGTTTAAGAATGGGGAATGTGTACTTGCACCTATAGTGATAGGTGTGCACGTCAGGGGAAATGGACAGAAAGGATGATTAGACCAATGTAGAGATTAGCATGACTATTATTGAATGGAGCTTACAATAATAAAGAACAGGGGAGAAGTATGTATATATAGTAATGAAGAAAACTAGGCGTGACTAGATGTATAGAATACTAAAATATACAATTAGACAAATGTATTATGCAATGGGCATACAGTAATGCCAAAGGACACAGCGGAGATCAAATTACATTTTAGGAGCGAGACAATTAGGTTCAACAATGGAAGACGAGACAACCAAAAATAATGTCTGATGAGGACAAGGAATTATATAGCGTGATGTATAAAAAGGAACACTGGAAAGATAAGTGGATCTTTGATATTAGTGTTTGATTTGTTTATGAAATAAAACAGTGATATTTGAACGTTGATAATTGAATGATCTTTATTGGATTTGATTTGATTCATTTTTTTATATTAAATCGGTGGAATGTTCCGATTGGGGAAGGTGGTAGTAAAAAGATGAATAGGAAATAAAAGTAGATGCTGATAGTGATAAGGGTTGGAGTAGTAGAGGATGTTAGGGGATATATAAGAGAGTGGTGGAAAGAATGTGGTTGGGAATAGAATAAAATAGTTAAGGCAGTAAACTATGATCATTATATATAAAAATTAAATAGTAAAATATGAGCAGCAAATATGATCATTACAATCATATTCATCACCCCTATTTTTACATGCCCATGTACCTTCACATCAGTATAATTAAGACAATATATTTAAATAAAAATAAAGAATCGTCCAAAGTTTCACAATACTTGATAACAAGTTCTATTCCATTTAATAATACAACACTGCTATCTTTCAAAAAAAAAAAGGGCTCCTGTGGTCTATCAAAAAAAAAAAAAAAGGTTCCTGCTATCCTTCAAAAAAAAAAAAAAAAGATTTCCAGCTGTCTTAAAAAAAAGGTTTCCAGCTGTCTTAAAAAAAAGGTTCCTGTGGTCTATCGACAAAAAAGGTTCCTGCTGACGTAAAAAAACCACCTCCCCCGTCAAAAAAAAAGGTACCCTCAATCCTCATTCATGAATAAACTTTTCTTTTTATTGAAACATTACTGCACTTCTGATCCCTAAACTAAAACGATCGCCTGAACCCTTGGAGATCTGAAGAAGGCATTCCGTAAAAAAAAAAAAAAAAAAGTAGAGGGAGATCAAAAAAAGGGGGCTCCAGCTGTCTGTCAAAAAAAAGGATGGTTGAAGGTCAAGATAGACACTCATGCTTAACTTCAAAGTTAATTTACTATACCAAAAATAGGTCTATTTGAGCCGAAAATAGTATAGATCGACTCAGAATGAAACACAGTTTATGATCTGCATAATTTTAAATTGATTCGCCGACATTTTTTGAAAAACTTATATTACTATTTATGCAATAGTTATCAATATTTTCGGCGATTTTTTTGTGTTCCCCGATGTTATATGCGTCCTGTTATTGGTTCCTGATAGTTATAGAACATTATGACAACTTTAACTTAATTTAAAATATCAAAGTTTGTGTAAAAATATACCATGAAATTGTAGTTGGCATTTTTTACATTTTATTTTATAAAGCTTTCAATTTACATTTGATTTTAATATAACTGTAATACACAATGTGATTTTTGTTGCTCTTTTGAATGGTGGTATTTACGAGCTTGTATCTTTATTTGCTGCAAAGTAATTGCTGAAAATGTGTTCAACTTTCCGAAAATGGTAAGTATTGAAAACGTCTATATGAGACTTAAAACAAATATGCTGCATCAGTGATACTAATGGCCTTAGTCTTGTGCGCACTACAGGAGAAGTAGGGACACTGCCAAATGTAATAGGACTTATCACGATTGTTAAATTTCATGATTGTACCGCAATGGCTACAATAAAACAATCCTGCACCAGTTTCTGCGGTGCGTACCAAGTTATTCTGGCAGAGGAATTCGGCGGCAACATGGGGAGAGGCAAGGGCATGAGAGACTTGGACAGTTGGAGGTACGGCAGGCATGTTTTGATCAAATAATCAAAAAAATACCACTCTTTATATATTTTTTTTGCTTATATGCACCATAAATTACCGCACCACGCTAAAACTTACTCCGTAATGAGCTAATATAACTTGCATGAAGCTGTCCTACCGCTTTCCATACTTACCATTTTCGGTAAGTAAAACACATTTTCAGCAATAACTCTGCAGCGAATAAAGATACAAACTTGTAAATACCACCATTCAAAAGAGCAACAAAAACCACATTATGTATAACAGTTATATTAAAATCAAATGTAAATTGAAAGCTTTATAAAATAAAATGTAAAAAATGTCAACTTTAATTTCATAGCATATTTTTACATAAACTTTGATATTTTAAATTAAGTTAAAGTTGCCATAATGTTCTATAACTATCAGGAACCAATAACGGGATGCAGATAACCTCGGGGAACACAAAAAAAGCGCCGAAAATATTGATAACTATTGCATAAATAGCAATATAAGTTTTTCAAAAAATGTCGGCGAATCAATTTAAAATTATGCAGATCATAAACTGTGTTTCATTCTGAGTCGATCTATACTATTTTCGGCTCAAATAGACCTATTTTTGGTATAGTAAATCTACTTTGAAGTTAAGCATGAGTGTCTATCTTGACCCTAATCCAAATTTATTATTCCAACATCCGCTTCCCATACTTTTACTATAAAAACCCACTGTCATTTTATTTAATAAAAACCATATCTGTTATATCACTTATTTTTATAACGTCTTCTTAGCAAATACAGTATTACACATGGAAGGCTTTTATAATAAAATTGGGGAAGCGGTTGTTGGAATAATAAATTTGTATGATGATAGATGATTGTAGATGATAATGGATTATTGGTATTATGGAATAGATGGATGATTGAATATGACAGTTAGTGCCTGATCTGAGTCTGACATTTGCTATATTTGATAGACTGATTTATAATGTAAATATAGAGGATGACAAATACAGTACGACAGTGATGAGTAATCTTTTTTTTGAAAGATAGCAGAAACCCCTTATTTTGATAGACAGCTGGAACCCTTTTTTTTAAGACAGCAGGGATCCCTGAAATGGATGTGAAAATAAAAAGACAAGAGTAAAATAAGTGATACAATTGATATGGTTTTTTTATTTAATTGATAAAATGTCAAGTCTTTTTATAATAAAATGAAGATATTTGTGGCTGTGGATGGGAGCATGATAACGGTGTATTTGAGACTACGGATAATTGAGGCTGTGTGGTATCTGATGTGTTGAATGACAAGTGTGAGAATAAGTGGGGAATTCAGGGGTAAAAATAGAGTGAAGAGATAAGTCGGATATACAAATGATGATGGTATAGATGCTTTTGATGTAAATATTGCTAATCAGGAACCAGGAATACGATGGACAGCCCTCCAGATTTTTCGTGACGGGATTGAAAATCAAAGCCCGCTTAGCCGGAATTATTATTGAAGCGGCATCTCTCATTTTCTTTCTCTCTTTCTGTTTCTTTCATTTTTTTTTAAAAAATCATTTTTTCTTCCACTGTTTTTGGCTCGTTGTGGAGGTGGTGGCTTTAGCTATCTGTTAGGACTAGTTTAGAAGGGATTTGAGATTAGCGATTACAAGAGGCATGGGGAAACCCTTTCAATTTGATTCTAGGATTTTGGGGTTGTCGTGATTAGCTTAGTTTGTCTCTTTTCTTCAATAAAATTTGTCTTTGCTCCAATAAAACATGTCTTTGGTTCAGCGATGTGTGTTTCAAGGTCATTAAAAGTTTGCAGATCCCTCTTGGTGTTCTATCGTAGTGATCCCTCATAGAAATCCCTCTTAGAAATCCCTCTTAGAAATCCCTCTTAGAAATCCCCCTTAGGAATCCCTCTTACAGATCCATCGTAGAGATCCCTTTTTTATACACCATTCCTTCTTCAGGCCTTTTCGTTAGTTAAACCTACTGATTTTGGTTTTGGCTCAAATAAACCAGACTTTTTTGGGCGGTATTTTTTAGAGGGTTATGGGGGTAGTGGGGGGTCTTTTTTGGGGATGTGGGGGGACATTATTTTGGGGGTATATGGGGGAGGTCTTTTGGGGTGTATGGGGGGAGATCTTTATTGGGGGGTGTATGGGGGAGGTCTTTTCTTGGGGTGTATGGGGGGAGATCTTTATTGGGGGGATGTGGGGGGAGATCTTTATTGGGGGGTGTATGGGGGAGGTCTTTTCTTGGGGGTGTATGGGGGAGGTCTTTTTTGGGGGTGTATGGGGGGAGATCTTTATTGGGGGTGTATGGGGGGAGGTCTTTTCTTGGGGGTGTATGGGGGAGACATTATTTTGGGGGATGTGGGGGGAGGTCTTTTTTGGGGTGTATGGGGGGAGGCATTATTTTGGGGGTGTATGGGGAGGGGTCTTTTTTGGGGGATGTGGGGGGAGGCATTATTTTGGGGTGTATGGGGGGAGGTCTTTTGGGGTGTATGGGGGAGGTCTTTTTGGGGGTGTATGGGGGGAGACATTATTTTGGGGGTGTATGGGGAGATCTTTATTGGGGGGTGTATGGGGGAGATCTTTATTGGGGGGTGTATGGGGGGAGGTCTTTTGGGGGTGTATGGGGGGAGACATTATTTTGGGGGTGTATGGGGGGAGACATTATTTTGGGGGTGTATGGGGGAGGTCTTTTTTGGGGGTGTATGGGGGAGACATTATATTGGGGGTGTATGGGGGAGGTCTTTTTTGGGGGGATGTGGGGGTATTATTTCTGGGCGGGGTTGTGTGGCAGGTATTTTTTGGAAAAGGAACTATCTCTCTCTTTTTTTCACGACATCCCTCAAGATCCCTCGACTGCTCCCGAGATCCCTTCATTCCCCTCCCTTTAGTTTAGTGACTTAAGTTTAGCGAGGTTTCAATAAAAAAGGTTTATTCATGAATGAAGAATGAGGTATTCTAATGTATACTATTCTACAGATCCTAAGTTGAATGATGAGGATTGTTGTGATGAGGAACGAAGCAAAAAGGCGAGAGAAAACAATTCAAGAGGAGCGGGCTTCGATTTTCAATCCCGTTACAAAAAACCGGGAGTTCCGTCAACAAACAAAGCCAAAGGAGGGAAAACCTACAGCCATAATAACAAGCCTCTATGCTTCAGTATTGCTTACAACATTATAGCATGTAGAGGCATCTTCCGTACGAAATTGGTTTGGAAAATAGATCACCACACTATAGGGGTACACTACCAAACAAGAATAGTATGTAGAACAGTATAATAGTATATTCATTAGTATGCAGATTAGTCTACCCCAGTACAATGGCTTTGCCATCCATTGTTCATTGCAAAATAAAAAAGCTTTTATTGAATCATAATAGTCAATACTATACTAAAAGGAAAGAAGATGTAAATAGAGGCCGCTAATAGTAGTTGAGATAGGTGCTAGTCTAGATAAATGTCGTAGAAGAAGGAAAGATGTACAATAAAAATGGGATTTCTAAAAGGGATCTGTATAAAAGGGATCGTCAAACTTCTAATGAAGCTTAAACGCACATCATTGAAGCAAATACACATTTTTTCAAACAAAGACAAGGTTTATTGAAGCAGGGATATGCTTTATTGAAAAAATAGACATACATGTACTAAGCTAATCAAAACATTTCCCCAAGATTCTAGACTCAAAATAAAAGGGATTCCCCATGCATCTTGTAATCCCTTTTCTAAAACCCTTCTAAACTAGTTCTAACAGAAAGCCAAGGCCGCCAGGTCCACAACGAGCCAAAAACAGTGAAGAAAAAATATTTTTTCGTTAAAAAAAAAAAGGAAAGAAAGAGAAAGAGAGAAAATGGGGAATGCCGCTTGAAAAATAATTCAGGCGGAGCGGGCTTTGATTTTCAATTCTGTCACAAAAAATATGGAGGCCCGTCAACAAACAAAAACAAAGACGGAAAACCTACAGCTATAATAACAAGCCTTATGCTTCAGTATTGCTTACAATATTATATTCTGTAGAGGCATTTACCGTACCAAATTGGTTTGGAAAATAGATCACCACATTATAGGGATAGAGTACCAAAACAAGAATAGTATGTAGAACAGACTACCACAGTATAATAGTATGTACATTAGTATGTAGATTAGTCTACCACAGTAGAATAGCTTTGTCACCCATTGTTCATTGCAAAATAAAAATAAAACTTTTATTCAATAATCATAGTCAAGAATATACTAAAGGAAAGAAAATCTAAGTGCTAGTCTACAAGAAAAATGGATCTCAAAAGGGGATCTACAACTTCTAATGACCTTTTAAACACACATCATTGAAGCAAACATAGAAATCTGCAAACTTCTAATGAAGCTTAAACGCACATCATTGAGACAAATACACTTTTTTTTCAAGCAAAGACAAATTTTATTGAAGCAGAGATATGCTTTATTGAAGAAAAGTGACATACTAAGCTAATCAAGACATTTCCCCAAGATCCTAGAATCAAAATGAAAGGGGTTCCCCATGCAACTTGTAATCCCTTTTCTAAAATCCTTCTAAACTAGTTCTAACAGAAAGCCAAGACCACCAGGTCCACAATGCGCCCAAAAAAGTGAAGAGATGTTGGCTGATTCCCCTTGATTTCTATTTTTTTGGATGTGCCCTCCCATTTTTTTTCTCGATAAACAATCCAGGCTGCCGGCGGTGGGGGTTGTATTTAAACCCCGTCAAAAATCGGCAGGTACGTCAACCCATCTGGAGCTCCTCAGATAGCTGGCAGGCTTTACAGCCTGCAAAATCGAATTAACGTCCAACATTTTTTTCTTCGCTTTATATAAAACGAACTACGAAACCATTCAACTTCAAATTTCCCATGCATCTTTAGAAATATTATGCAATCATTTTTTTCCCGCCAAACCAACCATCCATCTCTGAGACAATTAATTGTAGAATGTTCTAAGGCTTACGCCTATACCCAAAAGTACCTACCACGCAGCTAAAAATTCAATAAATCTGGATTTTCTCGACCGCGGAGCCTTCCAAAAGTAGTAAACCTGCTATAAGCTTTCCAAACCAATAAAAATAATAAGAATAGTAATAATAATAATAATAATAAAGCGATCAAACACAGACTATCAGACTGTAGTATAATGTTGAAGCGATCAGTTTTTGTTTATTGCACCTGGAGAGGTTTCAAATGTAGTAATATTTGATATACTGTACAGTAACCTCGCATGGAAAACGCACGCTTTTAAAATTCCGATGATTTTTTGTATTTTTTTTATTGATTTATATATGTTTAATCATTGATTACTGGAGATATAAAAAAGAATAATAAAAACTGTTTTAATGTACAAAAAGGTATGCTCATGAGCTTTTTATTGACGTAAAAAAAAACATATTGTGATTAAAAAAAAAAAAGAACGTCTACCAACGGGTACTCATTCCTTTTGCATCGATGACAGCCTTAATCCTTTCAGGCATGGAATCGATGAGACTATTGAACTTTTCTGGAGTGATTGAGTTCCAACAATTAATTATGGCATTTTCATATTGGTCAATGCTCATATATGGCGATGAGTGCTTGTGCACTTTGACTTTCATCTTGTACCAAAGGTTTTCGATCGGATTCAAATCTGGAGACATAGCTGGCCAAACCATTTTCGAAATCCCCTTGTTTTCGAGCCATCGTCTAGGAGCAAGACTTCGATGAATTGGTGCTCCATCTTCCATCAAAATCATGTCGTTGTTTTCGGTCCAAAAACGTTCCAGGGGTCCTTCGTAGATCTGATCTACGTACGCCTTGGCATTAATCCGACATTTTTTACCATCTGCCGTCTTTCGCTTGAAAACTCCCAATTGAGTCTTCTTTCCATACATAATACCGCCCCAAACCATCACCGAGATCCTGTTACTTCTAAATATAGGAGCAAGGCAGGTAATATGGTATTTTTCCGCGACAGTTCTATAGCAGTGAGGACGACGGTATGCTTTACCTCTTTCGAAGCTTGCTTCATCTGTCCACAGCACCTTCCTCCATTGTTCTTTCGTCCAGTCCTTGTGCTCTTTGGCAAACTTCAACCTTGCGGCAATATGCTTGTCGTTAAGGAAGGGTTTTTTTCTTGCCACTCTGCAGAATATGCCCATGGAGCGCAGATACCTACGTAATGTTGACTCATGGACATTGACTACTATTAGCTTCTTAAAAGTCACTAAGGTTTCCTCGTCGGTTTTTGTGCACAAGCTTCTTCAGGTACCGAGCGTTTCGTGGAGTAAGCTTTTTTTTGCCCCCAGAACCCTTCTTTCGTTCGTAGCTGCCTGTTTGTTTAAATCTCGTTATTGTCCGAGTGTAATATTTGATAGAAATAATAAGAAGACGTTATAAAAATAAGTGATATAACAGATATGGTTTTTATTGAATAAAATGAGGAAGGGTTTTTATAATAAAATGGGGAAAAGAAGGCTGTGCTAGTTGTGGCTGTGGATATGGTCGAAGAATGGTAATTTGAGGCTATGGAAAGTTGGTTATCTGTAGATATAAGTATATATGCCTAAGTAGTGGATACTCGAGGCTGTGTTTTATACCTGTATAGGAATGACAAGTGTGATAGTGTGGGAAATGATTAGTGACAGATGACAAATACGACACCGAGTAATCGTGGTGCGATGAACTCCGAGCTTTAACGCAATTTCTGTGTTATTCAGACCAGCTTGATGGTACGCAACTACTTGGGTCTTTTGGGTAGGTATTAAAGTCATAGTTTGCAAAAAGAATAATAATTTGCGTTGCCCTGGAGACGTACAGGTGGCTTTTTTATTGGACTGGTTTTGGATAATTCAAGTCGGCCTTTGAAAAGCGTGCGTTTTCCATGCGAGGTTACTGTACAGTACAGTAGGTCATAAAAAAAACCATCAAACACACACTGTGATGAATACGAGACTTAAATAAAGTAACTTTATTATAAAAATATAATAATGAGGAAGAAGCCGGAAAAACCCAGTGGGTAAAAAAACCTTGCTCTTTAAAAAAAAAAAGTAAAAACTGAGAATAAAAAAAATCATAGTCCAGTAATTAGATTCTACAAATCTAATTTCAGTACCAATAAAAAAAATCTAAATACTAGCTATCAGTGTTGTGAAATTGAAATACCGTTCAGGTACAAAAATAAAAATAGATTTTATGTGTCAAATGTGGGAGCGCCCACATTCATTATTTTTTTTATTTTCACTTTTTACTTCCAACACCTAATAAACACCACACACACAACCACATTGTAGTACTGTATATATTAAAGCAGTCAGTTTGTTTATTCAATTGAGGTATAGCGAAATATATTGATATACAAATATGGAAATCTATAACTCATACTACGTGGGAAAGAAGGAGGTGTTGTATTTGTGATACCCAAACCTATTTCCCATCTTCCACATATTTATTTATTTATACCCCGCTCCGCATTTCTTTCACTTTGACATTTTGACAGGTACTACCCTATACCTTATTTTATTCATACTTCATCACCCGCTAAATTACTTCCCCAACATCACTTCAGATTATCTCAAATTGTAACCATTTCACTATGACTCACTTAGCTATAGAAAAAGATATAAATATGACATGTTTGAATATTAAATAAAAAGAGTAACCAATTGTATCACTTATTTGTCTTTTGCGTTTATTTCACCATGTATCCAGGCGACTATGAAAATAAAAATAAAAGCGATAAAACATATACAATTGTCGTATTTGTCATCCTCTATATTTAAATTATAAATCAATCTGTTGTATTTTGCATATGAATGTAGCAATGAAATAAAATAAAGTGTGACATTGATGTAAATCATGCACAATGAAATAAAAATAAATTTAAATACAGCGCTACAATGCAAGGGCTCAGATCATATATGGGTGTCATGATCTGATTTCACTTTTTTCATGTCTTTGAAAAAGAACCCCATTTATTATATCAAACCGTAGTAGTAGTTATACTGTTTCATACCATAATCACATCATTATAAAAAGATGGTTGATTTATATCAAATAAAGGTTATCAACATTCTCATCTTATTTTTTTTTATTTTTTTTTATTTTTTATTCTACTTCTATTTTATTTTATAAAAAAACCTAAACTACAACACAATCTATCAAATATGGCAAATGTCAGACTCAGATCAGGCACTAATTGTCATATTCAATCCCGATCTGTCAGTACACCAATAATTATTCAATCATCTAATCACAGTCCAATGATTTATTCCCTCGTCTCTATCTTATCCAATAATACCTTAGTAGTAGAATTTTATTATTCCAACAACCGCTTCCCCAATTTTATTATAAAAGCCTTCCATCATTTTACTAAAATAAAAATATACATGACTTTGTCTCACTTATTTGACTTTGACTTCTACTACACAACCATTCCAGATGCATCTCCAGATTTTTTTGGCAGGGTTTGAATTCAACCGCCGCCGCCAGCCCCTGGATTGTCTATCGAAAAAAAAGGGGAAGGGGCACAAATAAAAAAAATAGAAATCAACGGGAATGAGCCAACATCTGTTCACTGTTTTGGGCTCGTTGTGGACCTGCTGGCCTTGGCTTTCTGTTAGAACTAGTTTAGAAGGGTTTCTGAAAAGGGATTGCAAGATGCATGGGGAAACCCTTTCATTTTGACTCCAGGGTCTTGAGCAATGTCTTGATTAGCTTAGTATGTCTCTTTTCTTTAATAAAACATGTCTGCTTCAATAAAACGTGGACTTTGCATCAATAAAACTTGTCTTTGCTTTAATGATGTGTGTTTAAACGTCATTAGAAGTTTGCAGATCCCTATGTTTGCTTCAATGATGTGTGTTTAAAAGGCCATTGGAAGTTTGCAGATCCCCTTTTGAGATCCGTTTTTCTTGTAGACTAGCTCTTAGATTTTCTTTCCTTTGGTATGATCTTGACTATGATGATTCAATAAGTTTGTTTTTTTTATTTTGCAATGAACAATGGGTGACAAAGCTATTCTACTGTGATAGACTAATCTGCATACTAATGTACATGCTATTACTGTATACTATGGTAGTCTATTCTACATACTATTCTTGTTTGGTAGTCTATCCATATAGTGTGGTGATCTATTTTCCAAACCAATTTAGTACGGTAAATGCTTCTACATGCTATAACGTTGTAAGCAATACTGAAGCATAGGGGTTTGTTATTATGGCTGTAGGCTTTCCCGACTTCGTTTTTGTTTTTGACGGCCCTCCAGATTTTTCTGTGACAGGATTGGAAATCAAAGCCCGCTCCGCCTGAATTATTTTCAAGCGGCATCTCCCATTTTCTTTCTCTCATTTCTCTTTCTTTCCTTTTTTTTTAACGAAAAATTATTTTTTCTTCACTGTTTTTGGCTCGTTGTGGACCTGGCGGCCTTGGCTTTCTGTTAGGACTAGTTTAGAAGGGTTTCAGAAAAGGGATTACAAGATGCATGGGGAAACCCTTTCATTTTGATTCTAGGATTTTGGGGGTTGTAGTGATTAACTTAGTATGTCTCATTTCTTCAATAAAACATGTCTGCTTCAATAAAACGTGGACTTTGCATCAATGAAACTTGTCTTTGATTGAGAAACAACATGTCTTGGTCGGAAAAAATGTGTATTTGCTTCAATGATGTATGTTTAAACTTCATTAGAAGTTTGGAGATCCCCTTTAGAGATCCCTTTTTTTTTTTAGTACATCATTCCTTCTTCTAACACCATTCTTCTAGACTAGCACCCCTTTCAACTATTATTAGCGGTCTCTATTTACATTTTATTTCCTTTTAGTATCGTATTGACTATCATGATTCAATAAAGGTTTTTTATTTTGCAATGAACAATAGATGGCAAAGCTATTCTACTGTGATAGACTATTTTACATAATCATTCTATTGCGGTAGACTATTCTACATATTATTCTTTTATTGGTTTGAAAAGCCTATAGCGATATTACTACTTTTGGCAAGCTCCACGTTCGAAATATTCCAGATTTATTGAATTTTTAGCGGCGTGGCGGGCACTTTTGGGGTGAGTAAGGGGGGATATTGAGAGCATTCTACAATTAATTGTATGGGACCTTGATGGCTGGTTTGGCGGGAGGGTCATTACAACATTTTCATATATCTTTGTTTTACCAGGAACCAGGAATACAATACTGTATTAAGCAACGACAGTCCTTTTTAAAGAAAGAAAGAAAAAAGCCTTTCAGTCTATTCATTAATTTCTGAATTCATACAAATCAAACGGCTAGATAAAGGAATAGTGTCAACTTCGCTTCTTTGGCTAGTCAATTTTTTCATTTACAGCCAGACAAAAGCGTAGCGAATTGAAGAAGTCAATAGATAATGGAGACGTTTAGAGTTGAATTCAGTCTAATGTGGATGTTACTGATGGCGTTTTTTACTTTTGCAGATACACACAAATGTACCAACCCACTTTACAAGACAATCAAATTTATAGTATAAAAGAGGCGGTTGGTAAAGAAGATAAAACTATTTTTTATTCAGATGCAGATATATACTACAACAGCTAACACTATCTAAATCTAGTAAATGCCCGTAAAACTAATCAAATGGTCGACACAAACCCTGAATTCAAAATGAAATGCCTTCCCGATGAATGTTGTCATTGAAACCATTTTCGTTGTTTAAACGCCGACCAGGCACACTGTCGGCAACAAATTGTGAAAGAACACGAAGACAGATTTGGTCCACAAAAAAAAAAAAAAAAAAAAAAAAAAAAGATGCGACAAGACATGTAAAATATACCAATCATCACAAAATATCATATCCAATTCAGCCATTTTTATTGGGGGGTGGTTTGTGCACTATCTATATAGCAAAGCCAACTACTGAAGAAAAAAAAACTATCTGAAAAGAAATATCATAGGTATCGCAGTTTTTGCCAGTCTACAACAACAAAAAAAAGAAGAGGGTTCCTTTTCTTTTTAGACATAAATGCCAATAGAGATAGAAGTAAAAATAACCCCAAAACCTAATAGAACAGCAGCAAGTAAGGCGATGGTGAATTGACTTGCAAGATGTGTCTGTTTCCCTTGACTATACAAAAAGAAACAAAGTGCGTGTGTGAATGTCAGCGTACTAAACCCATTTTTACCTATGGTGTTGCATTACTATTTATCATCTATTACTTACACTACAAAAAAGCCAGTACTAGCTAAACCGCCGGTGATGAAAAAATATGCTAGTAACGGGTATAAGGCAACTGGGATGAGTGATGAAAAGGGTGCTGCCGTGTTCCAAGATTCCTAAACGTAGTCAAATAAAAAAATAAAGAATAAAAAGATGAATAAGTGCTATGTCCATCGTCTATGTATAAGTATTGACTGTGTGTGTGTGTGTGTGTGTGTGTGTGTGCCGAGTATTATGTTTTTACCAAAACTGTAGTTGACATTTTCTTTTTTTTTTTAGATAAATCGAGGAAAAAGGAAAAAAAAAAAATCTTGCTCACCTTTTTTTTTTTGCCAGCAGCACACACGTCCTCCAAAAATAATTTAGCGGGGTGGCAATTTTTCTTTTTTCTTCTTTTTCTCTTCGCTATCAACACAATATATCCAGCGTCCTCGTCCTCCTCCACTGACAACCCCTTCTATACACATATATATATATCATCAAAATGTCCGCTCTAGTACCAAGAGACGAAGTATGGTATCGTCAACCTCGATTCCAATCCTTTTTGAAATCCACAGCCATCAACTTTTTGTTACCGTTTATCAATGGCGTGATGCTTGGCTTTGGTGAAATTTTAGCCAATGAACTTGTCTTGAAATATGGTTGGTTTGAATTTGCCCGTAGCTCTGGTGGAAATGGTGGTGTTACCTCTGTGGGACTCTCTGGTAGTAGCAACACGACTGCAGAATATAAAAAAGCGATGCATAGTGAATTGAAACGTCGGGAAGAAAATTAACGTGGGGAAATGTGTGTTTATTAGTTAGTCGATACATCATTTTTATTCTTTACAAATAAAAAATAAACCCCCTCTTTTTTGTTGATACATCACTGTCTTTTTGTATGTGTGTATGTGATATAGGATGATGGTTGTTGGGTGGGTGGGTGGGGCACGCGAGGGCAAGCAGGAGGAGGATTTGGTGTGGGTGGCTCGAAAAAAAAGAGTGTCGGCCAATCAGAACACACCGTGACGTGCTTGCTGGTGAAAAAAAAAAAAGGAAAGGTTAGGATTTCTAATGTTTTTTCTTTTTTTTTTTTACTCCACTTTGTGCTTTACCAATATTTAAAAAAAACAAAAATGTCATCGAACGACGGGTATATACAAAGGGACTCAGGTATATTATAAAAGCTACATATTGTAGAAAAATAGGGACTACGGTATTTATTTATTATTATTTATTATAGCTCCAAAGGACGTCAGCGACATGGCCAGTTCCTTTTTGCAATCTATGGGACAAGAATTGATACACACTTCATCCACAGATAATACGTACAACAAATATAATGATGATGGTAAGTAGGAAAGAAATGGTGGGTCCTATTTTCATACTTACTCCTCGCTTTTTGATAATAGCTCGATACAGCAGCCGTGATGACTATCCACCACCACCTTCTTCATCACGACGCAGTGACCGCATGGACGATAGTTACAGTAGCAGCAATAATGCCTATGATGATGGCTCGCGTGGCGACAATAAAGACCGACGGTCTTCTCGACGGGACCGATCCAAAGAACGTGAACGACATAGATCAAGGGATAGAATGCATCAACATCACCATCATCACCATTCTTCTTCTCACCGCGACCGTGATCATCGTCGAAGCGATCGCGATTATCACCGGCGAAGCAGCAGTAGACGTAGCATTAGTCCTCGTGATCGTAGTAGCCGAGGATCTAGTCGTCGAAGAGATGATACTCCCGTGGTACCTTTACACAAACGACCTCGTCGACTTAATAACTGGGATGTAGCACCTCCTGGTATGGAAAATATGACAGCGACGCAAGTGAAGCAGACTGGTAAGTTTAATATATATATATATATGTGTGTGTGTGTGTGTATTTATGTTAGTGTATATGTGGATGACTCAAACCAATGTTTTTTTATTATTAGGTCTATTCCCTCTACCCGGTCAAGTGGTTGGTACGAAAACACCTCAATCTTTTGCACCACCAAGTGAACATGCTTATTTGGCTGAAAATTCGGCTCGTCACCATCATCAACAACAATATCAACAACATCGTATGCCAGGTCAAGACTTCTCACACGCAGGCTCCTCCATGACAGCTCCAATCTCTTCTGCTGCTAGGCAAGCTAGGCGATTATATGTTGGTCAAATCCCATATGCTATTGATGAACAATCTACCTCTGACTTTTTCAATGATGCCATGAAACAAATGAAAGGAACGGACGAAGTATTTGTGGCAAGTGTACAAATCAATCGTGACAAGAATTATGCGTTTGTTGAGGTAATAATCAAAAGAGAGAGACAGGAGGAAAATCATGCGAATTACTCACTTTTTTTTTTGTTACAATAGTTTAAAACCCCAGAACAAGCAACTACAGCTATGGCATTTGATGGTATACAGTTTCAAGGCCAATCACTCAAAATCCGTCGTCCAAAAGATTACCAACCCCCTACTGATGGCTCAGGAGAATACACTGGTCCTACATGTAAAAAAAAAAAAAAAAAAAAAAAAAAAAAAAAAAAAAATTGTACCCACTTTTACTCATCTAATTATTTTTTATTTTTTAAAAGATCTTCAATCACATGGACTTGCAAGTGTACCAGATACACCCGACAAGATCTTTATTGGCGGGTTACCAACATACCTCACGGACGATCAAGTAGTAGAATTATTGAAATCATTCGGTGAATTAAAGGCATTCAATCTTGTCAAAGATCCAAATGGACAATCCAAGGTAAAAAAAAAAAAAAAACAGACCTGTCACATTGTTCAACTATCGAATGTTGGGTCCGACTTCTCTCTCACACTCTTTTATTATTATTTTTATTATTATCAATTAATTTAGGGGTATGCTTTTTGTGAATATGCAGATGTGAGTGTGACGGATTTGGCCTGTCAAGGATTGAACAATATGGAATTAGGAGAAAAGAAATTGATCGTGCAACGTGCCAGTGTGGGTGCCAAGAATGGTGTGCCAATGGGTTTGGCTGGAACAGGAAGCAACAGTGTGGCCATTGAATCACGTAGTATGATGACCGATATCCCCTTCACTGGTGCCAATGATGATGATGCCACTCGTGTCCTTCAACTCTTAAACATGGTCGTTCCTGAAGAATTGGAAGATGATGAAGAATACCAAGGTAAAAAAAAAAAAATGAAATGAAATGAAATGAAAAATAGCAGGACGGTTTTTTTGATTTGTATTTTATTTCATCCAGATATCTGGCAAGATATTGCTGAAGAATGCGCTAAATTTGGAAATATTGTCGATATGAAGATTCCTCGACCCAATGGAGCTGAAGTGGTTCCTGGCTGTGGCAGTGTAAGTTTGATTTTTTGAATTGATTTGAACGATACCGGGGATCGAATAGTATTCCTGATTGTTTTTTTTTATTTTTAGATCTTTGTGCGATTTGAAACCAAAGAAGAAACAATGGCTGCATTACAAGCATTGGCTGGTCGCAAATTTGCTGATAGAATTGTCGTGGCCTCTTACATTGATGAAGAAAAGTACGTAGCGGATGACTTTTAGTTAATTGGTTAGTTACTTTGTATTTAATTATTACCATTATCATTTTTTCTTGGGATGTGAATAAAAAATAAAATTCTTTTCTTTTACATGAAATGCACTTCGACAAAAAAATCAAATGAAGGACAGGCATGATCAGATAAAAAAGGAAATACGGGCTTACGTGGATTTTGATAGGAGCAAACATACCTGCAGTTTTTGATAGGATTCGTTTCATTTGTATTAGACCCTCTTTTCATACAAACACTCGACTTTGCCACTTATTTTTTTTTTTTTTTTCATTTCATTTTTTTTTTCAACCCAAAACAAAACTATCATGGTGAATAACTTTCTTATTTCACAAATATTTAGTGACACTGCCAAAATATTGGATAACAAAAGACTGGGCAAGCAACGAGTGGAAACTTTCCAGATCATCAACATTCTCGACAAAAAGATCAAAAAAGGCAACAAGAAAAAAAGAATTGGGTTTGTGAATCACCCAGCGGTCAAGGCATGGGATGGTCATTCGGATGCACTGAAACTGTATTGCAATGCCATGTTGGAGGAATGGGAACATCGTGGGTTCAAGAACAATATGGCGTACTATGATGTGGCCGATCCGACTCATGTCAAGTTACCGGCTTGGGTGTACAATGAAAAAATCCACATGTCACACAAGGCACGGTTGGTGCAAAAGGATGGCAGCCACTATGGGCCCTTGTTTCCCGAAGTCTTGGGCACAGAATACATGCGCCGTGGGTATATTTGGCCGAGTAAATGGACCCCTGACCAGCTGGAATCCTTGTCTGTCGAGGAATTGACCGAGGTGCTACCGGTTGAAGAACGATGTGTGTTGACGACGACATGTAGCTATCGTGCCTCTGTGTTAACCACACGTGGTTGGTCTTGCAAAATACATGCCAAAGGCCTCGAATTGGTCGATAATACCTGCATTGCTACGAAGAAAGATGGTGCGCCATGTCAGAATAAACGCAAACAGGGCGATTACTGTGGTGTGCATGATCCTGATAAGGTACAGACACCAGCTCAACCCAAGAAAGTTGAAAAGTAGTAGATTTATATATATGATATATAGGATTAGCACCTAGATAGATAGAAACAGACAATAGCATACCCTTTTTTTTATCATCAGAAACAATAAAAAATAAAATCGACTTCACTGTTTTATATATATATATATATAAAACTACAAAACGATCATGGTGGAATAAATCAAATATTTTATTGTTGTAAAAAAAAAATGGAATCATGTACAATAAACTAAAGAAGAGGGGTGGGGGATATGTCTTGACGTTGATCATTCGTCACAAGTCAAAGCAATAGCGCTATAATTCGTTTCTTGAGGATCAAGTGCCATAAATTTCCTCATCACCACTGCGGCATCCTATGAAACACAAGAAGAAACCTGTCAGTGCCGTATCCCATCGATCATGCTCCCCCGAATGAGAAAAAAAAAAAACAAAATGTCTTACCTCTAATAACGAGTCCTGAATTTTACCATGATTGACAGGGAATGCCTGGCGTCCATCCAATTCATACAAATCACCACCAATATCCACATAGCAAATAAAGTGTAAATAGATTTGTTCTTCCAAACTGGGTGCTTCCGTTTGACCTTCCTGGGCACCCTCGGCGTGCACCTTGGCCAAGGCTTCACATCCTTCCAAATAAGTGGCACGTTCAGCAGGTGTCATCGTTTTGGTATCCTGGATAATGGTGGGAAAGAGGGTGGAGGTACTAGCGCTGGCGGGGGTGGGCTGGTTGTTGGATAAAGAATGAAGAAGACCAATCATACCACACGCGTTGGAAATGGTTTGCTTGAAAAAATGCACATGTTGCGTCTCCGCCACGACATTGGGTTGTTCGTCCAATATCCGTTTTTCTTGATCCAAACGATACTTTTCATACGCTTCGGTGATGGGGAACAGGAAAATAACCGCCTTCACGGGTTGCGGTACCATGGCCAATAACTCAGGGTCAAAGCCTACCAACAAAAAAAAAAGGATAACGTCATCAGTCTCATGTGTGTGCGTCAGTCATCTTAACTTACCGTAAACGTCTGTATAGCTCCATTTGGAATCAATGCCATGGTCATGGATAATCTAACATGTGAGTAGAATCCGTGTGAGCGTCCTTTTTTTTTTTTTTTTTGTGTGTGTGTGTGTATGCTATTGATGAGAGACTTTTTAGGTGCCAGAATTTTACCTTTGTCCAAACCTAAAAGAGCACATAGAAACACATGCAGTCAAAAAAGAGAAAAAAAAATCAGAAACTGGCATCTAAATAGTAGGGCATGATATTTTGTTGCTCACTTCAGGATTGGCTTCAAGAGGGAGCCATTTAATCTTGCTCTTTTCAATATGGACAACCATTGTTTCAAAAGTGAGAAAGAAAAGCGCAATAAAAAACATTTAAATCCCAGCACTTTTATGTGAGGCGGCGAACTCGATCAGCGAAGCAAATGTCGCCCTACCTCACCCAAACCAAAACAGTATATAAAAATATTCACACAGAATTTCTAGCTTTAAGAAACGGAAAAATAGGGAAGCGGGAGCAGAGGGATGGTTTAACCTCCCCTCTCCCCGTATAAAAACAAAAAGGTCTTTTTTCATATCCGGCATTATCTTTACACCAAGGGCACTGCTACAAAAGTATTTCCAACCCCCATTTATGAAATTTCCGTGATAAGTGAGTACTATGACAACAACTTCTTGGATATCTGCCACAAAAATGGCTCACCAGGATTTTATTTTTTTTGAGAGGGTACAGGGACAATGCGTTGGAACGATCAAGCGCTGGGATTCTGATGGAGAGGGGGGGGATATAGTTATAGTGAGTGGGAAAGGAAGCTAATAAAAAAGCAGGTGTATGATCAGACACTCACTGACGAGTCATACTAATGGTGCTGTTGTTATTATATAATGGGTAACAGGATGGTTAATAAAAAGAATATAGTTTTATTAACAGATACTCCACTAGCGGCCTAGTGTGCATTGTAAAATGGGGCGTCTAATAGAGATCTGAAAAATGATGAACACTAAACAAATAATATGACTGTAAAAAATAAAATCTTATATATTAGATAAGACTTGAGAAAGACTCAAGTGTTATCTTTATTTGAAGCATCTAACGACAGTTCACACTGATCTAACTGGAGCAATGGTACAGAGGGATGATTTCTTTTACAGTACAAAAGATGAGGGAGACGTTTGGGACACTCTTCATTAAAGCAAATAAAAAATAAACATATTTTATTCAGACGTAGACACAAACTAATGGACAAACTAATACCAAAGGAAGCTAATGAAGAATCTAATAAGCTAAAGAATGGTGCTCCCGAATCTTGTCTTCCCTCTTATGTAAACCTTTCTAAAGACATTTCTAAACTAGTCCTTACACTGATCTAAGATTACCGTAACCTCAAAAAAGTTGAATGGTGAAGAAAAAAAGAAGGAGAGGGAGAAAATAAAGTTGGGAGAAGAAAAATAAAAATCCACGTGGGCGGAATTTGAAATGCTCCCGTCATCCTTGTCAGATTTTTTTTTTGCATCCATTTTACCCACCCCCCTTTATTGCAGAATCGTTTGTCACTTACCATAGAGTAGCTAGACCTCTTTGATTAGAATACATACATTGATTAACTTACACCAAATAAAGCCGCATGCTGATACTATGGGACAGCAATGATACAATGATGCATAATAGATATAAATGATTGATGAATAAAGAATTTCGGGTTTAGTATAAAGGTGATAAGTATGATATCAAATTAAGGAGGGGGGGTTCACGTTCTTCAGGGAAGAAAAATGAAAGGTATCCACATGCAAAATTCCGGCTACAGTTTGTTAACTTCAAAATTGAGACGAGGGTAAAATTAATGAAGAAGGTGATATAATGAAATTGGGGT
The DNA here is from genome assembly GCA_002105175.1 of Absidia repens. Lineage (NCBI taxonomy): Eukaryota > Fungi > Mucoromycota > Mucoromycetes > Mucorales > Cunninghamellaceae > Absidia > Absidia repens. Next base: position 121,693 of record MCGE01000052.1, on the reverse strand, counting down.
TGGGGAAGAAAAAACTGGGACGGTAAATTTTATGGGAATTTTTGTGGCTAAAAAATATATTGTAACTGGGTTTATTCCATTCCCGTTTCTACTAGGATCACATCATTTGGAATCACCTAAATACGTGATAGTTAATGTAAATTCCTGGAAAGAAGTTTGCAACTGCCCATCCCGATTTTTTTAGATGCATCTCAATTTTTTTTTTCTGAGCATCTTAAAAAATAAATCTGCCTATGTCTGAATTTTATTTCAAAGCGTCTGACAAATTCTAGCAGACGTCTCAAAAAAAAAAAAACCCTCCCAACTACTCATCATAATTTTCTGAATTGAGTTTTTGAAATAAAGGTTGGCGCATATTTACACTCCGCCCATGTTGATTTTTCTAATTTTTCTCTCGCCACTTTTTTTTTCCTCTTTTCTTTTCTTACTTTTTTTTTCAGGACATCAATTTCAATGGAGTTCAATGGGGTACTGTTCAACTTGGATTAGCGGTTAGAACTTGAAACAGGGACATTTCGAAAAGTGCAAAACAGGGTAAAACCTTTCATTTCGGATTTGAGATTTGTGACACCCACCATTAGATCGCAGGTTGATCGATCATCATGAAACCGTCATTAGATTAGTTTAGTATTAGCTGTCATAGTTTATATCTATAACTGAATAAAATATATCTTGTCTTTTTACTATTACAATAGTCATTCATACTTTCAATTGTCTGGGGACACATATGTGTAGACTAAAAAAAAAATGCTTTGTGTGCGTGTGCGATGTTAAACAACGTCCCCCAATTGTAGTTCTCAATGTTCCTAGGTTTACCTAACAAATGCGATTTTCACTGTGTGGTGCGTGCGCGAGCCAAGTAAAAGGGTGTTAGGGAACATCATCCAAATATAGTGCTCAATGCTATACGCTGAGCTAATAAGTGTTGTATTCATTGTGGAGATGCGTGTGTGCAGAAGAAAAACAAACAGACAGGTCATTTTTTGTCACCTCCATCATTTTGCACGTTAATAGCGGCTCGACAGTTTGCGTGTATTTGGGTGTGTTAAAAAAATTGAACCGGGGTTAGATGTCTCAAGCTTTGGGAAGAATCCTTTAGGGCCCAACCATAGTGCTCAGTGTTTTAAATCGATTCGGTACCCAATTAAAATCGGTAGGGAGAGGTTTATGCGCCTCCGACCCACCATTCCACAGGATTTCTGGGCAGTTCCTAGGTGGGGCAAGTGTCGTACCCAGCGCTCCAAAAGAAATAAAAACGATTTCAACTCCAGCTAATAATTTTACTGGGATATGGGTAAGTCTTTCCCAAAATCTAATCAACACCACAGAATGCACTCCAAAATAGTCCACTCCTTTTTATTTGATCTCCGCTATTTTTCGACGTTTTAATCATTCTTCCTTACAGAGACATGCATGCAATGATGATGCAGTGTGCTGTACTAAAACCGTGGGAGAGACGTATAATGTTCTATCCATAGTCATATCAAGTAATGAAGTGTGAGAGTTTAACAATTAAAGATGACATCATGTGCCAATGTAAATGAACAACTTGTTCCCAAGTGAAAAAGGAAAAAAAAAAAAAAAAATCAAGCTACATAGTGTGGGATCTAAGCTGTGCTTTGTCGTGGATACCCAATCACTGGGAACGGTTGAAATGACTCTCCCCGTTTCATCTTAACAACTCACATGATAGCTTGTCCTCCCCCATCTTACATTGTCTGGGCACATATCACATACAATAGATCACACAAAGTTACTGCAGATTGGCGGCGACACAATGTGTGAGAGAAGGAGGTGGTGAGTGGATGAGGGGGTTTAAAAATAGCCTCTCTTCCACCCCCCCCTCTTCATCTGAGAACACTGAAAGGGTCCAATATTGCTTATTTTTGGGGGGGAGGTGGTCAAGATAATAGAAAGCTTTCTATGTATATGACTAGGAAGAATGGGAAGGGGAGGTTCATCATCACTTATTCATCTATCTATTATACATTTAGTTGCACTAGTTACTAACAAATGCATTAGACATAGTAGTAAATGAGTTCAAAGATATACATTGGGAAAAAAAAAAAAAAAAAAAAAGGATGAGCCGAACTTCAGGAGAGTGGTTATCATTTGAAAGGGAGTAAAAAAAAAAGCGATGGTTGCACGGAATTTAAGGTTCATACGTGGCCAGCGCTTCTTTTTGATACTCAGCGTACACTACCCAGTTTTTCTCAAATATGAAAAGAATGAAAGGAACAAAATTTTTTTACCCTTTTTTCTTTCCTTTCCTTCCTAGTCGCTTCCTCTTTTCTTTCTTTTCATTTCTTCTTTCTTTATCATACATATAATATACGATGGGTGCTCGATTATCCATACCACATACGAGACATAAACGATCATCTCCTAAACGAACCTCGAATAACAGCAGTAACAAAAGCCATCCTCCTGCCCCTTCAATAGATCAATCCGTCGATAACAACAGTACACATACCGTATGTTCATCGTCATGTCAAAGTCATGGACGAAGTTATCACAATACGACCTCTTCTTATTGGTTACCTAATGATGACGATGAAAATGATAGATTAACTGCAGTAAGTGACATTAAAAAAAGACACTTTTTGTTTTTGAAAACAACAACAAAAAAGGCATCTGTCATCGAGATTAGGGAGGCTAACAAAAAAAAAAAAAAATGGGCAATTGAACTTTTTTTGAACTCCACCTTTTTTTTTTTAATTTAGCAACACTTTGCCATCAAGACACTATTCAATGGGTAAATATATATATGTGTGTGTGTGTATGCAGTTGGGAAATGGCACATGCAAAGAAATTTGTTATGTGCGCTATATAAAAATATAATAATATATTAATTTTTTCAAAACGCTTTTTAACTTTAATTTGGGTGAATGCATATGAATATGATATATAGAAATATCGGGTCATCTGTCAAAAATCTTATCCCTCTGCAAACTGGCGCATATGTACTAGATGGTAAAAAAAAAAAAAAAAAAAAAATCCACTGACAATTAAAAAAACGTGTGCATCGTGTGTGTGCGTTCTGTCCAGACCTACCACATTGCGGTGTTTGAATTGTTGCTGATCTTGATCCTAAAAGAGGACAGGGAAGGCTATTTTTGGAAACAACAAACTTTACTAATTATCTCTCTTTTTTTTTTCTGCTATGAAATAATGAATGGGTGGATGGTTTGTTTTTTTGTTCTTTTTTTAAAAAAAAAAAAACTACTAGTGGGATGCGCTTCGGGTACTTGGATGCTAGATATGGCGACGGAATACCCAGCTAGTCATTTCATGGGCATTGATATTTGTGATACATTTCCAAATAGTATACGACCACCGAATGTCGATTTTAAATTGGCTAATTTGACAACGGGTTTACCGTTTCCTAACAATACATTTGATTTGGTTAATATCCGACTTTTCATTCTGGCTCTGAAACGGGATGAATGGCAATTTATTCTCAAGGAAATCTACCGCGTACTGAAACCCGGTGGATGTTTACAATCCACTGAATGTGGCATGCTGGTAAAGTGCAAAACTCTCCACTATAAAAAAAAAAAAAGGATGGTTGACTCAATTTCTTTTTGGTAATAATAATAGGAGGGCGGTACTGATTTCATGCGTTGGGCTGGTTCCACATGTAAGTTTTTTTTAAGAGAAAAAAAAATGACCAAATCGGGGATGACATTTTGTATTGAAACATAATTTTTGCTATGTAGTTGAAAAAGTCATTACTGCAAGAGATCAAGAACCTTGGATTTCATTAAAATTGCCAAAGATCATCCAAGGCATCGACGGTTACAAGGTGATGGAAACGGAAAGAAAAATGATACCATTAGGCAACTCTGATTATGTATGCAAAGACTTCCATTACGATGCCGTCATGATTTTCAAAGCTGCCCAACCATTCTTGATGGATAGCCTAGGCTTGACTGCTGATACGTATCCTGCCTTTTTGGAACAATTGTCCATGGAGCTTAGAAAACAGCCCTGGGTACTTTGGTCCTTTGTTGTCTGTGTCGCCCAAAAACAACCTTCTTCCTCTTCATTAGAACCATGAAATCTCCTCCCTCATTTTATGCATTTTGTAGTATATATATATATATATAATAGTAATAATAATAAATGCTTTGGTAACTCTCTGCTAGAAAAAAAAAAGGCAATAGACGGGAAGATCGATTTTGCGAATGAAAATCGATGCAGTTTCTTTTCCTGTGACCAAGATAATGATATCATGCTTGTTGATTGGTCAACTGTTTTGATCAAGATATCATACCAAATGAAGGGGAGGGCTTATCAATTTTTTGCTGTATGATACTGTAGGCATCTTTTTTTTTATGTCCGGATCACGAGGAAGCTCCCCATTTTTAAGGTGAACAATAAGGCGGGCGCCTAATGATCGAATCTTTTTTGTATTGGTATTAAGACCCCGGTATTTCATTTTCCCATGACCAAAAAGTAAATGGGTGTACCTTAGAGGTAGGCAAAAAAAAAAAAAGCCCCTAGCTACTGGCCAAACATCAGATGGGCGCTATACCAATGCGCAATGGATGTAGTACAATAACTGGTTTCAATCGCCGAGTCTGACAATATAATAATAAAATTTTATATATAAATACTGCTCCCCATCTCCCCTACTTTTTTTTTCTCTTCATTTTTGATACAATCCAAGATAATAATGGCATCCTCTTCTTCATTCACTATTCCATCGTTTGTAAAGGTAATTGAGGAGTGTGTATGCTTGCGTGGAATAATCAAACCTTATTTTTTTGGCTGACTTATTATTTTCCCCACAAATATCACAGAAAGAACCGGAATTACCACCCACACCAAGCTCCTCCTATTGTCCATCCATTACGGGTAAATGGAGTGCAGTTTTTATTTTATTTTATTTTATATTATCTCGATAGCTCAAACTCACTTTGTTTTCTTTTCTTTAAAAAAAAAAAGATCCATTAAACCCAAGCTCATCGTCGTCTAAATCAACTACTAGACCGAGACCGAAGTTTTATGGCTCATTCTCCCTTTTACAAAAACCATTTTCAGGTACACACTTTCTTCTGGTTTTTTTTTTTTTTTTTTTTTTTCCGTCCACTTTCTGAACTTCCATTTTTCTTTTATATGTATGCACAGATGATAGCTTGTCTCTCGATGAAGCACCGCCTACACCACCACATACAACCATAAATCCAAATGATGATGACGAAGGCTTATACCTTTTATGGACTCATCAGTTACTGCGCGAGCATGGATTACGACCAGCATCTTGCCGAACAAACTCATATCAAGATGATGATAAATATCAAAATAACGGTAACGCCAGTGATGATGATGATGATGACGACGACGACGAAGATAGCAGTCAATCAGAAGATGAAGAAACAATACCCTCTATAAGTTATCACCAACGGTCCAAGCTATTATCTTCCGCATCATTCACACCACCACCATCGCCACCATCACAATCGTTGCTAAGCGATCCCCTATCCTTTTTATCTTCCCTTCCTTTCTGTTTTTGTCTCTCCTCATGATCTCGTTACTGTCATCCCCCCCCTTTCCTCTTATTTCTTTTATCGGGGTTCAGCACATGTGCCTCGTGTGATACCCTATTTTCATATCAGAATTATTATATGCTTTTTTTTTCAGTTGCCTCTTTAGCAAATGCCCGAAGAGGCGGCGATATGGATTTGATATATATATATGTTTAATAAACCTATGGTTTTTGTGAACTCAATAGTCTATAAAAAAAACAAAATTTATGCAAATCTATTGATATCAAAACACACACACATACACCCCATGACCTTCATTTTATTCTGATAATAGTCCCACCCCTGATCACAATTTTGTAGGTCACGCTCAACACCCAATTCCCGGTCATCAAAAAAAAAAAAAAAAAAAAAAAAAAAGTATATAAGAAATGAAGATGAATGTGGTTGTATTTTTTTATTATTATGAATATTATCAATGATCAAACAAAAAACTATCTAAGCCTTAAGAGCGCGGACACCCTTAGCAGGACGCAAGTTCTTGGCCTTGACAGGTTGTTGAGATGAGATGACAGCAGAAGCACGGGCAAGAGCAGCCTATTATGGATATCGTTCCAAAAAAAAAAATGAGTTTCGTATTTCCTTTGTAAACCTGTTTTTCAAATACAATATACATACGGGGAGGAGGTCAGGTCTGTACTTGCTACGAGCAATCAAGTTGGCAACAGACTTGGCAGTGTGGCGACGAGACTTGGCAATGACAGTGGATGAAGTGGCCTTCTTGGTGTTCTTGGTGACCTTGATACCACGAGGAGCAGCTTGGATACCAACAGTCTACTCCACCATAATAATAAAACTATTAGTTATCAACCCACCTACCATCTCCTTTTTTTTCTACTAAAGCTACCTTTTCGTTAGCAAGACCAGAGTACTTGAAGGAATGCTTGTTGGTCAAGTTGTTGGATTCAGATGAGAGTTGGAGTCCGTCACGCTTCACAAGGAAGGAGTTGTTGTTCTTGATTAATTCCCAAACTAAGGCAGATGAGCTCATGGTTCTAAATAAGAAGAAAGGTGAGAAAACCATAAAGTCACTTGAAGCTATTCATGTCACTTACATAAATGTCGATATGAAGAAGAAAGAGAGAAAGAAAAAAAAAGGGAAAATAAAAAATAGAAATAAAAAAACAAAAAAGGGCGGCCTTTTTTTAAGCCACCCGACCAACCGAAAAAAAAAATAGGTGATCCGCCACACCTCCCCCCGCCGCCCACACGCACATACCATAACTTCGTACCCAGCCAAAAAGATTTCATGCACAAAATGCCACATTTTATTTTTTTCAAACAGTATAAATTTCATGCGCCCCTTCTAACGACACATAATCCATTTCTTTGACCGTCATGACGAGGATGACAAAATTGGTATAGGCGTCATCCAAAGCGGCTTGATGATCAGGCGAGACATACCAACCTGTGAGGGGGTCGACGGCGGTGATAGGCAAGGCGGCAGGTTTGGGTTGAGAGGAGGCAAAGGTGGCACGTAGGGCATCATCCAACAAGCCAAAATGACGACGACGCTCGGCTTCCCAGTCAAACACATGAGGATCAATGCCATGGCTTTGACGATAAGCCATAAAAGCCTGGGTGCCTAAACTCTGCTGGCTAGGGCTAGTGGGGGCGATGTTGCTGGGGTTGACAGAAGGCATCATCGAGGAGCTGGACGAGTCTTGCTGAGGAGGGGGGTAAATGGCCACCGAGCCTTTCAGTCGGAACTGTTCACCGGTGCCATCCATGTACCAGCACACTTCATACCGACGGTCATGTTGGAGTTCCTTGCATTTGCGAGACCGGCGATCCGTCGTCACCACAAGCGCATCACTGGTCCATCCAAGCGAATCGCGATGATGTTCGCCGGCAAAACTACGGAACACCACCGTGCGCACCGACGGTGTCGCCAGCGCTAACGCCATATAACACGACGATAAGCCTTGCTTTTGTATGTTCTTTTGTAGCTGCGCCCATAAAAATGACTTCCAATGAGCTGACATGATGTGTTGCAAGTGGGAGTGGATGTGGAGGTTGGAGTGACGGATGATGATGACAAAAAAAAAAGTTATTTATTGTTGGGGTGTGATGGGTTAGGTGAGGTGGGCGGATCTTCAAATGCGGCCACCTGACATTTTAGGGCACATACAATACGCAGTTTGGTGGGCATTGGTCGGGATGTGAATTGAGGAGGGAAAGGTTTTTTTTTTTTACAAAATGATATGATATGCGATTATTTTTTTTTTCTGATTTTTTTTTTTTTATCAGCTTGTACACTTTTTTTCTTTCTTGTTTCTTTACTGTATTACTGACTAGACCATTTCGTACTTCATTTTGCGGCGATAGAACAACATTACCTAATGGCAAAATCACTCTTTACAAAACGACTCAGCAAAGAACTTCGGGGTATATCTATAGAAGAAAGTATTGTGTGTGAAAAAAAAAAAAAAATCTTACTAGGGCGTTCTTGTTATATCATTCTAGATCTCAATACAAATCCAATAGAAGGTGTACTGATTGAAGAAGCAGATGATTTCAAAAGGTAAGAAAAATAGACTCTTTTGACAACAAAAGACCAATGCTTATCCTTCTTCTTTTCTGGTAGATGGCGATTACAGTTAACGGGTGCTCCGGGAACGATATACGAAGTAAGTGTATATGAATAGTAAATATGATTTTACAGTACAACTTATTGACTCTTTATTTTCTCATGTAGAATGAAGAATTCAAACTGGAGGTAAACGTCACTTACTGCTTTCTATGTATACCATTGCTTTTTTGCTTCGGGCACTGACTTTTTATTTTATGGGGTAGTTTCGATTCACACCGTCTTACCCTCTAGAGTCTCCTGAAGTTCTCTTTATCCGGCCACACATTCCAATTCATCCGCAGTAAGTGTATATATATATAACAAAAAAAAGTATATGGTGATTATCTTTATCTCACTCGCATGCTTTAAAAAAAAAATGTATAGTGTAAGTAATAGGGCGAAACGAAAATGGTTGGAGGTTGCGGGAGGGCTTTATACGCATTGACGAATAATATTTTATAGGTATATTCCAACGGTCATATATGCCTCAACATCCTATATAAAGATTGGTCACCTGTCCAAACGGTAGCTCAAGTATGTCTCTCGATCCAATCGATGCTCTCAAGCTGTACCAAAAAAGAACTTCCTCCGGACAATGATCTTTATATTAAAAGCGCCCGCTCATCACCAAAGGAAACCACTTGGGCATTCCAGGTAATTTATATATATAAAAATAAAGTAAAAAGATGTCAAGGCTAACCATTCTTTTTTATTATTATTATTATTGTCGTCATAGTAAGCCAAATACGTTGCAGGAGTGAGGTGATGATCTTTTTTATTATGTACTTACCGTCTGTTTTTCTTAAAAAAAATAATAGTGATGACACCGTATAAAAGTATGTATGCATATATCCCACCCGCCCCATCCCTTCTCTCTCAAATTTGCAGCCGGTGATTAGTTTACTCTACACGTCTCAGCTTTCTTCCATTCATCTTGTTTTTACAATAAAAATCATTCTTCTTTACTAATAGAAAATAAAAAAATTTGTCAAATGATATGATTGTGTGTATATGGTTATTTTATGTTTTTGTCTTCGTTTTGTTGATTGTAATGATCTATGGTGAGCGTGCGTATGGGAAACGAGGCGGTTTCAGTAAAACTATCTGGTGAAATATTTTCTCTATGATTTGATAGATGATAGAAAGTTGAATAGCGGGTTAATCTAGAGTAGGCGTAAGGAGATCAGAAAATGTAGGGAAGTACTATGGTGCGGTTCGGCAAGAATGTCAATTAGAACTCAATAGAAATGGAAAGGACGTTTGTTTTTTACTTGATAATAAGTCGCTTCACCACATAATATGATAGTAAACGGGGAAACGGCAACAAGTTTCTGTGCTTGCTTTGCTTCTGCGGTTTATTAACTTTAAATTGAGACGAAGGTAAAATAAATTAAGAAGGTGGTATAATAAATTCAGGATGGGAAAAAAATAAAATTGGGGTGGGTAAAAAATAAGTTGGGATGGGCAAGAAATAGTTCATAACAGGCGTCTCAAAAATATGTAAATGGTGTCTCAATTTTCAGTTTCCATCATCCATAAAAAATTGCACTTCGTCTCAACTGAAACTTTAATACTGAAGTTTAAGGAAAAAAGGCCTTGGTCGGTTTTGGTTGAAGAGTTGTCCAGTAATTCAAATCCCGGCCACGTGAGATTTCTTCTTCCTTCCCCTCCCCCGATTTTTCTTTTTTCCTACCTTTTTTTTTTTGCACCATTCAACGTCTTTGAGATTATAGTGATCTTTATTTATGTCAGTACTAGTTTAAAAGAGTTTCCAAAGCAGGGATTGCAACATGCATGGGGAAATCTTTTCATTTTGGAGCTAGGATCTACAACCACCATTAGTTGGCTTTTGGAGCCTCGATTGACTTGGTTTAGTTTTAACTTTCCTATGGTTTAAATCTATATACGAATAAAATATACCTCTGTTTACTTGTTTCAATGAAAAATACCCCATTAGTCTTTCTCATGTCTTGCGTAACAGAAGTTGTTTTTTGTTATCATCACCCATTTAGATGAGCGTTGCACATTGTTGTGTTGCAATAACAGTTATTCCTTCCGTTTCTCCCATGCTTATACATTAACTAGTGTTGAGCATTCTTCAAACCTTATATTAGACACCCTCACGCTTCCTCCGATAGATTTTCGTTGAGTCCCTTCTAACAATGGACCCCCTCCGTCGTCTTTAGCGATGGTATATATCAGTATGCGTCAATAAAATGTGTCCCTTTTACTAACTTTTCTCTAAACAATCATATAATAGACTGTGCAGCTGTTGTAACTATTCTGTGAACGTTCTACCATGCATTTTCTCTTTAACTCTCTAATTCACTTATTATGATGCCCTCCCCCCCCCCTCCCGTGCCCGAGGAACTAATTGCGGCACCCTTGGACCATTTACTGTCCGAAGATTTAGCCGTATTCCTGCTCGACCAATCATGTAAATAAATCTATATGTGTGCTGCGCCTGTAGCTGTGGCTATAGAACTTTTTTTCTGGCATAGCGGATGCCTAGCGACCGGTTGACAATTTTAGTTCACTTGATATGAAACGTGGTCGTCGTATTCCCGCTCACCCAATCATAATAATCAATCTGCACCGTTTCTTCCGACGTTCTTTCTACTAAAATGGACATACGGTATACAGCTCGTTATCTTTGTTTTTATTTTTTACGCTTTATTCTTTTTTTGAGCGTAGTATAATAATAATAATAAAGCTCAAGCTGAAACCAGTGACCCGCCTATTAAGGTGCAGAATGGCCGGGGGGCTCAAATATATATACCACACTTCAAGATTCCCATCCCATACCCTCCTTCCCTAATATCTAGTAGATCCTTCTTTTTCTTACAAGTGCGAATAAAAAAATTGCACCAATCAAGGGTAACTTTATGCTCTTGCCGCGCTATATCATTGAAAAGGAAGCCTCACCAACTGCGGTAGCGGAATTTAAATCTAAAGAGGGGGAGTCGCAGAAAAAAGAAAATATCCTTGGTGGCTGATGTTATTAATGTGCTGCGGGTAAGGGACGGCGCATATTTTTCCACATATAAAAAAACTTTTTTTGTCCTTGTTCTTTCTTTTTTTTTTCAACTTATTATGGCTGTCCGTAAGTAACCCATACACTGATATATTTATATAAACCCAATGATCAAAATCCTTTATTCATATTTCCTACTCTTTTTCATATAAAGGTGCACAATTCGAAAATAGCAACGAAATCGGTGTTTTTTCACGATTAACAAATTCTTACTGTTTGGTTGCTCTTGGTGGATCAGAAAACTTTTACAGGTAAGAAAAAAAAAAAAAAAAGGAACTGCCAAGGCTGTATATATTGGTATGTGGTAGACTGGGGAACTTTATATTCATTGTGTCTCTTGTTTTATTATTATCTGGTGCAGTGTCTTTGAAGGAGAATTGGGCGATGTAATTCCTGTTGTACATACATCTATTGCTGGAACCCGTATTGTTGGCCGCTTGACTGCTGGTAACAAGAACGGCTTACTTGTGCCCTCCACCACCACCGATCAAGAACTTCAACATTTACGCAACTGTTTACCTGACAAGGTCCATGTCCAACGTGTGGAAGAACGTTTATCTGCCTTGGGTAACGTGATTGCTTGTAATGATTATGTGGCTCTTGTACATCCTGACATTGATAGAGTAAGTTTTCCAACCCTCTTACTTTAGTGTATGTATATGTGATGATTAATCCTTTTTTTTTTTGTTAAATAATCATAGGAAACCGAAGAAATCATTGCTGATAGTCTTCAAGTGGAAGTCTTCCGACAAACTGTAGCTGATAATGTGTTAGTGGGATCATATTGTGCTTTAAGCAATCAAGGTGGACTTGTCCATCCTCGTACTTCGATTCAAGATCAAGATGAATTATCTTCTTTATTGCAAATTCCTTTAGTCGCTGGTACAGTGAACCGTGGTTCGGATGTCATTGGTGCTGGTGCCGTTGTCAATGACTGGTGTGCTTTTGCCGGTATGGATACTACATCCACTGAACTTAGTGTTATGGAAAGTATCTTTAGATTACAAGATGCTCAACCCACTGCTATTGTCAATGAATTACGTGATACCTTGGTCGACACTTACTCATAGATCACCTCTCTCCTTCTCTCTCTCCCTTCCTCCATATCTCTCATTGTCTCTCCTTCTTTTAGTTTAGATATATATATATATATATTCATACACATACTCTCTCTCTCTCTATTCCTTTTAGTTTAGTCATTATGTACATTTAAGAATAAAAAATGGATTTTATATATATTTATATACATATTTTGATATTTGATATGATCATTATTCTATTGTATTACAAAGAAGGGCAGGAATAGTAGGGATTGGATTACATATTGGATTTGGTTTTGATAGTGTACTTTGTATGTGATCCAGTATAGCATACGTGATTTTCATCATCATACACCGTAGTATATATATAACTCAAACTTTTGCCTTGTCGTTGGACTTTACATTCCAAGCGTATTTTTTTTCCAGAGGGCACCCCACGCATATAAGAAATTCCAAGATCTGTGGAGACGCCAATCATGTCCCATCGATGTTTACCTAAAAAAGAAAAATCACATTTAGTCATCATGATCAAAACCCACTCTATATATCTTTTTTCCGGAAACATTTACCTTCATGAACAAGTGTTGCAAAGGAGCTACATACGTCAATCAAAGTGGCTACACATCCTCCATGAAGACTGCCAAGACTATCGAAAAAAAAAGAGTTGGTGGCGGCCGGATGAATCCCCGAATCTTTCGTTGGCCCTGATTTCAACCGTCCGACTTACCGATTACAATGAATACCATGAACATCAAATTCCCATATCAAGGTATCAGCTTCTGCAAATGTAATGGATAAGTAAGGCGAGATGTAATCTTCCCAGAATTCAACTTGGCCTTGTCGTCGAGCGTATAAACGTGCATAATCACCCAAGTCGGGGTATCTTTCAGCAATGGAAGGTTCAATTTTCATGGTGAATCCAAAAAATAATAATAATAAAAGGGGAGGAATGGAGAAAATGCGGGGAAGTGAGTTGTATTTATATGTTATATAATGGGGTGGGGCGAGAAATATATACCGTTACAGCATGTGAAAAGGGTTTGGTGGGGAAATAGATCAGACAAAGACATGACGGGCCCGATTTGGAAATGCGCGGGGAGGGAAACTAGTATGACGTTTTTTTTGGATTTGTGAATTGAAACGATCCAGAGTGGGCGGGAATTGAAAAAACCGCTGGAAGGCTTGTGGCTTAAGGGAAAGGGTGAGTTGAAATGAAGAAAAAAGTAAGACTTAAAAAAATAGAACAGAAATTGACTCTTTTTTTTTTTCTCTTTCACTACCAATCATGTCTCAACAACAACCTCAATTCAGTGAAAACGATCAACGCGAACTTGCTCAGGTAAAAAAAAAAAAAAAGACAAAGAGAGAGAGAGAAAGAGAGAGAAAGTTGGTAGGTGTAGACAAAAACCAACAAGAAACAATATGTGTTTGTGGGATTGGGAAAGAGAAAATGGATGGTACTGATCATAAATGGTTTCTTCTATTTATTAGTTCCTTGAAGCCGAAAATGCCAAGGCTCGCGTCCAACAAACTGTGCACACTTTGACTGATAGCTGCTGGGTAAGGAAGGACACGCTTTTGAGATACACACGATATTAATTAATATCATATTATGTTATATTATACTATATAGGACAAGTGTATTTCCAAGGTCAACAACAAATTGGAACGTAGTGAAGAAGCCTGTTTGTCCAACTGTGTCGAACGCTTCTTGGATACCAGTTTATTTATTGTCAAGCGTCTCGAAGACTTGCGTGGCTCTGGCATGTAAATATAACACCAACAAAAATCGCGACCTCTCTCTCCCCTCTCTACTTCACATTATAGTTTACATAGTTATTTATCTTTAGACTTATATCGTAAAATCTCACGCTTACACACACACACACACACACACACACACACACACACTCCTTCTCTCTTTATCGTTTATTTGATGAAGAATATATAATAAAAAAAACATAGTCTGTACTGTACATTTTTAACAGAACGTCATTGTTGATATGTATATATATTGGTCAAGGAAATAGGGTAGAGCACGGGTGGAAAGTGGGGGGGTGTTATTTTGCAGGAACAAACAATAGGCACACTTGGGGATTACATGATCTTCGCCAGGAATTTCCCTTGTTCTCTTTCGACCAGTGTGGGCTGGCGGGCGGTTTTCGGTAAAATTATAGCCGGGTGCTGGCGACGGGATATGAAAAAAGGGGGGTGGGTGATCACGACTCTTAACGCTTTCTCTTATCCGGATGTCCCCTCGTCTTTTTCTCCAAAAAACATTAGATTGATTAGCTTTTTTCTTTCTTTTTTTTTTCATGGCTTCGTCCTCTTCAACTATGTTAAGCGCAGCTGCTCAAATCATGGCACCTGAACTCCCCATTATCTTGTCTCTTATATTTGGTGGATGTTGTAGTAATGTTTTTGCTCTAGAAGTGCTGGTCACGTAAGTTGATTGAAACAAAATTACTACCTTAATCCCCTTTCCATCCGTTTCTCATTCTTTACTTTTTACATGTATAACAGAGATGCGCCTAAAAGCGGTAAGTACAGTGCATACATGACACTTGAGACAACACTGACTAACTTGGCACCTACTTCTATATATATATATATATAGGCAACTTGGTGACTTTTGCTCAATTTTTATTTGTCTCATTTGAAGGTCTGCGGCACCATGTTATGTGGGGAAAGTATGGACCTTGCTTAAAACCCACCGTGGTTCCGCTCAGCAATTGGCTTGCCCTGGTGGTTTTATTCTTTTCAGTCTCAGTGCTCAACAATCTGGCGTTAGGCTACCATATCTCGGTCCCGTTACACATTATTTTTCGAAGCGGCGGTTTGATTGTCAATATGATCCTGGGTGCTCTTTTTCTCGGTAAAAGGTAAGCCAATAATAATAAGAGGAGGGAGAGGTTGGTGATGGTGGTGGGCTCATTGTGTATCTCTTTGGTAGGTACTCTTCCGGTCAAATCATCGGTGTTTTGTGCGTTACGGTAGGTGTGATTTTGGCCACTTTAGATAATGCAACCTCAACCTCTCAGGTAACAAAACTCCCCTCCATTTTTTGATAAAACAGCGATTCATTTTTTTTATTGTTAGGATGATACGGGAAGTGCCACTGAATTCATTACGGGTATCACTTTATTAATCATTGCCATGGTGTTATCGGCAGGTATGGGACTTTTCCAAGAAGTCACGTACAAGAAATATGGGAAACAATGGAGGGAAGGTTTATTTTATACGGTAAGTAATAAATGAAAGATCTCCTTGAGGGGATGGGGAAGTACGATACTAATCCCTTTTTTTCGTATAGCACTTTCTCGCCTTGCCATTTTTTTTATTGTTTTTCAATGATATTCGATCCCAAGTGACACTCTACAATCAATCCTCCTCAGCACCGTTGATGTCTGTTTTCAACCAAGTACCTTTTCTTGATCACTTTTTCCAACTGATACCATCTGCCCTTACCAAGACTTTGAATACATTAATTGTACCCAAACTGTGGGCATATCTCTTTTTGAATATGTTGACTCAGTAAGTAAAAAAAAAAAAAAAAAAAAAAAATAAGAGGTAACTGACTCACGGTAATAATACATGGTTTTTCTCTATTGTTTCTGGTAGATATATTTGTATCGCTGGTGTTAATCGTATGACAGCAGTTTGCACTTCGTTGACTTTGAATCTTGTTTTGAATCTTCGAAAATTCACCTCTTTATTGATCTCCATTGTCTACTTCGAAAATGATTTTGGCTTGGGTGCTCAAGGTGGGGTGCTTTTGGTTCTTCTTGGTACTCTGGTTTATACCCGTGCTGGCATGCAATCTTCCACTGTGGATACAGCAAAAAAGTCCTCTTGATGTTTATTAGATACATAGTTAGTTATAGATATTGTCAATAAAATTACTATTAGTAACTCATCAAATGCGGGTTTTCAATTTACATGAAATGCAAAGTGTGCTGTGGAAAATGATTATCTTTGATATATAGTATTAGAAGAAAGAGAAGAAAGAAAGGAAATGGCTACCTTAATAATACTATGGAGTTTGTTGAATAGTTTATGTCTAGTTGCACAGTGTACAGCTCTCTATACGGCAAAGAACGGTTGGATTTGGCTGCGCAAGCGGCGGACCTTATGACGGGAAATATAAAATTCTCATGCCTTTTTTTTTCCCTTTCTTCTTTTTTATTATCTTTCTAGAATGACATCGATTCCATCCAATGCTATACCCACCATGTTCCAGCAACGATCTACCGCACCTCTCTCACCACAGGTCGATCATTACCGTTTCACAACAGCACTCTTCAATAACACAGCCAACACCAACGAACAAATCCGCATACAAGCCAGTTTGTCTCGACGATTCAAACTCATTCTACGGTATTTGACAAGAGAAGCCATACAACAACTCCAACTGACGTGCAGGGCTATGGATAATCTTGTCCGCGACCATGTCTGGCACCGACCGTCCTTCCACAAAGATCCTACGTACGATGCACTGGTGAAATTCCAACGGTTCCTCTCAATTCTGCCGCACATGCGCCAAGTCACTCGCCAAACCATCCGTGAACTCTCTCTGACACCCATGGAAGAATCGCTTTACGAACGTGTACCCAAAGACTTTTTCACCACATTGATCACTTACACCACTGGGTTAGTTTCGCTGAATCTATCTCGGGCTACTTTTTTTTCAGCAGCGTCTCTTCCACATACAGGTGTTGCCTGGCGATGGGACCACCTGACAAGTCTCAACCTCTCACACGTCGAACACATGTCGGATCCTCTCTTGGTACAACTGGCCGTGTCCTTACCGCAACTATGTTTGATCCGCTTGGATGGTACCCAGGTAAATCATGGCGTTGGTCAACTGGCACATCATTGTGATCGGCTCTCCTCGCTCTCGTTGAAAGGAACCCCTTTGACCGACGAGGCGCTTGTGGCATTGGCCAAATTCCGCACTATTCATGTGACCGAATTGGATATCAGTGAGTGCAGGCATATCTCGGCGGCTGGCTTGGATGTGGTGGCGCGCTACTGTGTCCATTTGTCATGGTTGGGTTTAGCACACACACCTATCTCATTGGCCACCCTTCGTACCTTGGATCACCGCTTTTGGAAATACTTGGATATTGCGTATTGTGATCAATTACACCAGGATATCACCACCATACCACATCAACAACAACAGCAACAACAGCAATGTCGTTATGATGATGATATTTTGGCACAGCAAACGACAACAACAAAATCACACAAGTCCTTGTACGAACTCATTATTTGTGCACCGCAATTGCAGCATTTGTCACTCTCCATGCCTGTTCTCCAGCACCTCCTTGCCGTGCATCGTCGTCAACCCGTCAACAATGTCTTGGTGAATGTCGACGTTGGTGATTCCCCAGCTCATTACTTGCCACGCTCGCCTTCCCGTGTGGATCGTCTGGTTATACATAACCTGCCCGAACATACGCCTCTTTCTATGCTTGATGATCTGGCGGCACTTTTCCCAAAGGTCAAACATCTCAAATTGGTGCGTGACTATTATCAAACGGATTATTTGCACTTGTCTTTTTCACCTGGCGACAACCAAGGCAATCAAGGCAATAAAAACGACCATGGGGCTGACATTACAGAAGAAACCATCAAATCTTACCGTCCAATGGCTTCCACATCTTTGATTTCCATTGTGATGGAACAGCGCCGTGACTTGTTGGAAGGTCCAAGCATGTGGTGAAGTGGTGTATAGTTAGTCTTAGTCTCAGTATTAGTGTAGTATTAGTATTAGTATTAGTATTTATAGATTAGTTTATATTTACCCTCCTCCTCCTTTTTTTTCTTAGTAATTATCCTCTTTTTTGTTTTAATAAAATATAAATATATATATATATATGTATAACAAGATTATCACTATTGTTTGTTTCACTTGTATTGTATTGTATTGAAGAATTTACTTGGATACATATGATATAAAGTGAAACAAAAGTTACCAACAAAATTTGACGCTGGGCTAAACAGTTGACCATATATTCTGTCAAATTGAAATTGTTTTTTTTTTTGTATATGGTTACTGAATAGACAATGGTTGCTTTTCTATCAAAATAAAACACGAATTTATAAGCCTTGTAACATCGATTGCATCATAGCCTAGAAGAGCCCTATTGGATATTGGATATTAGCTAGTGTTGATCAGTATAAGTACTGTACTGTACAGGACATAGAGTAATGTAACCCTTATCAGCAAGTGGAAAACCTGAATATAGTTGTCATTACCCGTCAAAAATATATTAGTTTACCACGTTCTGTACCATTGTAGCTCATGATAGATAAATTATTGGCTTTAAAGAACAAACATTACATATTTTAGGAAAATTTCACCTTCGTTTTCACCAAAAATAGTAATTTCAGGGGCAATTTTTTAGTCACTGCTTGGCCTTAACAAGATTTTTTTTTCTTCGTGTAGCTATAGCTCTTTACCAAATGTTAGAAAATATAATACCAATCATAAGGGTCACATATATGCGCACTACTCATACTAGTGCTGTGGTTGAGACATTTTAGTATTTTGGGTTATACAGGGCGAGCTGTCCATGAGGAAAAAATCGTAGTCGGCAGTTTAAAAAATTGACTGGAAAAAAACAACCCAAAAAAAAACAAATCAACACTTCTTCAATTCTTTTGTTATATTTATTTTTACTTTTTCACAATGAAGAAAAATAAAGCCAAGAATACTGATGATGTACTTCGTCTGGACAACAATAGTATTTTGAAGGAAATTGGTCGTATGGGACCTTGCGATGGCTCTGCGGGCTGTCATTATTGCCGTGACTGGGCGCTTTTGGTCTACAAGAAACAACTCATGGGAAAACAGCAACAACTACAACAAACTGATAAGCCCATCGATCCCAATCAATTCATGGTGAAAGCAGGTGCCTTCCGAATTTCTATCAATCACATCAATCGACCTGATACGCCACGGAAAGCCAAATTCCCAGAGGGCAAATTTGACCGCGACAGTGACACCACCACCTCGCCCTTGAAATCCTACACAGCGACTTGTATGGAATGGATGACAATGCCAAGTCCGCATGCTCTTCCTGGTTACCTTCTACCTCTTGAATTCGATACTGCTTTATCGACGTATGACCTCAGCAATGCCATTGACAAGAACGACGACGGTGACGATGATGACGACGATGACGATGGCACCAACGAGCTACTTCAACAATTGACCTGTGATCGACAAGGTATATCACTCACACCCGACCAACTGGCACTTTTGGCTCACGTGGAGAAGGTACCCCATACGGATGTAACCGCTTCCAATCGTCGCCCTCCTTGCTGCGAAGTCGAACATTTCTCAGGGTGTACATCCCCCAATGACCTGGAGGTGGAACGCGCGATCGTCAATGAAAGTATGGCTAAATGTCTCAAGGAAGAAACGGTCGTTTTGGAAGAAAAACTCAAAGGGTGTTGGGGTGCTCTAATGGATTTTATGGCCAAAGTTGATATCATGGATCGTGAATTTGATGGTCTGGTTGGATCTGGCCTAGGACGAGCCATGGATGACTTTATGAAGAAGTATGATATTGTGCCTTTCCAGGAATTTTGGACCCCTTTGGTTCCCGGATTCAAGAAAAAGACAACCAAGAAAGCATCGGATGGCGGCCAAGATATGCTGACGACGGTCGACAATACCTTTATCAACTACATGGATCAACTTTTGGAAGCAACCGAAGATTTTTATACGACATTTGTATCTTCAACTATGGTGGACAGACTTTTACAATTCAAATCTAACGTGGAAACTATATTGAAGGCAACCGAAAAGACACTGGAAGGGCGGTACCGGGCGACAAAGATCTTTTTGGATGCAATCAATGAACAGGTCAATACAGCAAAGGAACAGCTAGTGGCCAACAAAAAGAAAATAGAAAACATCAAAGCGAAGACAGAATCCTCAGCATCATTGACTTCATTTGACGACGAATTACACAAAATCCGCCACAATATTGATTATCTTGACGGCATGTTGAAAGGCAGTCTCCCCTCCAATTTGGATCAAGCCATGGCAGGTATCCCAGCACTCTACAAGGATCACGATATCACCAAGATGCTTGAAGGCCATGCAGCAGTCACCAATTTCGCCATCGAAACCCTCAAAAACTACGCCAGCGAAAAATGCAAGGAACAAAAAGCCGACATTGAACAACTGAAACACATCTACCTCAAGGAATCTCTTCCCAATGTGGCCAGCAGAGTGGAAAAAGTTGCTCACAAGGAATTCAGGAAAAAGATCAAGAAACTAGAACAACGCTATGGATCCATGCGCCAAGGTCTTCGGTACATGCTCAATTGCTCTTTGGTCAAGATGAGCTTCAACGATGCCTTCAGCAAAGCCAAAGCCGATATATTGGATGGTGCTCCCAGTTTCTACAATGTGGTGCTTCGAACGATGGAAACATTGCTACAGGAAGGCGAAATTGCGGAATCCATTGCTATCAACGAACGTGGCAAGCAATTCGACAGTGACCATCAAGAGTTGATTGGTAAAAGGGCTCAACTGCGACATGCGTTTACTTTTGGCATTGCTACTGGTCAACATGAATTGGCAACCGTGATCAAGATATTGGTGATGGCCGAATCAAAGCGCTTATTATCGGAAAATGAAGCTATTCAACGTGAAATCTCCTTGACCAAGTCTATTGGTGGCGGCGGTGCTCGTGGAAAGAACAAGAACTCTACCAGTATGGAACCCAGCAGTACTACCTCACCCCTTCTTACTGTCTTGACTGCGATATCTTCTGACTCATCACCTAGCACCCGGAAATCCCCTTCCAAGAACAAGAAAATGAAAAAGGTGGCTAAATCGTCGACATCATCAGGTAATGCTACCGCCGAGCAACAAGAGGCATCAAAGGACAACACCACCACAACGACAACTTCCACCAATACACCAACCAAGACATCAGGATCCTCATCTGATATTGATAAAAAGCAAGACGAAAAGAAGACTCAAAAGGTATACGACGTTTTTTTTTTTTTTTTTTGGAAAAAAACCAATTGGATTATGTTTTACTAATCATGATTATCATTTTTTTTTATCCAACAAGGATCAATATCGTACTGATGCAACGAAAGAAAGTCCAAAGGTGAAGACACCAATCGAGGCCAAGGCAGCTCCGTCACCTAAGAAAGACACGTTGGATATGAAGTCGGAAAAGGTAAGCTAGAAATAATATGGAGAATGGTAGTCATATTTGCTGAACATGTCTTATTTCAATTCGATAGTTACCACCACCTCTTCCTCCTGGGTTGGCCCTTCCTCCTGGCTTAGCAAAGCAAAACCAACCGGCAAAACCCACCACAAAAATTACCACCAACTCCTCTGCTACTGACAAAAATCGGCCTGTGAAATCCACCAAGGCTGCCACGAACTCACCTGTTGCCGACAAAAAGCAACCTGATACCAAAACAGAAAAGGTAAATTGGGAATATTGGGAATATGGCAAACGATCAATGGTTTAGGAAAGAAAAATACTGACTTTTTTTTTTAAAAAAAACAAATCCAGGCGGCTCCTCCTGGGTTGGCCAAGCAAAATTGGTTGAAATCAGTTACTTCACCCACAATTGACCACGATCAAAAGAAAACCAAAGCAGAAATGGTAAGAACAAATGAAAATAAAAGAAGTCCGAAGCTATACTTGTATTAATCACATTGCTTTTTTTTTTGTGTTCCAGGCACGGCCTCTTCCCGACGCTACAAAACTCCACCAGTCAACTGCAACTGCGAAAACATCTCCAGCACCCACTCCTGTGAAAAAAGAAACTCGAGGCAAAACGGAAAAGGTAAATTGATCAAGTATAATGGGGTTTGAAAGGTAGGCTTATGATTTCTATTTATATAATACTAGGTGCATTCGTTCTCTAGAAAACGACACCAGCAAACAAGTGATAGCAATACGCCCGTCGTCGAAGAAGCTCAACCCGATTCGTGGAATTCGCCACCATCTACGTCTTCGTCAACAACCATGACATGGAGTCAAACGATTGCCTCTAAGGAACAACAGCGCCAACCAACCGAGACACATACCTTCCGATCAGCATCGTCACCAAAAGTATCATCGTGGGATCAACCCATCGGATCGAAATCGGAACAACCAAGTACGCGGGATACTCCTCCTACTTCGTCGACATCCACTTCAGCCAACTCGACATGGAGCCAGACGGTTACTTCCAATCTATCATCAACACCATCATCAACAACATGGAGGCAAACTGTAGCTACTTCGAAACCGTCACCACCCTCATCATCAACAGCGAATGCAACGTTGGATCAGCCTCCAGCACAAGCATTGGATTCATGGAACACACCTTCCACACCAACGACCAACTCGGGTTGGGGTCAGCCCCCAGCACAAGCGACTGACCCCTGGAATACTCCTTCAACACCAGTATCGAACTCAGGATGGGGTCAGCCACCAGCACAGCTCGCAAATTCATGGAATTCTTCTCCAACATCAGCATCAAACTCTGGATGGGGTCAGCCAGTAGAAGCGAACGCATCGCCTGCTATCGCTAACACCACCACCCCGGAGAAAAAGGAACGATGGTCAAACGACTGGGCAACCATGGCTCAAGGACTGGATAACACCCCCAGTAGTACTACCGGTGGAAAGACGAGTGCCATTACTCCCAATGAAGAACTGCAAGTCAATGTATCTCTCAAGGATATTATGGCCAATACACAGGAAGCACCTATGACCAACAACAGCCACAACCAAGTGTTATCAGCTCCCCCTGGAACAGTCGCACCTCCTCCTGCACTTGGTGGAGTCTTCGGCAGCATGACATCATCCGCACCAACGATGACAACCGCCGCCAGCACTGCCACCAATATGAACCAGCTTTATCATCTCAATCAGGAATCTCTGATCAACATCGTCAATTCGCTACGCGCCGAAAATCAGCAATTGCAACAATCCATGATGTCAATGCAACAGGCACTCTCCATGACGATGACGTTAGCTAAGGAACGTGAAGAACAGACGCTGGAACTCTTCAATGCCCGAAAACAAGCCGATTTGGAAGAAGCACGTGTGTACATTTTATCATTGGAAGCGAAAATCAAGGAATTTGAAACCATGCAACGTCAACAACATCAACATCGGGTCACCGTTCCCGCATCTTCCACCACCAACGCATTTATCAACCAGGATTTATTTGCTGATTATCGCCAAGAAATCCGACCCGATGGCAGTGATCCACAACAACCTCATCATCAACATTACAATCGTGGAAATACCAGCTATCAAAAAAGACCTCCTGGAAAGAAACAATGGCAGAAAAAGTCGGTGATCAAATGTAGCAACTGTGGTGAATCGGATCATACAAGTAGCGAATGCAAGGTAAAAAAAAAAAGAAAAAAAGTGTAAGAGCCATAATTGCGCTTTCTCTTCCTAGTCAAAAATTCACGAGATTTCATTCTATGTAGGATTCATGCCGCTACTGTGGAAGTCTTGACCATCTTTCAGAAAATTGTGCAAAGGCTTGGTAGAAAAGGAAAATCATCAAAATCAAAATCAAAAAAACAAACTGTAGAATAGCAACAACACCAAAAAAATTGTACCAATAGTTATAATAAAAAATACTGGTTATTCCTTCGCTTTTGCGCAGGCGTAATGGAGCTTACAATTGTATTGCAAAATGATGGTCCTGAAGTGGGAATGAAGTGTTGATTAGTGTGGCATTGTTGGATTGAAATTGATAGCGGGTAGGGGAGAGATAAAAAAAAATGGGATACGGGTAACGATCAGGGTCCAATAGTAAGGAACTATCAGTGATCTGTCCCTCTTTTTTTTTTTTTTTTTTTTTTTTGTTGCAGCTGCGATGAAGGTTGTTTGGGGGGGGACTTCAATGATCATATGTCAAGTTTATTGCCAACGAAAAAATAGAAAAAAAAAAGAAAAACTATAAAAGCTACAGTGTATCAAAATATATGGGGTAGATATGAAAAATGCATTAAAAGAAAGTTATTTGTTGTTGTTGTTGTTGCCGATAGTAATACAAAAGTTATTACGACCGCCGCCATCTTTCCCAGGAAGAATCTTCTTTTTCCATGTTAGGGTGGTTGGTTTTTTGTAGTCAAGGGGAGGATCAGCTCTTAGTTTGTAGAGGAAATAGGCCAACTTGTTTGAAAAATGGTAATGAATAGGTTGGTAGCCTATGGATATCATCATTGAAGTAAAATGGTCATGTGTCATGTACCTGGAATTGTCAATGCAAGGTAAAGGTAGCACTATGAATAAATAATGCAGCCTATTTTGATTTGATACAGACGATAAAAAATGCCGAGTATGCAAAAGCATTTTCCCTGTATGTACCAAAAAAAAAAAAAAAAATTAATGCCACTGAGACACTAAATACCCTCTAATTTTATTTTATTTTTACCCCTGTCTTCAGAATCACCCACAAAATTAACCACCAGAGAAAGGGATATAATATCATACTTCAAATCTTGAGAGCTAGGCGGTACCATGGTCAGAAAATCCTGCTTTTTAATTGATGCGTGTTGAGGGTTGAGATCGATGGGATCAACCTTAATCCACTTGGCATATTGCTGATAATTGTCAGGTGCCACGGCACCTACCTCCAGGATCCGTAGTGGTTTTGTCGCCTCTTCCATATCAGTCGCGCAGTAGCTAGAGCGTAGGGTTTGGATAAGCCACTTGGACGAATCGCCCCCACGAGTTTTGCTTTGGCCGAGTTGCGAGGCTTTCTGATACCAATCGAGTCCACCCAGCTTATCCATCTCTTCGCGGATGCTTTGTTCCTTTTCTCGATTTAGTAACGCTGCTTTCCCCATCAACTGGCTCCCGTTGCTTTTGCATTGTGATAATTGTTTATTTAACTGATGGAAGTGTCGAATCAGTTTCGCAGTTTCGGCTCTTGAGTGCTTAAAGCCTACCCCTTCCTTGTTTGAACGCTGTGTGATAGGTTGTTTTTTCTTGGCTTTTCCCATACTGTCGATAAAATAACAACGACGGTATTTAGTAGTGTTGTAGAGAGTACAGTATTCCGTCTTCAAAGAATTTTCTCTCCTTTTTTTTCGGCAGCTCCGCTTCATACATCCTCCTCTCACATAAACGTTCTCCGACCTGCGAGACAGCAGTCATGGTGAGGTGGGGGTTTTGGGCGAGATGATCAGGCGACCGGCCGCAGTCCGGCGGGGCTCCAACGTCACGCTGAAAGCATTAGCAAGCTGGCATTGAAATCGCCTTCTACAAGAATAAACAAGCCTCATTGTCAGCATTTTCTCTCACAAAACTATTTCACAATCCTACACATCAAAATGGCTTATATGGAAAGAAATCAGGACGCTACAGTATATATAGGAAATCTTGATACCAGGGCTTCAGAGTCTTTAGTGTGGGAGCTTTTATTACAAGCAGGTCCCGTTGGTATGTAAAAATAAAAATAAAGACGACACCAAAACTCACTTTTTTTTTCTCTTTTTTCTGGCTTTTCTGTAGTGAATGTCCATTTACCTAAAGATCGAGTCACTCAAACACATCAAGGCTTTGGATTCGTCGAATTCCTATCAGAAGAAGATGCCGATTATGCCGCACGTATAATGAATCAAGTACGGTTATGGGGGAAACCTATACGAGTGAACAAGGTAAGACAAACGAACTGATGACGGTGTATCGGTTGAGGAGACTCATCCCTTTTCTTTTTTTTTTTTATATGAAACTAGGCGACAGCGGATCGAAGGAATCTGGACGTTGGTGCAACGCTATTTATTGGTAACTTGGATCCCGAGGTTGATGAAAAGGCACTTTACGATACCTTCAGTGCCTTCGGTCAGATCATCCAAACCCCCAATATCACACGTGATCCCGAAACAGGTAGTGGACGAGGCTTCGGATTTGTTAGTTTTGACAATTTTGAATCATCAGATGCTGCTATAGATGCTATGGATGGTCAATTCTTGATGAACAAACAGGTCAGTGTGTCATACGCCTTCAAGAAGGATGGAAAAGGGGAACGTCATGGATCAGCGGCCGAACGATTACTCGCTGCTCAAGGTCAAAAGAACATCCAAATGCCTCATCGATTATTTGCCGATCAACAACAACAACAACAGCAACAGCAACAACAACAACAACAGCAGCAACAACAGCAACAGCAACAGTATCAGCAACAACAATATCCAGGAGCACCCGCCCCTTATTATGCTTCCTACTAGTATATACAATTTATATATACATATATATATATATGTTTTTTATTGCTTTTTTTTTTATTTAATAAAATTCACATCCCATTTTTTGTATATATTCTCAGTACAAAAGCAAAATATTTTATGGTGTATTGTGTGATGATCGATGATGGTTGTGTGCAGGACAATTTTAATGAAGCGGACAGGCAAAGTGACGCCCACTGAAAACTCACTATTTTTGGAACTCAACTTTTTTTTCCATTTTATCTTTTTGGTTGGTTGGTTTTTTTATTTTTATTTTTTTTAGTTTCAACTGCTTTCCATTCGATTTTTTACTGTTTATTCGTATTCCTTTCTATATCTTATCTTATACATATTCAAACCCTCCATTATTTGTGCGAATCAGCAAAATCACATCTGTCATTATATATTCGTCTTTGAACACTCAGAAACAACAACTATCAAATGGACCAGTCAAACTTCAAGGGGTACCCATCTCCACCCTGTGCTCTTACTCAACCAAAACAAGAAAAACCGACTATGTCTGGACCAAGCAACAGAAAAGCCGGTGGGAAAGCAAGCACCAAAAATAGTGATGGTACTGGTTCTGTCCCTGAATTCATTCAAAAATTATTTAGGTAAAAACATACTATATGATTATAGGTAGGATTCATCTCTAATCTTGTTTGCCCCTTATTGCTTTTATTTAGGATGCTTGAAAACAAAGCCTTCAAGAATACTTTTTGCTGGGGATCCGATGGAACTACTTTTATTGTGAAGGATACGAATGAATTCTCGAAAACTATCTTGCCAAAACACTTTAAACACTGCAACTTTGCGAGCTTTGTGCGACAACTAAACAAGTACGACTTCCACAAAGTACGAAATGCTGATGACGGACATAAGCCTTATGGTGATCAGGTAATACTTACTAAAAAGGCCCCCCCCAAAAAAAAAACCAATATTAAGCGACTTTTTATTTTAGGCTTGGGAATTTGTACATCCAAGATTCATGAGGGATCGTAGGGACCTGCTTGAAGAAATCCGACGCAAGACTCCGGGCAAAGCGAAAAAAGAAGAAGTACCTCAACCAGCAGCAACAACCTGGAATGATGAACCAATGAATGTATCTACTACGAACAATTTGACAGGTGACTCTAACATCACTCGGCGCCAACAACACCCAGCAATTATAGACTCAACAAGCTCGGCATATATTGAAGAAATGAAAAAGGTGACTCAACATCTGCAATTACAAATCAAAGAACTTCAGCACTCTCGGACCGAAATGGAGAAACATTTGCAACAACTTAACAGCACAGATTCTCTTATCTTACAAGAACTTATGGATTTGGGTAAACAGATGCAAACTAAGGACAATATGATACAAGAATTTTTGAAAAATTATGCTGCACGAGAAAAAGGTATACAAATGTGAAATTTTCCATTAACTGACTAGCTTACTGACCAAGTATTACTGTTTATTAGAAACATCTACTGAAGATTCTTCCGCACATGTTTTGGATATACAAGCTCTATTGGATTCATATATTACAGTCTCTCGATCAAACGCGGACCAACTCGATCGTATTACGCACCAGCTACAGTCTCATTGGCAAATGAATATTATGAACAAACAGCCTGAAGATCAAATCATGGACTCACCAAATCAACCAATTCCAACAATCCATCTGACCTCCACACAACCACCTTCCTTTGCACCAGTTACGTCTGTACCACCACCAATGCCTAGTACTTCATCATCTACTACTCCCGAAAGCAACGACAGTAACAGAAACAATATGGCATCTTCAGTACCTCTTATTATTCCTAGTCAACAACCTCATCTCAATGTTACCGCCAGTGCTGCTGCTGCTGCTGCCAGTATGAATGCAGGCAGTTTGATTGGATCACCTCTAAAGACAGGCGATGGATTGACTTTTGTAACTTTGGGGCGGTTATCATCAAATACAACAGTCCGTGACAATAAACCCGCATTTGAAATTACACCTTCAGAACCTTCCTCATCATCTCAACAAGATTCAGATCGAAACAATATTCAACAACAGCATCAAACATTACATTCATTGTCACAGCAACAAAACAACAATAGCGCATTGAATCCTACATCAGCATCAATATCACCATCATCATCATCATCTGCTCGACCTGTCAACAACAACATGATGTCTGCGTCAGATGAAATACAAACAACGAATGCTGCTATAAGTTTAAAAAGAAAGATGAATATCGCCGGCTGGACCGTCCCCCCTCGTGTATTACTTGTTGATGATGATTCCGTCTATCGTGATCTCAGTGGCAAACTCTTACAAGTGATTGGCTGTTCTATTGATTTGGCCAAAGATGGTGTAGAAGCATTACGTAAAATGGGATTAGAAAAATACGATCTTATTTTGATGGTAAGTTGAAATTTGTTATATGTTCAAGAAAAAAAGATGCTGACTTATTTTTCACTTAGGATATTGTCATGCCAAATTTGGATGGAATCTCTGCCACAAGGAATATTCGACAATATGATGCCCTCACCCCGATTATTTCCATGACCTCGAACTTTACCGACAATGATATTATGCAGTACATTGGCAGTGGTATGACTGACATTCTCCCAAAACCATTCTCAAAGAAAACACTTTATAGTATGCTGGAGAAATATTGTGCTCATCTCAAGGCAATCCAACGGGTCCATAGGGTACAAGGCGTAGAACAAGCTATTCCTCGGCCTTTAGGTATGCTGGGCTTACCTCCACCACCTACGCAATCTCAAGCCAAGTCTTCCCCGTCCTCCACATCCAACTCCTCCTCTTCCTCCTCCTCCGCCTCCTCCACGCCTAACGCTAATACGTCAACCTCGACTGCAGCTACAGCTAATTTACAATTACTACCACAACATACGAGTGTGGACGATGCCGACATTGCACCACAACCACAACCCACTGTAAATTCTAGCGCTGCTTCATCGACTACATCAACGTCAGCAGCTGCACCGCATGCATTTTCAATAGCGCCACCAACTTCTTACCCGTTTCCTTTGGCGTTAAATACATTACCAAATAATGGTCTACCTCAACAGCAACAACAACCTTATCCTATACACATTCCTAGCAATACTTCCAATGCATTTTACAACACCGAAACTCCAAAATAGCAAAATTGTTTAGTTTACATCATTTCCCTTTTTTTTTTTTTCTGAATAAAAAGTGACTATTTATCATTAATATTATTATTATTATTATTATTACTATTATTATTTTGTATGAAATAAAGAAATTCTACAGTTGACTATGGTGGGACAGAAATTATGTGTGCGTTTTTTTTTTTTTTTGTATCACTGAGTGGCATAAGGATTTAAGTGAGATGGACAGCAGCAGTTAATATTCAACAATTGCAGCAAGATTACTTACTCTTCCCATGATAGCAAGAAAACATAGTGATCCTGTCTTCCTTTCAAAGCAACTACCATCATTAGCATTGGTAGCATGGTATTTCTCTTCTAATGATGACTTTGGACTAATCATAGAACAATTCAACTTGCTTTAATTTATCCTCTCCTTCCCTGAAGAATACTCTACTACTTATAGAGTACCGCTTATCTTATTTTATTATATCACATTCTATACAGTGTACAATAGATTAATTATCATATCATATACCAGTCATGATATGTGCTAATGCTATGGCACAGTAATTATACAATAATACATGATAGATGTAAATGGGCGAAGATAACAAAAGCAAAAATAAAAAGGAACAAATGATTTTGATTTTAGAAGGTAATGCTTTAAGTTGATAACGTCAAATCAACAGTATCACGTTCTTCAGACCTCCCCCCGGTTAAATATTTATGAGTGGCTGGTAAAATAGGTGATGCCTCATTAGGAAATACTCCATCTGGTTTTTCTATGTGCAACGCAGATTACAAGTACTAAGATCATATCTGAGTTGATTTACCATGATTAGCAAATATATTCTATTTTCAGGATCTGGTTGCGCAGAAAAATGAGACAGGTAATTTTTTTTCTTTTTAAAATTCAGAAACTCCAGCGGAGGGCCAAAGCGTTTTTATTTGAATACAAATGATAGTAAATATAAAAATACTCTTTCGTCAGATACTCCGAATTTTTTTTTCTCTATTAGTATCGACAAACGCCACTATACATTTTTTCAGAGCCACTCATTCGAGGCGGTGGGGGTAAATGGGGATATGGGAGATAATGAGGTGTGCCAGTAGTTGAAGGATTAGGCCCTGGATTAGGATGCAAAACTGGTACAGAATTGACAGGTCTTAAAGGGCGTAAAGAAGGATTGTAAAAAGGTCGTTGTGGTCGACGCTGGAGTAACTTTTTGCTTGAAGATGAAGCCGTGGTATCGGATGACGGAGATATAGTCGTCTGCTCGAAGTCGGTGCCTGAAGACTGTTGAGGGTAAGATTGTAGTTGATGATGCTGATGATGCATGGGTGAGCTTGGTAAGGAAGTGCTTTGTATGACTTGTTGCTGATGATAGTGGGTGGGTGAGGAAGGCGCTGAATGTGTTTGCTGATGGAGTAGAGTGGAGTCAGATTCTTGATTACCTTTTAGAGTTTTATTTTCAGCTTGCAATTTCTATCAAAAATGAATGATAAGGTGTGAGCAACTTATTTTTGATAATGCCATTTCCTTTGAATGACTACCTTGACATAATCTAAAGTCAATTTCAAGATATTTCCTTTGTTTGGCTTTTGATCAGGCTGCAATGCATTCGGTACAATCTGTGATAGCTCCAATATAGTATTATTGATATTATCTCGTCTTCGTCTCTCAACATAATTATGATTTTCTCGGCGCTTTTTAATTCGTTCAATTGCTGTTTTGCTATCAATATTGTTTCTGAGGACGGTTTGAGTAAATATCCAATAAAAAAAAAAGGTCCTGGGACAGCGAAAATTTTAAAAAATTACCTGTTTAAAATATTGACACCGTTCACCCGGTAAGCGGTCTGCCTTTTTCTATTGTTTGGACTTCGGTTAGTTTTCTGCGGCGATAAGTCAGAAGTGAAGTTTAGGAAAAGAGGTTGAGAAGTAGCTGACGGAGTGGTTTCAGAAAAAGTGGTGCTATTTGACGTTGCTGGTGGTATTGAAGAGTCACTGATATCGCCATCGAAATCGTCGAAACCTAGACGTTCGTCTTGATGAATACCAAGTCCTTCTTGGTGCAACGCAGAATCCATTTGCGTTATTTCTTCGGCACTAGAATAGCCGCTATGACCGGGGTCTTTATCACAGGGAGAGTTCATAGGACAAAAAGACGAGAATAAGGTATAAAGATAAAAGGAAGGAACCTATAAAAGTATGAGGAGCAATGCGATATAACCTGGACAAAGCTGAAAGTGAGAGTCACTGGTTATTTTTTTTGTTTCCCACGCTTATTAACCAATCATGTTGCTATGGCAATTTGCTTGGAAACACCGAACTATGACCCCTTTTGCTGGCACGTGCATTTTCACCCGTGGCTTAGTCGACTGATTCTATTTGTCTTCATCCTGTGCTGCATTGCTTTTTTTTCTCTTCTGTTATTCTCGTCTTTTTTCATGTTTACTGAGATTGCTGTCACCGCTTCCAATACAGATTCCACTATTTACGTATGGGATATCCGTTCTGGTTCCACTTTATTTTCGTTTAAGCAAAGTATATCCAATAAGGGTGGTCTTTGTCTGGTCCCTCGGCCAGGCGCTCCTTTGCAAGTTGGATCTTTTATCACCGCACAAGTTGACAGAGCTACACTGCATGTATATGATTGGCGTCGGGATCACATTGCTCACAAAATGTTGACACCTGAAAAAATCATCACTATTGCCGCGTCCAACCAAGGTCAGTACGTAGCCGGCGCGACAACAACGGGACGTGTTTATATCTGGCACACAGCTACTGGGCACTTAAAACGTGTATTCGACGCTCATTACCGCCAAATTCACCGCCTAGTTTTTTCGAACGATGATTCGGCACTGATCACTGTCGGCGATGATGCTACAGTCAATGTCTGGCTGATCGCTCAGTTATTATGCTCAGAAACCGACGCCGACGCTCGCCCTAGTACACTATACTCATGGTCTGATCATACTCTACCTGTCACCGACGTTTGTATCGGTTTGGGAAATTTATCTACGGCCCGTGTATACACTTCAAGCTTGGATTTTACTGTTAAGGTATGGCAAATTCTGAAGGAAAACAAATACTACCTGAAAATTTTACCTACTAAGCCAATCGTGTTTTAGTTATGGGATCTTGCTACAGGTGAACTATTGACAACCTTTTTGTTTCCTAAAGCGGTATCATGCATTGCCATCAACCCCTCCGAAACGATACTATTTGCTGCTTGTGGAAACGACATCTATTCTGTCGATTTGTATAAACGACGACAACAACAGACATACAATGCTGCCCAAAGTCTAGGCGGCTTAGGAAAAGTGGAAGCCGTAGGTGTTCATAGCTCGTCTGGTGCGTCTTCGTCCTCTTTGGGTTCAATGTTTTCCGGGCACACGTAAGGATTGATTCCCCGGGCAAAAGATAATATCACTAACAATTTACATTTTCTTAAATATTGTATGGTTTTATAGAGGTTTGATTCATTCACTAAGCTTATCTTTTGATGGAACAATATTGATATCTGGTTCGGAAGATGGCAATTGTATTGTATGGGATGTAGCAAGCCGACAATCGCTACGTAAATTTGAAAGCCACAAAGGCCCAGTATCTCATGTATCTTGTATATTGCGACCCAATGAGTTGTTGACCGGCGCCACCCAGCACAAATCCACGCCCATGCCTTGGAAATCATTCAAGCGTTCTATCGTATCCGTTGACGAGGAACGCAAACAAGGCGTAACACAACAATTATCCAACACACAGCATGATTTGACGCAGCAGCTACAACTAATCGATTCGGGATCCTCAGTGCCATGTGAAATGATGCCTGTAAAGCAGGTCAAAGATGAACTAATTTCTATTGAGGTAATTGTGTTTCACAGAGCAGAAGATCATTAATAGCATGATAACTGAAAATTAACCAGCCTTTTTTTTTCACAGAATGAAAACTCATCAATAGCATTACAATCACAAGTCGTGCAAGTACAAGATGAACTGGTTCGATTACATGAGCACCACAAAAAAGTCAAGACTTTGCATGATGGTATGTACAATACTTTGGTGGATCAGTTTATGGCGGACCGTAGAAAAAACCATAGCTTGGATCAAGCCGATTTGTAAAAAGAAAAAAGAAAAACGAATAAAAAAATAGTATATATGGAATTTATTCACAGTAGTAGAGTAACATAGTTGTATCGTAGTATTACATCAAAATAAAATGATAAGGTTTATGATATTGTGATTTTTTTTATTGTCTCCAATTATATTGTATCGAGTGATATTGTGATTTCTAAATTTTTTCTACTTTGCCAGTGACTTGGTATTTTTGTAAAGCCTCAACTAACTTATCTTGAGGAACTCTGTGCTGTACCAGGAACTCATTATTTAAATGAACAACTGGGATATCAAACATATATCGATCAGCCAAATCTTTTGGGCATTCTTTTTCATGAATGTCCAATACATTTAGCTGGAATGGAACCTTGTGGGTAAAGAATTGAATTTAGTTTAGCAAAACCTTTTGACCAAATAATTTCTTTTACTTGTATCCCTGTTTACCTTTTGCTGAGCCTTCAATATCGAGTCCTTTGCAGTGGAGCATAGAGAACAGGTTCTAGAAGAAAACAAAGTAAGCACAATATTTTTGCTTGCTGACATGGATGGATGCAGATGAGAAAAGTAAAATAAACATAGAATGCGGACAATGAATATTTACAAGTGTCATATCGCGTTGCCAGGGGTAAATTCTATAAATACAGATTATTAACTTTAAATCGAGACAGATGTAAAATAAATCAAAAAAATAAATTGGGGTGGGTAAGAAATAATTCTGTCTACGTCCTAATCGTCTAAAAAACTGCATTTGTCTCAATTGAAGCTTAAAAATGTTGTAGACTGTAATGAAAATAATATGATATATGCCGTAGGTGACTTGATTTATTTCTTATTTATTAAAAGGACTTAGATGATAGTAAACTGGCCAAGTGCCTCAGCTAATTGTTCAATTTCTTTGTCATCAGATGATTTATCAAATTCGTCCTCTTGTTGTATATATTCAACAATGGCTTGCATAGAGGGCTTCAACCGCCGTGTCAAAATATCATCGTTGGGACGTATTGCTCGTCCTGATTGGCGGAAATGACCAAGTGTTAATAATTGAATAAACATGATATAAAACTAATTTTTACCTGGATCATTATCTAGCGCAACTAGATCATGGTGAAAGAAAAGCCATAAAAGGTACATTACATGAATGGCAATG
Organism: Absidia repens; assembly: GCA_002105175.1. NCBI lineage: Eukaryota > Fungi > Mucoromycota > Mucoromycetes > Mucorales > Cunninghamellaceae > Absidia > Absidia repens. The sequence goes on along the minus strand of MCGE01000052.1, from coordinate 86,884 downwards.
CTTCGATTAAGTCCCATCCCGATGCCCACACCACGACTTTGTTCTTCCAAACGATCCAATCCCCAGTCAATCAACTTTTCTACTTGATACTGCTTCATTAGTGCTAGTGCTAGTGCCATTACACGCTTGATTTCAGTATCAGCATCATCATTCGTCATGGCTGGGTTTTCAGTAATGTCATTATCACCAAGGTGACAAAGAAATTGTGTAATATGTGCCAAAAGCTGCAGACTAGAGAGTAACAACTCGGTGTGCAATGTGTTGGTCGTGATTACCGTTATTTGGTGAATCACAGATGGCAATATATCGTTGGTTGGCTTCAACAAAAATATTAATCCATTGGTTCCTTTTTGGTCTTCTGTGCTACTTGTCATTCCATGTGAATAAAAACTGGACAGCAGCCTGTATTGGTATTCAGAAAATATTAAAGCAAAAAAAAAAAAAAAAAAAAAAGGGTATTCAGAAAGAGAGGCTAACTAAAATCAAAAGACAGCTATAGGACAGCGCTTCCCTTACCTCATGGTTTCAAGAAGTACGCGTGCATCATTTTCATGCCATAAAATAGAACGACATAATTTGAAAATATCAATATCATGAACCATATCGGAGCCAATTTTGTCATAATGACAAGATAAATTGGCAAGAATTCCAAAGCGAGCTCACGAGTCCTTGATCGGCAGGTAAGAGTTGCGACCTAAAAAAAACAACTCGTAAAAATTAAACACTCAAAACGTATTAGCCATCCCACTATAACTTACTTTTAAGAGCATACGTGATAGATGAGCTTGATACAAAACAATGGCATAGTCCAGAACAGTGCTAAGATCCCAAGTAGCACATAATGTCCTTTCAAATGCAGAATCCTCACGTTGTTCAGGATCTTCAAGAGATTCCACTATTGTCTCCCCCATTGCTACGTGAGCTATTTTTTTTAGTAAAGGCGCAACGACAATGAGTCCTTCTTGTAATTTTTGCTCTTCCACTGATGTTGAATTCTGCATGAGACCTCTTGACCGAATAAATTGAGGCAACCTGAGAAAAGAATTTTTTTTAGACTGTCAGCAACCACAGGCGGTCTTTCATTTCGAGAAGTAATGCCGATAGTTCTTTTCAAATAAGCCTTCCCTTCCCATACGATAATAATATGATAAAATAAAATGATGAGTCCAATTAATGTTTCTGTTTGTCCTTGTTTAGATAGACACTGGACCCTCCTTTTTGAACCAAAACAAAATAAACAAACATACACGATACAGTTTATATATTTATTATGTAGCATGATTGTAAAACTAATATTAGAATTTTCTACGCTAAAAAAAAGTTCGATGGTAGCTGCGGTATACCACCTTGGTATGAAAAATAATATGCAAGTAACTAATGTATGTAGTGTGCAGCTAAACACTAATTTTTCCTAGTTCGGCAGTCAGTCCATCTACTTCAGCATCCCGAGAATCCAAATGGTGGTGCTTGAATATGAAGTTTCGAGGGTGATACCAAGCAGGCCTTGGTTGTTCTTTCAATTCTCGATACTGTTGCTGAGATTTTGCTGACCTTGGTGATGATGACGGTGGTAGTTTGGACTTTGAAGACATTATAGGTGATAAATGTGGTAATCGACCAGACTGTGCAGGTTCAGAATGCGGCTGCTGAGCTTTTTCGCTTTTGCCGACAATTCTTTCTGGCCACTCGCTTGATCTTGATTTCTTAAGCTGAACATTGAGAACGGACCAGAGGAGTAACTAAAATCACCAATAATAATAATCTCGTCTGAGTATATCCATATTCAATTGTTGTTCTCCCAGCATTACCATAATATAGCTGCAGGCAAAACCTGACCATAGACTTGTCTTTCTCGAGGTGGTCATAAAGGCCAATGAGTAAAGGAAAGCAAACCGATAACAGTAAAGAAATCGTTGCACTGACTAATAGGCGAAGTAAAATGTTAGTCAATATCACGACTATACTTACTGTCTTTTGTTTTCTATATACTAACTATATAAGTTTTCAAATGCCGAGGTTTTGATAGTTCCAAGAACGTTCTCGAAGCACGGGTATGCCAATTCATAAAATAGATCGAAAGAGTGTAGAAGAGTAGATAGCAAATAACGCCCATGTTTTTCACGTTCCAGGAATAGGGGTGTTCTTCTGGCAACGGCGTCTCTCGTGCTGCTGTGTATGTCGATGGTAGCAATGTGAAAGCAACAAGGGTGAAAAGGGCGTAGCTAGCATCACCAATAAAGAGAATCATGTTCTGAAAGTCACTCTTAATGTACCAAAGAGCAGTTACCATGGCATCAAATACAATACGCAGGTACGAAGGCTGACTGGAGGAAGGCGACATCAATGATATGACAGTGTGCTGATCGTCATCCATTCTATGAGACATGACAGTAGAGATAGCATCACCAGCTTGTGCGATCCATTTGCTGATACGAAAACCTATTGTCATATCGGTCTCCAATGGTTGCGGTGGATAATAGATAACTAGTAGAAAATTAAAGCAGGTGCCATTAGACCTCCATCATGCTGTAGCAACTCGGTTCTTCTGCACTTACCAAAAATGCACAAAATTAAAACAGAGCCATGTAAAGTAAACCAAAGGGAACCATGCAGTTGATACTGTAAAGACGTAAGTCGAGTTGGCGTTTTCGATTGCAGAGAGCGTTGTCTTTGTTCATTGATCCTGCGGCGACGGAAGCTGCCCCTTTGTTCCGCCACAATGACTTGAATTTTTTCCTGGCACACATCGCATAAAGGATATTTGTTATGTAGTGATTGTTGATATTCGTCTGCTGTTTTCACATAGTAATCATAATCGGGATCCTAGAGTATTAAATAAGCCAATCAATTTACATTCAGCGAAATGTCCTCCCTCCAACTATTTACTTTCTCCAACTTACACTTTCATCACGAATATAATCGCTCATGATTTGATAAATAAGTGTTTGATTTCTTTGACAGCCATGGCAAAGCGTCCGATCGGAAGACGGTTTAGCCAACGCCATCGATTGATCATCCTTTCTCCGCTGCGCCAGTGAGGAACCTAATAACGATATTGATTGATTACAGTTAGTTTATAAAGATACATTTATACTTTCCCATTAACTGAATTTATTTACCATAGCCAGAATAAATACCAGTTTCCGGTAATGGCGGGGCATCCATGATATCACCAAACTAATCCAAAATCAAAAGAAAAATTAAATACAACAAATGTGATGGTAGGTGGTTCATTTTTTCGTAATTTATTACTTCATCAATGGCATTGGTGTTTTCACATAAATTGCAGTACCATAGACGCTCCGTATGCCTACTGCCAGGAAGCAAATACATCTTTTGATTGCAATACCAACAAGTAACAGGAGTAGGTAAATCGGTCCAGCCAAGTTTACTCAAAACCCAGTTTCGCCAGCTAGGCGACTGTTTCGTGAGATATTCAGACATGCAAAGACAACTCGATCAACACCAAGTATGTTAAATTTAAGGCAAGTCTGTTGCCGATAGTAAAAGAAGACGGGTTGAGGGTCGGTGGTTTCAAGCCACGAATGGAGCACACTATCAATATTCATATGACTGCTTTAACGTGTTCAAATTCCGGAAGACATAATTGAGACTCAGTGGATTGTTTTTTTTTTATTGTTTTGTTTGTATTGGCATTGAAACTCAGCCGAGGAAAAAAATTGTAAAAAAAAAAAATTTGCTGCACTACTTATTTGAGTTACCTGCGAGAGATCACGTGATTCCTGCGCAGGTCATCGATCATTGTGGCGGGTTTCATTTTCCAAAACCTTGTCAACAATTTTTTTTATTTTTAAAAAATCACGTAAATACCAAAAAATAGACAGTGGTCACCTGACTTGATTTTTTTATTAAGTTAACAAAAAAATGGAAAGCAAAACATAAAAAATTCCAGATATAAATGTGTAAGTTTTATCAGTTATTTCCTTTTATAAACTTTGTTACACTTCAGTGGCCACCTAATCGGGTAAATATGAATTAAAAATTACGCTATATAGTAATGTCATAAATTGCATTTACTATTTCAGGACAACGGTCGTGTAACACCTATTCCTAAAATGGAAATAACTGTTGCAAAACAATGTCGTCTAATGCAGACTATAACACCTTATTTGCTTATTTTTTATCATTTATATATATTAACAAAACATTTTATTGTAATAAAAAGAAAAATTTTTTTCGGAAATTTTGAAAATCAAATGATCAATCACAGTAGGTCACGTGATTTATTTCTGTGTTTTGTGATCGCTTGCTAACAAAAAAAAAAATAGAATTTTTTTTTGGAAGGCATACTATACATGCTATAGGTAGCATTCAATACAAAAAAAAAAAAAAGTAGCATTTGGCTGCTCAGATGCAATAAAGGAATCAACGTAGAGGAATAAGCAAATATCATGTCCTCTAGATTTAGCTCATCTTCTTTTTAGATACAGAAGTGACTCAAGCATCAAAACCAACCGCAAAAAAAAAAAAAAAAAGTTCCCAGTTTCTGGAGGCCTTTCTGTAATGTTTTGTCGTTATATACAATAATTATTGCTTAACTTGAAGTTGATTCATGTGTATGTCATGGTACGGTAATAATTGGCAATAAAAATAACTGGTCAATAATTATATCAGACGTAAATTTTGTTACGTCAGGAGTTTTATTTTTCGAGCAATCGGAGATATGTGACTAGTTGTTGTATGTGGAAAGAGAAGAAAAAAAAACTTGAAAACAACCTCTATCTACCGCCTGCTGTTTGTCTTTACTAACGTCAACGTCAAATCCAACACTTATCTTTATTCCATTTTACTCTTCTGCCGTTTGGATAAAACATTCATTCAGCTTTTAAGAAAATATCAATATGAATCAGCAGCATCTAGAGCAACAAAAGCAACAAGAATCTAACTTGTCATATACCTCAACCGTCTCACCAGCCGGTATAGCACCTTCAACTGGAAATATCAATAGTTCACCTTTCATATTAAAAAGACAAGATCAAGCTCAAAAGTCCAATATATTGTCTACACAGCCTTTGATAGGCACAGAAATATTTGGATCTCTTCCTGGCAACGGTGATGAAGACAAGGACGAGGAAGACGACAAAAATAGCAAGGAGGTGGAGCTGGATGAATTTATTATGAACTTGTTGAGTAAACCATCTGAGAGGATGTTTCTTCTAAAACTTGAACAAGACTTGACACAATTCATACGGAATTACCAGTGAGTTAGTGTGTCTTGGAATTCTTTTTGTATTTACTAATGAGAACTATCTATTTTTAGAATGTATCGCCTAGATTTGCCTCAGATGAACTCTTATCAACGTTTGATGGTTCATAAAGTAGCCCTTATTTTCATCTCAGCCATTTTTTTGATCCTCTTCGACAGTCAATTTTCCTCTGCAAGAATCCGCTTTCGAAAGTGTAAGTGAAATCCATTTGCATGTAATTAAATTATTACTTCAAAAAAAAAATTGAAAATCATTACTGAATTATTATTTTTTTAGGCCCTCGACTAGTTTTATGGAACTTGTTAGCTCACCAGAAGAGGGACTTGAACAACAATCAACCTTTAAAATAATGAAAAGAGCACCGTTATCTTCACATCATAACCATCGAAGGCATCATCGAAATAACAATCAAGGACTATCTATAGAGGAACGAAAAAAGGGGATGACTTTTGAAGAAAGAAAATTGGCTTACGAAGAAGCGAGAGCAAGGATATTCAGTGACTTGGAAGAAACTCAACCGCAACCATAGCAATGAAAAGGATATCTACCAAAGTCTTAGCTTTTATTTATTTTAGCTTATTCAACCTGAATAAAGTATACAGTATCATATGTGTGATCATTTGTGTGTTACAGTCGAGCTCCAAACACTCATTGTCGCCTTTCGAAATCCGTGCACGATGAGTGAGCAGCGTGCGGTGTTTTGATTTTACGAGCTGGTCTTCTTCCCTTTCTATGGACTTCAGTCGTCACCACATACCTCCTACTCCTTCATCATCATCCTTTCGTGATAAACTGAAGTTCAACACACCGGTTGATGTTACCGAAAGAATGCTCTTGCTCTTAACTTGGTTATCAACTCATCGAAGAGCAGTCATATTTGCTTGTACTCTATGTATCTGCTTTATTTACCTTGATATTTTACCCACATCTGACTCTTCTCATCAGCCAGGGGGTGATGTTGGATATAACGGCCAAATGAATGACCTGGACATGGACTATTTACCTGACGATCCAGATTATCACCTACAAGAGATCCAGGCCACTTTATCTTCATCTCCACACCAAGGACCAGAACCCATGGGGAGTATATTCACAAAGGATATGTTTGCTGCCCCCAATTATCAAGATGAAGAAGATAGTCTGATAAAGCCGCTGACTGTGATTATATTGAGAAAATCCTCTCGATCTGGTGCCATTGAACATCTTGTGCATCAAATATTGAATTATCCTTTCTTTAAGGAAATCTTTATTTATAACACTGACTCGTCCAGCCCTCTAAACAAGGTAGTTATTGCTAACTTGTTTATTATGATATTTATATTTATTGACTTTCTGATATTATAGGACATGTTTACGATACCTGATATTGACAGTGTAAAAATGCAAATTATCAACGTATCTAAGAATGACCGATTAAATAGTTTATCAAGATACACGTTATGTGCTTCGATGGCTTCTTATGAATATTGCTATTTTCAAGATGATGATATATTTGATGATGCTGATCAGAACATAGTATCAACACAAACCTCAACCTCTTACTACTGGGACACGCTCTATGTCAATTTCTTACGATATCCGTCTTTAATCCATGGCAATGTCCAATCATCTCGATTCATTGATCATTATCGCTGGAGGTTCCACAATCGAGGTAGATTGATCGTACCACAAGTATTAGGAAATCATTATGCTAAATGTTTTATTTTGTTACATTAGAATTGAAAATGCACTCTGGCTATATCGACTTGGCATTTGGAGCTATTGTTCCTAGGTGGAAAGTTCAACATTTCTTGACACAACTAGGCAAATCTGGGTTGGGAAAAGATCGACTTTATGAAGCAGATGCATACTTCTCTATTTGGTCCAACCAATACCCATGGCTTCTTGATAATCCTTTAAAAACCTCTCTTCCCATCAGCGTGTCAAGTACGGGGGCCAAAATTGAAGATATGGATTTATCTTCTTTTTTGTTGGACCCTAATCCTCATGTTGGTGACACGAGGCGAATGATATATGACGCTGCTCGAAGATTACACCGTACTTTACAAAATGATTTAACACCAAACCCGAAAGACTATGTCGAACGCAGTGAAGAAATGCCACCTATACATCAACGTGACACTCGGTATGCAATTCAAGAGCCACATAATATGATCTCGATAACGTCCATAACTGAATATTTTAACTGTTAAATTTTTAGATCTTCCTGTGCAAATGATCGCTGCTTATTCATTACTAACATTGATCCAGTTTCCTCAGAACAACTTGGTATGGTTCCAATATTCGATAAAGCAAAGTACACCAATCCAAAAGATTGGGATCAAGCATTAGATGAGCATTTGGATTTGCCAAGCAATGATTATTGGGTACTTCATGGCTATCATAATGCGGTTGATCAACGAAATGATACTTGTTGGATGATTAAACCAAGTAAGTATAGTCTCCAGGCTGTAGTACATTCTCCTGTGAATACAAATAATAATTGCCTTCATTAGATCCCCGAACAAATGATTATTTCGGCTTAATCACTCTTGGTAACGGTATGCCTTCACGACTTGTCATATCCACAACCACTTTTACTTCTCTTCCAGACGACCCAATTGATGAACTGTTTAAGATTTCCATCTTACGAAATGAAAACGATTGGACTCCTTGTAAGGTTGTGCATTATTCTACTTCAAATAATCCCGTTGCTACTGATATCAGTTTTGATCTGAATTGTTCATCAGATAACATGGATATTGCTGATGAAAACAACAACTTTAAGAAAGATCCGATTTATGATAATCAGCATTTGGAAAAAATTCATACCATAAGGGTATCATTTTTGAAAGACTTGGAGAAGCCATTTGATGTATGCGGGCTGACCATAAACTCTTTAAGTGTTTAGTTTGCTGAATAAATGAACTTCCTATTTTATTTTCCGCTGAGCGGTTTTATTTTACTCGTACCGGTTATCGCTTCCTTTATAAAACTTCCTTTTACCAATGAGCAACGATGAACGTCGTGGAAAAAGAGATATTTTACAGTCATTAGACTACCTGTTGTATTGCCATATTGCATACCTCTATTTTCTAGACGCTTCGTTTCTGCTGTTGTTTTTCCGGCTTTTTTTACAAATGGTAAAACTACTCGCACCTACCTCGGCTTACGAAATACAGAAACTCATTGTACCTTTTAAAAACAAAATAGCATCTGCTCTCCGCCACTATGTTTTATCGCGTACTGCATGTTCCCTTTATAATTGTCATCTTTGTATTTTTCTTAAGCACATGCATTCATCTCGTCTCCGTCTTTGGCCAATCTGGTATCATTATTGACTTTATTGGCAGTGGTAATAGCGAAAAAAAAGGATGAGGTAAACGACTCCGGTTGCTGTGCTTACGCTTTCTTTTGCTATTATTGTTTAGAATACCCACCCAATATCATGCGACTTTGTTTATTAGACACTTTTATACTTCTATGTCAGCTACTTCGACTCTATATAGCGCAACAACTTTCTATACATAGTGTCAACGGCGCTATGTTCCAAATATCACAGGCTCTTTCTTCTTCTCTTACCGACACGAATCAACAGTCACAACAAGATGTCTCTGATGTCTCTACTACTCCAACTAGAGAAGCAAGCACAACCAGCCATTCAGGACAAGATTATAACACCACACAATCTGCCGCTGCTGATTCAAATGATGTATTCTATCACAATGATGTCGTCATGGGGTTATCTTCCTCTCAAGTATCTCAGTTATTTAATACTCGTCGTCACCACTACAGTCAAGTCAACGAAGAGAACACTATGGAATTACATGCATAACACGGTCGCACATAAAAATAAATATTTTGTATTCCTCTTTGGCTTTTTTTTTTCCTTTTTTGAATATTGCTATCAATAAAAATGATTTTCTTATAAAGTAGTAGAATCGATATGTTGTAGTTAGCATAACTATAGTAGTATAATGTGCAGCTTATTTTTCTAAGAATGCGTGTTCCTTTTGAAATACGTTAAAGGGTTGTTGTCTTTGTCTCCATATATTTTTATTTTGTTATCTTCTTTTTAAATAATTCACTAAAAACTATATACTCTACACGCTGCAAAAAAAAAAAAAAAAAAAAAAAAAAAAAAAAAGATGCCGGCTATGATGGAAAGGGTTTGGGCCCCTGGTATTTTTCTTTTTCCTATGTACTATTTATGACATATGAATAGCAACGTACTGTACTACACCATATTCGCTTTAACGATAACCCTACCATTGATACCGGCCAATCCAGACTCACTAATTTTTGTTGGTGATGGAACACAGTCAAAATCTAGCTCTATTTTATACATAAAAAAAAAAAAAATAGCTCCGATTTGGGGACCTGCTCGCCGTTACAAATCCTGTGGGTCCAGTCCTTCCTGAAAAATACACAAAGAAAATGAATTCAAGCAAGTTATCGTCTAGTTTGCTTAACCCTCCTGAACAGTTTGGGATGGTGGAGCCAGGTATATTTCGCTCTGAAATGCTCCAACCTGTTCATTTTCCTTTTATTAAACAGTTCGGGTTTCAAACGGTGGTCATGTTATCCCCAGAACTGCCAAATCGTGTTACAACCAACTTGATAGAAGAAGGAGGAATACAGTTAGTAAGGACTAAAGTGCCAACCGAAGATAACAGTACGTATTTACTGAGTTATTTTTGTTTTGTTTTTTGAAAAAAAAAAGGTTCACCTAGGTATGGCTACTTGGAAACCAACACAACCTTCAACTTGGCGTCCAGTATCAGAGGAGTTGATCAAGGAAGGCTTAGAGTTGATCTTGAATGTCAAAACTCATCCAGTACTTATTATGTGTACTTCTGGTATTCATGAGACTGGGACTCTGGTGGGCTGCTTGAGAAAACTAGAGTGCTGGAACTTTAGCTCCATAGTTACCGAGGTATGAAAGTGTGAGAATGACTGGGAATGAAAATTAAAAGCAATATTCAGTTCTTTGTTACCATTATTTTAGTATCGATCATTTGCAGGAAGCAAAGCAAGATATGTGAATGAACAATTCATTGAATTATTTGACTTGGATCTAGTCACCTTACCGAAGGACTTGCCGACCTGGTTTTTACATCAACGAGAAATGCTGGCAAGTGCTACATAACTGATAACCGCAAACATATTATTTTTTTAATGCTTTTCATTTCCTGTTTAGGCATTGGAAGAAAGCTCGAATACTTCTGATTAGAGTCAAGATAACGAATGATGAATTTCAGTTGAGAGAAACGCAACTTACCTTCAATTATCCTATATAGTACTAATTTAATATCCATGTAAATGAAATAAAAAAGGCGAATTTGGTGGTATATATCACTTTTATGCGATCTTCCACTCACCCTAAGCAAAATTTATGTTTTTCTCCAAGAAAGACAAGCGCGTTGAAAGATGTCACTGATGCTATTAACATTTTATTGAATGTTTTAATCGCGATGATAAATAAATAATCCTCAACAGCTATATAAATAGTGTAGTGCACAATATCGCTAACGCTGTTCCACAAATACATGTTCTCGATAGTATTTTAATTCTTCAATACTCTCCTTGATATCGTCCAAAGCGCGGTGCTCATTTTTTTTGGTCAAACCGTTCGCCACAGCAGGATACCTAAAAAGAAAAAGGCATTAGCCTTTAGAGATACCTCATTGTTATTCGGTTCCTTTTATGTACCATCGTTTAGCCAGCTCCTTAATTGTACTGACATCTAAAAATGGAATTCATTAGTTCAGGATTAATTGATTTGGATGGTTTTCCTTATTTGAGGGTACCAATAATACGGTAATGCAGATAATCGACGATAAGTGGCATTTCTTTTTCAAGAAAACGCTTGTCGGCATGAACAGAGTTACCAGCCAAGGGAATACTTCCTTTCATATCAGGAAGGTGATGTTTGATAAATTCTAATACTTTTTGTTCGGCTTCTTTTGTGGTAATAGAGGATTCCAAGACAGCCTGTGTCAGACCACTCTGTTTAAAAGAAACTTAGTTTTGTTGTCTGGGGTTTTCAATAGAATATTTTACCTTCCCATGTTGTTCTATACACCAGGCTAATATGAATAAACGAAGCATATTGAAATGAATTGGACAGAAAAATGAATCCTCACCTTCATTATTTTATCATACCGTTCATCGTGTCCATGACGGTTTCTGACTGATGAATAATCAAGTCAGGACCCTAAAATACTATACTTAGTGACTTGTAACAACATGATATAAGGTGGTGAAGTGAAAATCTGTACCTCAGCTATGATATTGAGATCACCATCAGTGATCAGTACCGCTATTTCAATAAGGTGGTCTGTCTCAAGATCCAAGCCTGTCATCTATGTTCTCGAGTAAAATTGTACATATATTACTTTATATGGTAACCAGGAGGAACAATTATTATTTTGCTTACTTCGCAGTCTATCCAAACAATAGGGTTTTTGATCATTTTTACTTAGCTAGAAGCACCAAAGCTGTTGCCAATTGTCTGTTTGTTTGTTTTCAGAGATCGTTCTTTATTGTAACACCGATACTTATTTGTTTCGCCGACAAATCATGAAAGTAACGTTTGCAACTGCACTTAACCACTCAGAAATATTTATCCGCAATTTCCACAAAAAAAAAAAAAAAAATTGGAGACTGGAAGGTCTTGACTATAGTGATTATTGAAAAAATGTCTAATACGGCTGACGCTGAAAGTCGTTGACTATGATGGATGCTAAAAGATGTTGAATGCTGGCAATCACGGTGAACACTGAAACGTGTTGGCTTTTAGCGAGCGCTAAAGGAAATCCGTGGACGCTGAAAATGTGCTGGTTATGATGGAAGCTGAAAGCCGTCGTTAGTGACAGACGCTGAAAGGCGTTGGCTATTACCTGAAAACGGAAATCCGCGGATTTGGGGGATGGTTGGTCTTTTCTTTTTTGGAAGTTGTCTGCCAAAAAAAAAAAAAAAAAAAAGTTGAACACTGAAAAAGACTTAGTTGTAGTGGAGGGTGAGGAGCTCGTTATTTTAGATACACTGTGCCATATTATTAATATTTATTTACTTGGAATAGGGTAATTATTGTGTGTAGCCTAATCAAGAAGGCCAAGCTATTCTACAATACTGAGCCAAATTGTACAGTACATTGAAGGGTGATAGAAATGGGACGACGGAAATGATTCAAATACCGCTCACGTGAACCTCCATTATTTTATACACAATTCTTTTTCTTCATCATCTCTCCACTTCGAGGTTTACGTGAACTTGGACTAGTGTCTGGACTAGCTTGAAAAAAAAAATTAGCTTTAGATATTACAACATGCATGGGGACCTCTTTCATTTTGGACCTAGAGTTCGGGAACATCAATAATTGGCCCTTCTATATTCTTCAATAAAAATGCCCCATTAGCTACTATCATGTCATGTGTAATAGATTCCTTTTTTACTACCATTATCTCGTGTGATAGTGTTAATTGTTATCCTTCAATAAACGCTCTGGCGCTCCGCTGGAGCATTTGGAAATCTTTCGATTTACTCGGTGTCACAGTTTTTTTTTTATTAAAGTGTGGGTTTCGATGGGATAGGATTGAAGCCTCCGCCATTTCGCACTTTGGTGGGCGGCCTCTTGGGTCCAACCGTCGTGCTCAGCGCGTCGTCAATAGATATTTTTTTTTGTGTGGTGAAAAATGGAAAGTCGAAAAAAGGGGTGACTGAGCCATTCGCACTCCGCCTCTCATGGATTTAAATTTTCTCGTCCCTCTTTTTTCTTCCTCTTTCTTTCTTTTTTTTTTTTTTTTAGAACATCAACTTCAACTGTGGATTCGTGATCTTGGATTAGTGGTTAGAATGTGAATCAGGGGCCTTTTGAAAAGTGCAATACAAACATCATGGGGAACCCTTCCATTTTGGATTCGTGATCTTTGACCGTCCTCAAATTAGCATTCATTTTATAGTAGCGTCATTAGCTCAGCTTAGCGTTAGTTATCATAGTTTATATTGCATCTATATCAGAATTAAACATATATTGTCTATTTACAATTATTCTCTTATGCCTTTCCTTGTCTCGCTGAATGGGCATGGCATATGTGCGTGGAAAAAAAAAACCGGTGTGTGTGTGGGGGTGGGGGGTTTTAAAAGGTAAATTTTAGTCTTTCGTATGCCTTGTGTAGTATATCAAATCCATTTTTATAGTTGAGCCTTTGGATTAGTGTTTATCTCTCTCCAGATTTTCCATTAGTCTCCGTTATGTTTACTTTGTAGACTCCCCTGCTATAATGAACCCCAGCTCACCTACGCTACTAGTTTAATATTTACCTACGTACTTCAAATGACATATGTCATTTTTATTACCCACCCTTTTAATGCATTAGATAGTAACAACGCTATTATTGCGGCACTCTTGTGAGTGTCCAACTATACAGCACACTTCTTTTATCGCTAGCGTTAATTCGGCTAAATATTTATGAGTTGTTAATAAAAAAAATTGCTTCAGGGCAATGAAAGTTTAAACGTGATCTTCCGGGCATTAGGCGGGAAAATGAGAAAAACTACTGTGAGGTTATACTTTGTTTATTGTTATTTTTCGACCACTCCCAAGTGGTAGCCAGTACTATGATCTACGCAAATGTGGGCGACTTTTTTTTTCTCGGCGTGTGCTTCTGAGTTCCAATTACCGCGCCAATATTTTCTTAAAAAATATCAGCCTTGGCATTTCCATAATATTTCCTTGTCTACTTTTTTTTTTTTTTTTTTACTTTTTGTATCTCTTTTGCCTTTATTTGCTCACACAATAAATATGTCGAAACCTCTTTTAGCTTCTCAAACAGCACAACAAATAGGCGAATCCATTAGCGCCATTGGCAACGCCGACAACGATGAAAGGTTCTCCTTCTTTAGAAAGCTGAAAGAGGATCGTTTTGCCAACGTCCGTCCCATCTCTGATTTCTTCGATAAAAACAGAATCCATTTTACTTCATCTTTTCCTGAGATCAGCAAACGTTGGAAGTACGTTTATATGTATATCTGTCTTGACGAAAAAAAAAAGAAACATTAACCTTTTATTTCTATCTATTAAATTTCTGGTAGTTATAACCTAAAGTATTTCTCGGCCAACTATATGCTCATCATGTTGGCCCTGTCCATCTATGCTGTGTAAGAATGGAAAGCAAACAAACAAACAAAACTGGTCATAGGAAAATGCACTAACAAAATTTTTAATTAATAGTATCACCAATTGGTGGCTGTTATTTACGGTAGCGTTTATTATTGGTGGATTCTATTTAGTCTCAAGGACAACTGGACCTGGTTTGACAGTTGGCGGAATGACGGTACCAAGCTCGACTTTGTATGCGACTTACGCTGGTGGATCTTTTGTTTTGTTATTATTTTCCGGTGCTACAGGCGCAGTCTTTTGGGTGCTTGGTAAATAACAAAAAAAAAAAGGAGGGATAGCGGGAATATTAGCAAGCTCTAACTTGATGATATGTTACGATACAAATTTTAGGGGCTGGTGCGTTAGTAATACTTGGCCATGCAGCAATTATCGAACCAAGTATTGAAGGTGATTTCGCTGACGAACAAGTCTAGTTTAGTCATTATTCTCTATTTTTTATTTACATTTTTACACAATTTCAACTACCATCACATAATATATATGTGTGTGTGTGATATATATTACAATAAACGATTCCTCCAATAAACTATTATGATATAATGCTGACTACGTGGTTTTTTTAGTGTGTGTGTATGTGTCTGTGTGTCGTGTATTGAGATGATCTGGTAGATAGAGGTTGGATAATATGCTGTTGTGGTCTTTTTTTTTTTTTTTTTTAATTATGCGCTCTTGATTTTGCTTCCCAATTATCAATAACCATATCAATGCGATGTTGCTCATTTGGTTGCTGATCATCTATTTTGATTTGGTGATCGTCGATATCCATGTCGTTCTTGATGTGTAATAAAACAGTTCGCACTCCGCTGAATATGATTTCCTTATCAGCCGCACTTGGAGACTGTTGACCATTATTATGTGCTTGTTTTTTCATCAACGTTTTGGCGTCAGCGTTGTTGTTCTTCTTATTAGCGGAAGTTGAGGTATAATGCGGTAATGATAATGATGTCTTCTTATTATCATTTCGTTCGGAAGAAGGCGATTTCCTATTTAAGTAATCTTCTTTTCTAATTGATGATGAGACTTGAATATTATCTGGCGATTTTTCTATATCGGTAGGAGTAGTTTTAAATGATGGCTTTCTTTCACCTTGGCCATATATAAAATTGTAGTGTAGTTTTGATGGAGGTGATAATCCTCCCCCTTCTATGAAAAATGGTCGTGGTTGATGATGTCCCGAAATATAAGACTCTGATATAATTTGTTCTTGATGATGATGCGGTAGTGTTGACGAGTCTATATATGTTTGATGATAATTATTGATACATGCCATAGTAAGTGCCTTTTTGGGTTCATCGCATGTTTCGGTATAGTTTCCTGTGTTTTGACTATCGCTATTGCAAATATCTTGCACATCTTTTAAGTGGGCTTCCTCAAAATCAATTTCATCAGGACCGGTCACAATATTCATTTTTGAATCATTTCCCCTGTCATTGAACATGCCATTATTATGCACATTTTCATCAGTATATCGTCTTCTACAGTAGGGGCAGTTTCTTTCGTCATCCTCTCCTGCAGTCCTTTCGGTTCCTTCCTTCCGACCATCATCTACCACAGGGTCACGAGGTTTCTGTCGCGGGGGGTTAGACCGGTTAGGATAATCATGGTAGAGTATATGTAGCTGATAAAGTCGATTTTGGGGGTTTGACCACTGTGGAGGAGAATAATATTTTCGCTGATTTTTATAAAGGGCGAATGATCCTCGTCTTTCACCGCCAGAGGTAGTGCGTTTATGTGTGTTATTATCTTGCCTTGATAGTGTTGATGATGACGATGATGAAGACAATGAGAGTGATGATGCTGCAACTGGGGAAGACTGTAAAGACGATGATCCTGATGATCCGGATAATGGTCGCGTTGCTAGTGGTTGCGCAAATGGGTTGGCAGCCACCCGTCTCACCGACATGAAAGAATGGACTGGGGAGACCGATTGAATTAGCTGCCCAATAGTAGGAATATGTCGATATGTGGTTGGGCTCTCATGTATTTTTTGGGAAGGCAATTTTTGATCGAGAAATGCCTTTTCAGCAACCAATGGTGCAATATCCTTCGCATTGTTTGCCTTCATCTTGCCGTGTTGTTTTAATGAGACCTTTGTCGGCGTTGTAGGTAATGCTTGGCTACTTGACGCTGTATCGGGTAGATTGGTCGATGACAATGAAGGATATGAAGAGGATCGACCGCCAATTGTTTCGCTCTGGGTATTACTTTCATTTACACCCCTTGCTTTCTCTTGGTTAGATTTGATGAATGAAGATGACATGACCCTGTTTCTCGATCCAGGTCGTAGTGGTGGACGTGGCTTTTCAAACGCCTCTGAAGCTTGATTATTTCGAGGTGATGCAGCAGAGTGAGAAGACGACAAGGGTATAGGTGTACTAATTCCATTTTGATTATTAGTTTGTAGCTTTAGGTGAGTGGTTTTCGGGTCACTGGGAATGAACTTGGGTTGTCTTGTTTGATGATCTTGAGATAGCGAACTTGGAGATGATGATAAAACAGCACTTTCCCCCCTCGGAAATAACACAACGTTGTCTTGAGCGGCATTATTGTGTTCACTTTGGGTTTCCTCTTCACTATCAGAGCTACTGGTTGTCATATTATCATTGTCATCGTCACCATTATCACTGTCCGTCACACTTGTATATCCATTCGTACAGGTGGTGCTGTTAGTGCGCTGTCGTAACTTATTTTCTTTTCCTTTTTCCAGCCTCTTTTCGAAATCACGTTTTTGTCGATGATAGTAAGGAGGTCGATAAAAAAGTAAGTAGACGAAGAATAAATAAAGTAATTTGGCCAACTTAGGATGAGAATAGGGTTCCAAAAGTCGACTTTTGTCCCTCTTATAATCATGAGCTGTGTTATTTTCACCATTCGTTCGATTGATACTATTGTCGTTGTTGCTGGTATAATGTCCATTTAATAATTCTGATGATCCCATACTTAAAGCTGATGGCTGGCTCTCTACAGAATGTATATCGTCCGGCGTTGTTCTATTCCGTGCGCATCTAACAGCCACATCGATTCGTCGCATAGGTACCCATTTGATATTTTTTTTCTTTCGGTCCATGTACCCAAATGGAAATAAAAAACACCTAAATCTGTCACATTCACTTTTAGGGAAATGTTAGTGATTATGTGCGCATAAAAAAAAAAAAAAAAAAAGAGCCGGGCTCATTGGTGAGTATTCTCAATTTACCTTGCGTCGTTTTTCTCTGTCATTTCTTCTTCATGGAAATGTTTTTTATGACAATTCGACAAATGGTGAAATGGCCCACTTGTTGGATGGTACTTCATAGGTCTCCGTAAAGCAGAACCGTAAACATATACAGGCCTAGGTAAAGAATCATATTTTGTCTGCTTTTTAGTTACTGGCGGAGCAAAATTCATGATTGTGTAAATCGACCGTTGATCGTTTCGCCATTGTTGATGATGTGTCACCATATTTTCTGCCGGATTTTTAATATGTACTGTTTCAACCACCTCATCAGCCTTATTCCCTTCTTGACCATACTGCCGACGATTCATCCCAGCTGATGGATAATAGTCGTTCGGTGTTCGTTCCACGCGAATGATTTTGGCAATATCCACATAGTAGAATTGATCAACGTATCGCTTTTTGTAGTCCGTCATCATGTCCTGCCAAACCATTCGTACGGAAGGATCACTAAAATAGATGCAGCTGACAAAAAATCCTAATCATACGGTCAAATCAGCAAAACTTTTTTTTTTTTTTTTTTTTTTTTTTTTTTTTTTTTTTTTAGGAACTTTAAGCTTACCCATGATACATGCCATAAATCGATCAATCACAAGAATAGGGTAATTTACTACAATGCCACTTGTGATAGCAATTTCAACACCAATTCCCCATGATTTGCATAATACAGGCACTGATATTCCATCCCCGAAAAAAAAGTGTTATGACATTAGTAAATCCCCTCCCCTTTTAAAAATAACACTGTTACCTAGAGCATAACATATACAACGTATAGCAACTCGACGAAAAAGTTCAGAATTTCTTTCTGCGCTCATCTTTGAGTAAGTTTGCGACCGTTGTGGTTGTTGTGGGGCAATAGTAGGAAGGTTTGTATTTCGGTGGAAGTGGGTAGATGCAGACGATGCGGCGGGATACATGGTAGGGCGAGGATAAGATGCCTCTTCTCTCTTGAGCATATTAATGGTGTGTGCAAAATTGTTTTTCTCAAGAATCACTTTGCGTATTGCAATAATAGACGAAGCTGTTGCCAATATCGATGCAAATAATAACCAGGAATAGTAGTAGAGCTAATTGAAATATATTATGTTAAGCATAAAGTATGTCGTTTATTTAATTGCCGCCTTTAATGTACTTCCCCTCTCTCTCTTTGTACTTACCCAGTTGAATGGATTGGCCCTGCGACCCTCAAAAAAAAAGTGATACCTATTTGATTTCCAAAAATAATAATAAAGTAAGAAAAACCACCACCATTCTCCCCGTTCCCGAACTAGCCTTACCAACAACTGTCATTCTTATCGATGGTTCGACCGGCTTTCAACACGAGAGGCGGAACAATTACAAAAATCGAGATCACGACAGCAGTAGCATAATAGTACTTCTCAAACCGTTCAGGATGTTTGACGTTGACGACAAAGACCAACACAAGATTGAAACCTACCAAACCCAAGCAGATACTTCCCATCACATCGAAACAAATAATGAAATAGGCCAATATCCTGCAAGCCAGCACATTTTCAGCGATACCAGTGACGACAAGTTGAGCGACTGAATAAATACTATAGCTAATACAGGCTAGCACTATAAGGCGCAGTGACACTCGATTCATTGCACCAGTAGAAGAGCCTTTTTGGAAAAGCTTATGTCGACGATGATGAGGTGTTTTCATGGCAGGACTCGAGTCGAAATGGTTCGTCTTACGGATATATGGAGTTGGTTTTAAGCTGTTTTTCCTGCTGTTAACGTTTCCAGCTGTACTGTCCTTGACAACAATACTCGAAGCACTGGTAGTGGATTTTTTATCAAAGTTTGTGCTGTAGTTTTCATTGTCAGGCCTATGGTGATCGTACCAAAGTAGTAAAAAGTGGACAACAAGACCAGCAAAACTAGCTAACAACGATATGATAGTAGCCGAGAGACTGGCAGCCAATAAACCATCATATTGTTCGATTGTGAATTGGAAAGGAGGGTGGGAAGATTTAATTAGACCCATAATCTTTTTTTAGTGATAACGGGTGTGGTTCTGACACAAATATTTATCCAACTTGTTTATATGTTACAAAGAGTTAGAACAATGCAGCGCTTCACGCTCGTGTAACGACCCAAGTTTTTTTTTTTTAAAAAATAATTGTCCGAGTGCGATCTTCGCACTGCGAGCGAAAAAGCCACTTTTTTTTTTGGGTGTTTTGTTTGGTGGGGCGAATAGCATGATTGGATCTTCTCTTTTGTTCGTTTACTTCTTTGCTTTGTATACACAACAAGACCCAACAAAACGACTATGCAACAGCTCAAAGTTCTAGAGTTTTACTCTGGTATTGGTGGTATGGTAAGATCCAATATTCGTCCTGCCCTTTCAGTTTTTTTCCGCAAGTAATAACAATTTTTTTTTTTTAATAGCACTATGCAACCCAACTGGCTGGGTGGGATTGCGAAATATTGAAAGCTTTTGACATTAACGATATCGCTAACAACGCAAGTATAATAAACGCAAAGGACCACGTTTATCCGCTTTACTTATACGACCCGACCTTATTATTATTACTACTATTTATTAGATATACAAACATAACTTTGGTGCAAAGACAGTCGGACAAGTAAAGATACAAGAGACAGCGCAGACGGACAGCACGTGCTTGTAAAATGGCTACTGATTTTTGACTTTTTTATAGAAATTAATAGAAGGATTGGATGTGGCTTACTTTGACAAATGGAACGCAGATGTATGGACCATGTCACCGCCCTGTCAACCTTATACCAGAATAGGACTGCAACACGGAAGTCAGGATCCTCGATCCAAATCGTTTTTACATCTTCTTAAAGTGCTTGATACCATGCAGCATCCTCCTTCATATATCTTGGTTGAAAACGTCAAAGGGTTTGAGACGTCCGATTCAAGAGATATGCTAGTGGATCAATTACAAAAATCAAATTACACTTTTCAAGAATTCTTACTCACGCCCAGCAAAGCCATCGGTATTCCAAATTCGAGATTAAGGTACTATCTATTGGCCAAATTAAAGCCTTTACCTTTTGCTTACACCACCACCGCATCTGACGATTCAATACTCGATTTCATTCCTTATTTATCCAAACATACTCATTACTGTGAAAAACAAGTCGATGCTCTCGTGAATTATCTCGACCCTAATGCCGATCAAGAAGAGTATGCGGTGCCTGATAAAGTATTGTTGAAGAATGGTTATGTGTTTGATATCGTTACCCCTTCCAGTCTTCACAGTTGCTGTTTTACAAAAGGATACTATCACTATGCTCAAGGCACTGGTATGAAAAAAATAATAATAGTAATATATGATATAATTTTTCTTTAATTTTTCTTTATTTTTTTTTATTTATAGGTTCCATTTTACAAATGAATGAAGCAGTTAATGTAAGTTGAAAAAAAAAATAAAGAGAAATTAATAATAGTAATCGATTCTCATCATGCACTGTTACTTTATATATTTAAAGGCGCAAGCGATTTTCGAGAAAGTTCAAACCATTGATGAAAAGGATACTTCATTGCGATTGGAACTGCTTCACTCATTGAAGCTAAGATACTTTACACCAAGGGAAGTGGCTAACTTGATGGGATTCCCTGCCAATTTTCAATTCCCACCAACAGCAACAAGAAAACAGCAATACCGCACACTAGGAAATAGTATAAATGTAAAGTTAGTTTCTCATCTAATGCATTATTTGATAATGCAACCATCATGTATCGACCAGTAGACAATCTTATCAAATAATATAATAAACGCTATTAGTGCTCTTTGCTTTTGCTTTTTTAGGATCCTGAATTTTCTATATTTATTCTTTTTTTTTTTTTTTTTTTTTTTTTCCTCATCTTTGGTAATCTCCATGAGGTGACAGTCTTCTTGGATTAGTATTAGAATGTGAAGCAGGGGCATTTTGAAAAATGCAAAACAAACATATAGATAAAACCCTGTCATTTTGGATGCATGTGTTGTCTTCAACTTGGGATTATTGCAATGAAACCGCTCAATATATTATGATAGTCAAGTTTTAATTAGCAGCCATCATTGATATTTATATTCCAATAAACGCTCTGGCGCTTCGCTGGAGAAATTTTTCGATTTACTGGGTGTCACAGTTTTTTTTTATTAAAGTGTGGTTTTGATGGGAAGGGATTAAAGTCTCCGCCATTTCACACTATGGTGGGCAGCCCCTTGGGGCCCGACCGTCGTGCTCATCGCATCGTCAATGGTTTTTTTTTGCGTGCTGAAAAAAAAAAAAAAAATAGTGAAGGGATTAGAGCCTCCGCCATTTCGCACTTTGGTGGGCAGCCCCTTGGGGCCCAACCGTCGTCGTCAATGGGTTGTTTTTTTGTGCGCTGAAATAATAGCTTACTTGAAAGCGTCAAAGAGATTAGAGTTTGATTATGTAGGGGTTAGACTGCCTTTCCACTGGAAGATAAAACGAATTATGCACTATGGTAATTATGGCGATTGCCCCTTCATTTAATTTTTATTTGCATTTCCTTCACTTTTTGAGATAAAAAAAAAAGCTGGAAGATTCAGGCTCCGCATTTTGATTTCTATTTTTTTTTTGGCCCACATTTTTTTTCCTCTCTTTCTCTTCCTTTCTTTTTTTTTTTTTTTTTCTTCATGATAGTCTGAATGATATGATGGCAAGGCTCATTGGGGTACTGGTGATCTAGGATTAGTGTTAGAACTTGAATTAGGGGCGTTTTAAAAAACGCAAAACAAACATCATGGGGAAACGCTTTCATTTTGGATGAGGGATTTGGGAACGACAGTAGATTAGCACTCAATAGTTTAGTAATAGTTTGTCATCTGTATCTACGTCTGAATAAATATGTTCTTTTTATTATAATTAATTTCTCTGTTGTACGTTTACATGATGAACTTCATCGAATGTGTATTACATATGCATAGAAAAAAAAAGTGTGTCTATATATATATGAAAAACGAACGGATTGGGCATTATGGAGACTTCTTCCACCAACTCTATAAGTTTGTGGAATAGAACACAGGGATGTGTTTGTGTAAAAGACAGCTATTACAGTGTATTTTGTTGTGGTGGGGTATATTGAAGAGCGAAGTTGAGAATAGTATTAATTATGTAGTCACTGGGTGGCAGGGGGTTTCAGAAGATTTTGATGGGATGGGATGGACTATTTGGCACTATGAGTGGGCAGCGATTGAAAAAAAAAAGGATGGACGGCTCCTATGGTGGGTCAGAAAAAAAAAAAAAAGATCGCTGATGGGTACTTAATGTGCTGTCTCCGTCTACTAGAAAAAAACAATACAAAAAAAACATTCACTATGTAGGCTGGTGGGAGAGTGGTTGATGTATACAAAACGGCAATATTTTTATTAGTGTATATACATGAAAAAAATACAATAAAATAAGGAACTACAATTCTATTAATTGGTATGAGCAGGATCCAAAGAAGCATAGCTTGTCAGTAAAGAGTCAGATATCAAATACTTTTCAGCGTCTGCTTCTACCGTAATCAACATAAAGATATCGCCAGAGGCCTTGTTCATGGTCATCAAGCTGTATCCAGGAGGAAAGACACCACCAGTACTAGGGGTAGCATGAAAGGGGGATCCCCAGCCCAAGTCCATCGCAGGTCCTTGTAAATCAAAGCGGCACCAGTTGGTCAAGATAATATCGGCAGCCCAAGAGATACGTCCAGGGCGTGGATGCGTTAATTCAGGTTGTTCAAAAAATGCAATCTTGTTGGCAATCGCTTCCGGGCTGAGTTGTTTCTTTAATGCTGTACGAATGGCCAAAGCAACGCGTGCGCCTGCTTCACATGTCGCAGTGGAGAGATCCGCTCTTGACGTGGCTGCACTCCAAAGTGGGTTGAAGTTACCAAAATAATGTCCATTCGCCATATTCCTGTTGGGTGCCCTGTCCCGACCATCCGCGGCCATGGCAATAGCCTCCGTCTCAGAACCTTCGCTCGATCGACCGTCCAATCGCGTTACGTTGCCTTGTTGTCGTGCACGAGTAATGGCCCCAGATACAAGCGCGGCAATCGCATCCCCTGATGAGATCCACTGTTGTTCGTTTTGACATGTTGATCCTGCCAGCTGTGAAGAGAAATCGTGCTTGAGCTGTTCTGTCGCCGACTTGGTGAGTTTCCACCGTGTGACCGCTGATGAGACCAGTAAAAAAGCAGGTGGACCAGTGACCAGATGAGGAAGTGCTGTGAAAGGAGGAGACGCCATCTTGGAATCATCATTTGCCAGTCCGGAGAAAAAGCGGCCAGGTTGATGCGCCCAGTCTTGAGGAATGGCTGTCAAATCAATGGGTTCACCACGCGCAATCTTTGCCCATACTTCCAAAAAATCGAGGAAACCCCGAAGATCAGTAACTTGGTGGTTGATAGATGAGGCCACGGCAATGGTTCCACAAGAAAACTATACAAATTTTTAGAAGGTTGAATGAGTTTAGTAAAAGTGATTCGGAAGGAACGGACGAGGTTTTTTTTTTTCCCATTATTTTTTCCTACCTGAGTGACTTTGACAGCTAATGAGCTTGTCAAAGGAGGCAGCACTGCGTCAGTTCGAGGAGACAAATCTTCTTTATCACCATCATACGCCGTGGGCTTGATATCGACTAAAAAAGGAGTTCCCAAAATATCCTTGTCGGCCAAAGATATGTACACGTCGCCATTTTCATCATTTGTCAGAACGGTTCCTGTGACAGGTGGATAAAATTCAAGTGCCTCGGCAAGGGATGCTTTGAGCGTGTCGATAATATCAGCAAAAGTAGTGCTGCTGGGGGCATGGAAAAACCGATGATTGTGGATCTGTATGGGTGCACTGAGAAGATCCAGTCCATGAAGTGTAATGACCGACGGTGGTGATGGTAGGTGGTGTTTATTGGTAGGATATATAGTAGAAGTCTCGACAGTTGTCATGTTGTATTTGCTGTCAATCAGTCAAAACAAGGGAAATTGCGCTTTAAATACCTTGGAAAAAAAAACCCACCGCCAGCCGCTGCGGGAGCCTGTCGCAGCAGCTGATGTGTAAGACCTTTTTCCATATATGGTCTTCAAGCACCTACAGTGGTAGTATGCTGTTTGTAAAAATCATACTTTAAATTCAAATAATTCTCGTTTTTTATTGGATCGAATAGAAATTAACACGCAATACTACACTATACTACACTCCTTTGTCCTATTCCAAACACCCAGTTGTAACTTGGGGAATCTTTCTGAGATTTAAAACTTCACAAGTTGCTGACTTGAAGCAATCCCGAAAAAAAAAAAAATTGCTCGGCTGCCCACATCACTACACTGACTACATTGCTTTTTTCTTTCCTTTTTTTTACGATGAAGCCCTTGACCACTGACCGAACACCCCATGCGGGGCTCCCGAATGAACTCCTTCAAACCATCTTTGATCAGGTGCCACGATCCAGTTTAGCGCAACTCGTCCTGGTCTCACGGCAATGGCATGCGGTTGGGTCGCCACTTCTCTATCGTCATATTTATATCCGCACATTGGTTCATTGGCATCGACTGGTTGCTTGTTGTACCGGCAGCAGCAAGCCACCATTATGGCTTCGGTCATCGGTCACTTCACTTGTCCTTCGACCTTCACCACGACTCATACCACGCAGCAGTACAGGCCTTTTACGCAACGCTCGCGGCCTCGTCACGGATCGGGATGTCGAGGATCAAGGGTATGTGCGGATTCAGCAGGTGGATTTGGACAATACGGGACTAGAACGATTACTGATACAAAAAAACGATGGCGATGACAGTGAGAACTATACCGATATGGACACCACCATCAAGGAAGCGGAATGGCTCACCAAAGTGACCGATATGGAGATGGCCCAAGTCCTGACGCAGTGCCCACAACTGGTATATTTGCAAGTGTCTGGATGTACACAAATTGGCGATGCGACGATGTATGCGTTGGCTGGTCGGGTTGGCTCAAGTAGCGCTGGTGGTGGTGGTGGTATGCGGGGACTGTGGTTAGATTTGACACGACACATCACACCTGTGGCGTGGATGACATTTATTCATGCCGAACAAAAGAAAAAGAACAACTTACAGCAACAACAACACCATACACTCTCATCATCATCATTACTGCATCATTTGGATCTTTCTTATTGTGGATTTGTCACGGATACGTGTCTCACCAAGGCATTACCTGTCTGGACCTCTTCCATCACACATCTCCGGTTATGCTCTCTTTACGATATCACCGACGAAACCGTCCTGGCGATTGCGCAGCATTGTCCTCAGTTACGCCTTCTTCATCTGTCACGTTGTTTTAGGATCACCAATCATTCCCTCATTCAATTAGCCGCCAGTCCAATGACATCTACGCTGGTCTATCTCTCGCTGGCGTTTTTGAATCAAGTCAATGAACAAGGGATCAAATCTCTGGTCCATTCATGTGAATTCCTGCGTGTCTTGGACATCTCCGGCACTGGCATCAATCCTATGTTCAAGCAAATCATCATCCATCAGTGGGATCAAGATCGGGAACAGAAAAAGTGGGGCAAGGTGCGATATCAAGAAGAACCAGTGTTACTTTTGTAGTTGTAGATGATATATATATATATATATCTATTATGTAGATAGTAGTAGATGTTTTTGATAGTAAAATAAATCACTTTTTTTTTTGTTTTGTTTTGAATCATAATCTGTCGTTTTTTTACAACATGCATAAAATATATAGTCAAATGTCTAGATTGAATTTGGTTTGGGTTTTATTTTTATAAAAATATGATGTGTATCAATGTGTGTGTGTGAGTGTAACTAGTGAAGGGGAAGGGAGTTGTACTATATAAACTATACTATACTATTGGCGATGATGATGGAAAGGGGAGTGTATGTATATAGGATTCATGAAGAGGAAATCTTGAGATAATCCAGTTGTTCTTGGAGATGACCATTATCCGAGGTCGACAACTACAAAAAAAGGGGAGCATTTTTAACAATCCTGCAATTCCTTTTTTTTGGGGGGGGGGTTTGTTTCTTCATTACCTTGTTGTATAAAATAAAATCATAAGCATCTTCCAAGACTGCAGATGGTACACCAATTTCCAGTAAAAGATCAACGACAAAGCCTTTTTTCGCGTCAAGCGTCAAACTATAAGGTTCCAACAGGAATACAATGAGATCTACGTTTTTTTTTAAGAAAAAGTAATAATATTCAAGATGAGTAATAAGATCGATTCACATTCAAAAAATTCAAAACAAAAACTCCAACGTACAAACGGGAAAAGTGGTGATGGAAGGATAAAGCTTTGTTCCAAGAGTCACCAATTGAGATCGTAATGTTGTCAAATCGTGCTGTGTGTCCAAGAAACAAGCCCATGCCATTTTCATTGCTGCATAATCAAATGTATATTCTGATCCTTCTTCTTTCCCTGATAGACACATCAATAGCAATACTTGGTCCCACAAGCCGTACTTTTCCGCATAATCCTTCCGCAAGTCTTCAACGCCCAATAAACTTGACACAAGTCGGTCATCCACTTCCACTTGCATTTGTACTAACCGATTAAGAATCGTCTGCTGCACCAATGCCGTTTCATAGTATAATGTCAATCGCCGTTGTTGTTGCTGCTGATTGGTTTGGTCTATCTTCTGCAGAGCAAGATGTAAGTACTGGATACGTTGTTTCAAGGAAACGTCACTACCCCGGATATCCATGGCCAATGTCGTCAAACAAGTGATGGTCTTTTCCTTGTCACCGCGATGGTCGTAGTATTTGTACAAAGCATCCATCCCCACAGGCTTGTTTTCGTAATCGTGTTCTAAAAACTGGATCAAGTGCTGTGTTGTGCGTACATCGTTGGTCTTTTCTTCGTCAAATAAAAGTGGGAGTTTGTCATGGTCCATCAACCAGGTATATATGGCGTAGTGTAATGCTTTGTTGTGCGAATAGATCGGTAACGTCATACGAATCACAGATACCAGCCCATCATCAGTTTGGTTGTTGACATGATCCAAAAGTGCAAGAATCGGGTCTATATCGTCCACTGTCATCGTCGTAGGTGGTGTGCTGTCTACTGCAATGCATCCAGTCATGGCCGGTGACATACGTTCCGTCGTTTCTGTTGGATAATGGTGGGCGGCTGCATGCACCGAGAATGTCACCACACCTTGGTAATATCCCAGTTCCTTATACGTCTCACAAATACGAGTGCGAGCATCAGGTTGTAAATAATCAATGCCATCCATATACTTGTCCAATGATTTTTCAAAGTATGATGTTTGTTGCTGTCCTGTTGAGCCAAGGTATTTGCCAGTTGCCAAGTATTCGTCACCTTCAAAGAGTGCTAAATGATGCGCATCGCCAAAGAGGGTAGGACAATGTTCAACTAAAAATGCACTGATCATCATGCCTTGATCTTGACCAGTTGATGCAAAATAGTGGATAGCCTTGTTGACTAGTTTTTCCAAGACGGTGTGTCCATACGGTGTTGTGATCAAATCAGCAAAGCAAATGGCATCGCATGGTTCGCTTTTTTTTTAAAAAAAAAAATATGATGACAATGAGTTTCTCTTCTCTATTTGCACACAACGGGGGAATGAAGGGGACGGGGGAGGGGAAAGGACTTACCTAGTAAACATATGCTTCTTTTTCAAAAGAGTAACAAAAGAAATGACTTGAATACTTGAATGGAATAATTCTAACATGTTCCCGGCAAACTTGGAACAACAAGAGGTATTCACAAGTATATAAACCTGTTGCAGCCTGTCTTTGCAGTCCCCAAGTAGGTCATAGAGATCATCCTTGTCATCGCCCCTAGTTTCCCCGCGATCAAATGAAGATGTGAAAAAGACAGATTAATGATCTTTTTTTTTTTTTTTTAGGAAAAACAAAAAACTTACATCAAGATATTCTTTTGCCATACACGAGCCACAATACGGGTATAGATCAAAGCCAGTGCTTGATTGAATTGTTCTGGGTGATGTTTTGCCAATGAAAACAAGAGGTGCTGTTGCGTCAAGTGGGTTGGTGAGGTTGATAAAATATCCAAGAGCATCGTATAAGTTTCCACCGATCCAAAACGCTGCAATGCTAATACCAATAGGCTGTTGATATCGTCTTGGTTGTTTGTTGTAATACATTGATAAACAAGATCCACCGGTCGCTGTTTCTTGTAAGTGACAATATTACCGTTATTTGTCATCACGATGAATTGAGAACAAGGCATGTTGATTGAAGTGTCGGTACGTTCGTAAAAGGTTGATGAAGTGCTGTTGTTGATGTGTTGGCCAATAACGACAATCGCTGATTCATATTCCATCACATCACTGGTTTCTTCAATCTATCATATATAAATAAATATCAGTTTGTTGTCATCTGGTTGATTGTTTTTTTTGCCTACCTTGATATCACCATTTTCTTGATGGTGTTGTTCCTGATAACTTGTCATCCACAGTTTATTCTTGGTTTTGCCATGAATTGGAGCCATAAAGACGCCACCATGTTGCATTTGATAGGCAGATTCAAGACGTTCGGACGATAAATGAATGACGGAAGACTGATCGTTTTCGTGAGGAACGAGTCGCACATGGTTGAGGGTAAATGTGGATTTTTCCGTGATGATACTATTTGGTTCATTGGAGGTGAAATAGAGTCGACATCCATGCGAAGTGACGGCATAAAAGGCAATATCACGCGTAGTAGTATGTTGTTGTTTTGGTACAGGGTGGACTGATATGATATCGAAAGCTTTTGGTGCAAGAGGTGAGCCAACAATGTTGAGTGTAGATGAGGATGGCATTTTCATTGGATCAGCTTTGGACGCTGCGAATAGTAAAGATACGAATTGGTCGTTGATGTCTGTCAATGTGATGCCAAATTTGAAAGTAACATCGCCGTCGTCGAAACAAATGATCTAAATAAATAAAATGTAAGCTACTGATTCATAAAATATTCACCTATCTATTTTTAATACCTGAATTGTGGAGTTTTCTGCTAGAGCATAAAGTACGTTTCGTTGATGATCCATTGCAATTGATTTTATTTTGACGTCAAGAACAGATTTGAAGAGCGACGACAACGGTAGAAATCCAAAATAAGTGTGTAAGCCATGATCAGTCTGACAAACCAAACGATCTTGGGAAGAATCCGCCTAGTATATAATGATTGTATATTAGTTGTCTTTCATACATCAATCTAGCGAGTATTTTACCTTGTAGACCAATTCATATATATGACCATCATCAGCTCCAAGCATGAGGATCCTGGCATTATGAGTACCAATGATAGATTTCATTTTAACCTCGTCCGATGGAATAGATCGACGTTGAGAATTATCCAATTTCATACTGTTATCATCACCAATGATCACACCAGAAAGGGTTATGTAACGAGTTGTGTTGACCACCAGTATCCAATCGATACTACTGGTAAATAGACCTAACGTATCAAACGTATCCAACCGAAAGGTTAATCGCTTCTTGCTATCATCCAACGCCGTGTATATGTATCATTTACCTGATTTTGGCTTGACTAGTCCTACTTGGTGTACTTTATCGTTGGTTTCATACGTAAATGAAGTCCTAGAAAAAATATTTCTTGTTAAAGTCGTACTTCATTTAACTATCTGCATATCCTTTCGTACCTCTTGACATAATCCCAGAAATATATCATTGTCCCCGAAGCAATCCATATCCGTTGAAGCTCTGGAAGTATTCCTGTCGCTGATGTATTTCGTCGATCTAAAAGGTACAATGGAATGAGTAAAAGATTTTCCTAGCGCTCTTAGTTATTATTTACCTTGAAGAATCGCCACCAAATGTTTTGGAAGTTGGCTAGTAGAATCAATCTTGAACGCCTGTTCCAAAGTTGTTTGGGAGCTACAGTACTGATCTATGGTCGTGTCTGCAAACAAAATAAATAAAAAAAAAAGACGCGAGTGTAAGCAAAAGATTGAGAGGCAGTTTTCGATCACTGACTGAATGACTGACTGACTTACCTTTGAGAAAAGCATTGAATTCAATCCGTTTTTGATCCTGTTGGAGATTTGCATCAATCTGGCTACGTATCTCGTCGCCAATCATAAGTTGCTGTGTTTTTCCTTTTTTTAAAAAAAAGAGAGAAGAAAAAGACAGAAAAGCAAAAGTGGGTTTTTTTTTCTTGTTACAAAAAAAAAAAAAGGCGGAAATTGAAAAAAGCCAAAAAAAAAACACCGTTCATGGGGACAGCGCTTTGACGGACACTACAAAATATTAAAAGGGGAACTACTATCTAGGCTCGACCTTAAAAGAGGATGGTTAAAGATCGCATTGACAATTGAATAGGAAAACGAATAGAATCCATGTTATTCACTTACTACCTTATAAAGTGCGATTTTCTGTCTTTTAAGACCTAGTGAGCACCCAGCACACAAATTTTAGTAAACTCATGTGAGCTTTGCGCCTGAAATGCCTCGCAAATTTCATAGGAATTGCTGTAACGATAAATAAATGTCATTTAGTATTCAAAAACTTTGTATGCTATTTGAATCTACACTATTACTGTATCCCAAATATATCAATTATCCTGAGTATTGATAATGGCGATCGCCTATATTTGCAAGATGACATGTTACTAATAAAATACGTTCCGTCTTTTCTTTTTTGATGACTTTACTCTCGTCCACAGTTTAATGACGGTTTTGATACTGTGTGTGTTTTTATTTATTGATTTATTTCGAAGAACTTACAACGCATAAAATTGAATGTGGGTGTAGGTCCCTGGACATCAGAAGAGAAAGTTTGGTAGGTACATCAAGGTTGTATTTGGAAGAGAAACATCTTTATATCATTTAAAAACGCTGTATAATACGCTACAAATTATTGAAAAGTACTCCTTGAAGGCATCCTGTATACGGCGAATATTTTTTTTATTGTAGAATAATACAGGATCAGATAAACCAGGAGGGCAAGCAATTATCTATGTTGAATGGCAAGCTATTCTATAGTGGAGTGGAGCGCTATAAAGCGCTGTATGGAAAAGTATTATTCTAAAGAGCAAAGAGTGCGAAGGCATGGCGGCAGTTGTGTCAGGGGTGAGATATCAGTCCTTATATCGATGCTGATTGGTGTGATTGCTTCAAGAAAAAAAAGAGTTAGTCATTATGCCACTGCTGTGAATGGCGTATGTAAATGTACAATAAAAAATTGAAGCATCATGCCACCGGCTGCTGTCATGAGAAGAGAATGATCATTTTGCATCGAGTTGAATGTGGTAAAAGAGAGAAATAAGAAGGGGACTGCCATTTTTGTATCCGCCAAAAAAAAAACAATAATAATAAAAAACGAATAGAATAATAATGCTGCTAGTTGCTATCATGAGACAGGAGATACGATGTTGAATGGTGGAAGTTTCTGTCATAAGAAGAGAGTGACCATGTTGCATGAAGTTGAATGTTGTAAAAAAAAAAAGCCCTAAAATACATATCTTTCAAACCCCGTCCACGTGGTCATATTTTATTTTTTCTGTCTTCAACACTTTGACTTCTTTAAGTTTATTGTAAAATTCGCTTAGTGTCAGGGTCAGTTTAGAAGGGGGTTTCGCATCAGGGATGACTAGATTTATGGGGTATTCTCTCATTCTGGATCTAGGGTCTACAACCATCATTAATTGGCTTCGGTCATTTGTTTCCTCTTTACGATTGCTTTGATTTAATGAGTGACATCTCATTTCATTATTTTGTTTCTTTTACAATGTATCAGTTCTCTTTTTACAATTGTCCCTTTAGACTAGTGCTGATCGCTCGTTAGTCTCCATTATTGTTATTACGTTAGGCACTACCTACTCTGTGGCACATATGAAGATGACAGTCTGTAAATTGTTGATATCTGTCTTTTTATAATTACTGAAATCTTTTGACTCAATTTTTCAAATTTAAAAATTCATCTTTTTTTATATCTGTGCATTCGAATTAATATGTGAGGAAATCAAATATTTTCTCACCTATAATACACGGGGGCGGGATGAGAATTCTTTTTTTTTTTTTTCTTTTCCGTCTTTTCTCTCTCTACCATTGTGACCTCCATGAGGTTCTGGTGATCATTGATTAGTGGCAGGATTAGTTTAGGAGGGGATTCAGCTCAGGGATTTCAACATCCATGGGAAAACCCTTTCATTTTATATCTAGGATCTAAGGATCGCCTTTTGCCTGCTTTTTGCAGTCTTCATTAGTTTAATTTAGTCTTAGTGTGGATCTACGTCTGAATAAAATATACTTCTTTTTACTTCCTTCGATAAAAAATGTCTCATTTGTCTCAAGTCTTGTGCAAGAGATCCCTGTTTTTTTTTACCACCATCGCCTCCTTTTTGATTAGTGGTGACAGCGTTATTACCATAAATGACATCTCGTTAGCCATTCTCATCTTTTGCACAGTATATTACTTCCCTTTTACAATTGTCTTGTTGAGTAGAGTTGATCACTCTCTATATCTCCCTTTTAGTTCCTCTCCCGCCCCCTTGCGCAGTTTGCCGTTGCAGTTTATGCTTCTGCTTCAATAAAATATACCCTCTTTTGTGAATATGCAAGAGGTATTACCATAGGACTAGAGAAATAGAAAAAATCCCAGAAACTCCTCATTATAATATATGACATGTATGGTATGTATCACGAACTCATTAGTGCACAGCCTAAAAGTGCAAAGCCCCACCTTTTTATTTTTTTTATTTTTTTCGACTGTTGTTTCTTTATTTTTCCACAATCACTGTTGATCTATAATGTACAGTATTAATCAATAATAATTTTATACGTTATACAGTATCCATGATTTTTCCCTTGCTTCGAAGAAGTGTGTGTGTCATTGCCTTCTCGGCTTGGTTCCTGGGGATTTGATCGGAGTCCGTATTTCCCACAGGTTGGTTCAGGTACCTGTGAGAAGAGTCAAAGAGATCAATGTATTTTTTCGATGAATCACAGAGAAGGTCTCTAACGAATTGTACTTTTTTTTTTTAATTTCATATCATGGAGTAAATGAGCGGAGTGAATAGAGATGAGGGAAAGAAAAAAACTATTGCCAGTATCATGAAAGGGAATGAATGCCATGAAAGACAGTGACCCCAATAGCAACCATCACACAGGCAGATGGAATAGTTGAGATAGCGGGAAGTCTTATAAAAAATTGAGGAGAAGACAACGGGATAATACAAATAACGAAGAGCTTTCTACACCCCCCCCCAATCATACGTGCCAACGGATGACGTGGAATTTGACAACCTTTTGGTGTAAGCAATTCATTTTTCGTTGCATAAGAGAGGTGCTAAGCTTAGTCTATGTTGATCCTTTTCCTTACCCAATACTCCGAAGTACACCGAAGGTGAAAAGACCGACTGCATTAGAGTAATCCCTCTTTGGTTCATCACACGTTATCTAAATCAACCATGCTTCTTCACTCCCCCCACTTTTTCTTGGTGGTGGGGAGGAGGGTGCTCGGCCCTCTTCTCCTCAAAAAAAAAAAAGCAAGCCACCTTTTCGCCATCAGGGTGAAAAAGGAGAAGAATAAATTGATCTACTACCATTAACAATAGAACAGGAGCATGACGGCTTGTAAGAAGAGAGGGGGGGGAGCGATTTTACCAGAAAACCAAAGGGATTTCATTTCTAGATTATGATGGCATCTACTAAATAAATCATAGAACGACTAACCATGGTACACAAATATGAGGTAGAAATTTGGGATAAAATGTGTGGGTGAAAGGGGGCAGGGAAGCTAAAAAACGTTGAAAATCCAAAAAAATAAATAAATCCATTGGTACCACTATGAATTGAGTGGCAGCTGTCGTTTTTCTATAGATAGTATCAACTACTGTGCACTCTAATAATTTTGGTACTCCTTGAACTTAAAGCATGTAACTTGATGTAGATCCACCTTTTTTTTTTTTTTTTTTTTTTTGAATTGGTGGATTTAACATCTAAATTCAAAAATTATTGACGATTTGGTATGTTGAAAAAGAAATCCTATCCTACGGATCAAGTGTTTTTGGGGACTCACTCGAACTGTCTTGCTCCCGTATGTAAATTGTCATATGTACAACTAGCATCCTATGTGATTAGGTGCGGAATAATAAAAGGGCACAGTGGCTAAATGTTTGTTTGCTATATACACACACACACTCTTTTTCAGAAATGAAATATAGAGCCATAAGAATAGATTCTAAAAGATCAATGTGAATAAATACAGCAAATGGGCTAAAGTTGATATGATTGAGAAAATTGACATACGACTAAAAATACACGTGAACTGGCATGGCAAGAGGACTAATCCAAAAGAGGAGGCATATGCGAAAAAACCTTTTGTGGAAAACAGAGGCTAAAGACGAATGGCGAAGGAAAACGAGGGTTTATTTTATTCAAAAAGTTGATATAAATTATAAGTATGAGGCTAAGCCAATATGAAATCAAAAGTGAATTTTTTAAAAAAAAATCATTACAAATGCATACATCTCTTTTGTTGTATGGATGGTTGTCAAGCATGGCAAGTTCGGTACTATTTGGTGCTGTTGTGATGAACTATAATAATCAACAGTCTGGGGAGAGGTGGAGGGGGGGGGGAGGACGTGTTTTGTTCAAGTTTAAATGATCAACCGTAATACCAAATCATTGGGAGAGCGATCCTGAAAAAAAAAAAAGTATAATTGAGTTGAAACCACGGAGCGATGGATTCCATCACACCTCCAAGAACATTCTAAATTAAGCTTGTATCTCCGCTTGGCACTGATGTTGAACGATGCAGATTGGTTACAAGTAATTCTGTGTTCCTGATACTGTATAACACAACTCAATGAGGACAAACAAAAAAGAGTGTCTCAGGAGAGAAGGTAATAGTATAAGCTAGATTATTACCGAATTTGTCCATGCAGTATATTATTGTACAAGCCCCACATATATATTTATTATTTATTTATTATTTATTTATATTTTGTTTGTTCTTTCATTTTCTCCACTTTTTTTGTTCTTTTTTCTTTTTTTTTTCTTTCTTCGCATCAATAACAACAATAACAACAGCAAACATGGCAGGCATGGACGTACTAGCCAACATAAGTCTCGAGACGGTGATTACGACTATCCAATTTACCATGGATCGTATCGATGATTGGAATAATGTGGTACCTGAAGGCAAAGCGCTGCGAAAAGAATGCGATTCATACAAGGAAATCATTGTGGACCTGGTCGACAAACCCGAACTTCCTATCAGCAACGAATTGAACAACGTTTATGGCACCATTAAAAGCACCAATATACTGATTGCCAGATTTCTCAAGGAGGACGAGCGTACAGATCGGTCTGCATTGGGCAAGGCAGGATGGAAGATTCAGCGGGCGTATTTGGCGTATAGCTATCGTGAACACTTCAAGGCCACCACCAAGACATTGAAAGCAAGCAAGGAGGAAATACTCAAAGGATTAGAATTTGCCAAGGCCATGGCTACTCCGACAGCGTACAACTTCAAATCAAAAATGGTGAACGAACAATGCTTCAAGTTTTGGAAGGAAGTGTGTGGTCAAGAACTTCATGCCCCGGATTGGTCGCAATTTACAAAGGAATATCAACGCAAATTCGATGAACAATGGTCTGCTACGCA
The DNA here is from genome assembly GCA_002105175.1 of Absidia repens. NCBI lineage: Eukaryota > Fungi > Mucoromycota > Mucoromycetes > Mucorales > Cunninghamellaceae > Absidia > Absidia repens. Next base: position 50,711 of record MCGE01000052.1, on the reverse strand, counting down.
CGAGGAACGGGTCCGACGGGTGGCATGTAGTGGCGAAGAAAATCATTTAAGCATTGCCGGCTATATCTCATTGACCAAGAAATGTGGTTTCCCCCTCAATTACGAATACCTGCCTCAACTCATGGATACTCATACGACTGTATCAGCTCAAACGCGAATGAATGTGGCAAGGATGATTAACGAGTTGATTATTTATTACTCTTCAAAGAAAATGCGTGATCTGCTGGTAGCTATTTTTACTTGGTATAAAGGATGTAATCGACATGATAAGGAAGCTTGGCAAGGACGTGCGAATGAATGGGCCGAAACAATCAAAGCAAACCGTGGTAAACCTGCAAAGGAATTGGATGAGCGTGGCAGGTTGGCGGAACAGGTGGATATGGCTCGACGAACCTACTCTTTCTTTTTCCAACGTTACATGGTAAGCTCCCTACACAAACAACAAAATAAAATAAAATTGGTAACTGATTTTTTTTTTTCCTGATCAATAGGTGGTATTCAAAATCGGGCAACTCAGTAAAGAAATGTTCGCCGAAGTGGATTTCCCTGGTAAAGCAAGAATGCATGAATTCAAGAATCATGTGGGACCTCTGGATAAAGCCAACTTCCTTGTAGTCATGAATAATCCTGAAGCCAAATGGGAATCAAAACGGCCCAAGGTGTACAAGTTTTTGGAAGAATTCCTCGCTGACAAACCCAAGGAAATCAATGCCCCTCCTACGCCTGCCCCTACCCCCGAGGAAAAAGTTATACCCAAGGAAGATGAGATTCCTGCTGATGCCGAAAAACAACCATTGCCAACCTTTGGATTACGTGATACCCTTCTTAATGGCTTGGAAATAGCTAGTAAAAACCCTATGATAAATGGCGCATTTACAACTTTAGCCGAATAGATAAATCAAAATAATAAATTAACCCGCTATAATAATTCCATTCTTTCTGTGATGATTGTATGTATATATGTATGTCCTTGTACCTTGTCTAAAATTTTAATACAAACAACAAATTTTCAAATTCCGACCACATGATATTGTTTTTATTTTTCCTATTTTTCCATTCTTCCTTTCTTCTTTTTTTTTTTTCCCCTTTCTCATCATCATCATTGTGGTCTCCTTGAATTTATGTGGTCTTAGATTAGTGTTAGGTTTAGTTTAGAAGGGTTTTCAGAACAGGGATTACAAGATGCATGGGGAAACGCTTTCATTTTGATTCCAGGATTTGGAGACCCTCAATTGCTGGTTTTTTGAGGCCTTCATTAGCGTAGTTTAAGTATTTAGTTTGTCAATAACTTGCCTTTTTATATTTGAATAAAACATATATGTATTTTTACACGCTTTAATGAAAAATGCTCTGCCAATAGTTTCTCTCATGTCTTGCACAAGTGATTCCTGTTTACATCATCGCTTTTACATCAATGCTGGCAGTTGTATATGATTCAATAAAGGATATCCCACTCCATTGTCATTCTTATGTCTTCTTTTACAGTGTCTCTTTTGTCCTTTTTACAATTGATCCTTAGATGGATGCTTATCTCGTTAGTCTCCTTAATGCTAATTATGTTAGGCACTATCTGCTCTTTGTCACATATAAATATGACAGGGTGTAAATTGTGGCTATCTGGCCTTTTTATTCTTCCCCATCTGCACCCTTATGTTGGCACCAGATATTCTCCAATAGTTTACGTGTCAATATCATCTTCCAAGAGTAGTATGAAATCACATCTTTATTTTTTTTTTGTTCAGTATCATATATGATGCCAGATCTATTTATAATTGATTGAAATCTCTTGCAATCATTTGGAAGTTTAAAGATTCATCATTTTCATGTCTGTGTATGGAAAAAAATAGGATAGCACAATGGAAATATGAGAGGAAATCAAAATAGTTACCTCCAAACTCCTTCCCTTATAGTATACATGCAATACAAGGGGAGCTGGATGGAAATTTATTTTTTATTTTAATTTTTTAATGTATATCTTAACGGATGTTTTGCTACTACATTACTATTGTATCTTTATTTATACGTAATCTACATTGCGTTGTTTATAACAAGAGTTTGTCGTAACGAAACCATGTCCAGTTGGATCCGGTGTGGAACCGCCTTTTGGTGTACATTCAATGGTGTCCACTTTTCCTCCTGAAAGCTTATGAACTCTGCATACTGATCCAACCATGCATAATTTATAGCCAAGGTCTTTACTTTCATTGCACTTTTCTTTATCAAGGTCCATCTGTGCCCAGTTTCCAACCAAAGTTACATCAAGGAGCTTTTTTTTACCATCATATAATCCACAAATGTTTGAAACCATCATAGGCAAGCTTTGAGTGTTAAAAGTAATAGAGAGTCTAGCACTTTCCACATGGTGAATAGCCAATACCATAAACGCAATAAGAACTCCAAGAATCTTGATATTCATAATAAATCACTGTATGCCTTTATGATAGGATGATGAAGAGAAAGAAGGGAGGGGAGTTAATGGGCGTTTGTCTTTCTTGTTGGTACAAATTTTATATACGGCTTTTTTTTTTTTTATGTGGGAGAACTTACAAAAGGTTACGAGGTACAATTAAAAGTAAAGAAGAAAAAGAAAACTAAATTTAATGTTGAGTTTATATAGAGAATGACATAAAAGATTTATTTTGCTTCACCAAGGTCTCGCAACCCGACTTGACGTTGGTTCTTTTACCTTAATTGTATAAAATAAAGTTTATTTAGGCATAATGTCCAAAAGGACAGGGCCGTGACAAAGCAGAAAAGCAAAAAATTTATCTGTAATTGACGGAGTTAGCATACGCTGTATAAGGCTGGCGGTTTTTTTTTTTGTTTCCATCGAATTTCTCCATGTAACACTTACTAGTGTATTCTTTCTGTATATACATATTTTAATTTGATCTTCCGTTTTGGCGCCTGCGCCTCGAACGTTTTCAAGAGGCATTTCGCTTTAGTGCAATGATATCATTAGTACCGTTAAAAAGTCATTGTCTTTCGCTCTCTTCATAACTTCCGTATGAGTGTGATCATCATCAATAAAAAAAAAAGGAGGGCCTCAAGAGTCTGATTGTGTAGAGGAGAAATCTCTAGATTTGTAGATGTGATCAATCGTCGTTTCGGAATCATAACAGAAAAAAAAAAAAGCTCTCAGTCGTAAATCCATCCCAAAAATAATGAATGTATTCTGTCAACAGCTTCTTTTTAAGGCAGAATCAGATAAGATACCAATGGTGAGAGCTGCTCAGATCTCATCTCCTTTTGTGGCTGTGTCTGTGCCTGTGCCTGTGATTTAGGCGCCGATATTTTGGAAGTGCCTCCAAATTCCAACGATCATCGTCTTTTTTTTTTTTTGAAGGTGCCACTAACTTTAGCATTATATCACTTCAACATTTTATGATGCTTGTGTTCAAACTACAGAAAAAAAATAAACATACATTCCATATTGTAGAATAAACAACTAAATGCAGCGAGTGTAGTTCATTGTTCTTCTTATACATGCTATGTACTGTATATCTTAATTGCAAATTGGATGAGTTAAACTTTTGTCGTTTTTTAATAGCCATTCTGTTCCGATATGACTTTTTTTTTTTTTTTTTAACACCACCATACTCTTTGCAATTTTTGAGTAAATCGACGACAGCAACTGCAGGTATAATACTATTGAGATCGGACCACTAGAAAACAATTCCAATTCCGGGCAGTATGGGACGAAAAAACGCATGTGTCATCAACACTTCCCAAAAAAAGAAATGGAGGATCGTCTCGTTCCTGAGCGGAGAAAGCGGTGTTTTAAAACTACACCATACATCAGCTTGACCAAGCCCAAGGATAATTCAGATATAACTGAATGTCGTTCAAGCGGCTTCAGAGTTCTGTTCCAGTTCTTCATAATGACGAGCAAGCAGTTGATAAGAGCTACAGATAAGTCTTTGTAATGGTTCATGAACCGTGCGTTCCACTGATAACATTGTGTTGCACCTGGTTACGAAACCGCCAAAAAAAAAAAAAAAAACCAAAAAAAAAAAAAACGAAGGATATGAATACGCATACCAAAAGGCACCTACACGCAAAAGGAAGATGATGGTTGAGGGGCGGGGTACAAGGTGACATGATACTGGTATTTTCACATGTGATACTTACATCTATTCTGGCAAAATTCCATCGAATTCTTCAAAGACGGGTACCCCTAGTAGATACTCCAAACAAGGCCGGTCAGTTTCTTGACTATCGTTCATACCTTCATATTCCAATTCTTCGGCTTGAAACGACTTGGAAATATTTTGCAAAGCAGTTGGTATAGATGTCAAATTAACATCATCATTCAAAGGATCTATAATCGAGAGAGAAAAATATGTCAGTACGTTTAACAAAAAAAAAAAAAAGCCTTTTGACTTTTTGCTATAGTACTTAGAACCGTTTGATAATATATTTGTATGTCAGCCCAAGATTGTTTCACTATTTCTAGGTTTGTTTTTATACTGTTCTTTGAAGAAAAAAGCTTTGAAAGGAACATATAGACGTCCGTCAATAGATGAATAAAGGCAAAGGGGAGGGAAGGAAGAAGGGGGAGGGGGAGGGCGCAAACTGTAGTAGCACAAATCACATTCCCCGCCGTCTAACCAAAATAATAAAAAATCTGGGAACCTGAATTCATGCTGGTTGATACAATAGCCCATGATCTTCCCAAATGCTTCACCGAAACTACATTTCAAAACCCGCCCACATGGTTTTTATTTTCACTCTCATGATACTTGATTCATCATTCATTTGTTGGATATCTTTTGTTTTTCTCTGGTTTATTGAAGTAAGAGTAATCATAGAATAAACTGAATAGTAGGAAGTGATTTACTGACTTGGTGTAGAAGAAAGTAAAGGGAAGGCCGGGTGGAGGACTGTGCTATTCTATACGATATACGCAGAAAAGGATATTCAATTTTTTTTTTAAAAAAACAAAGGGAGGGGGGGGGGGAGGAAAGTTAACCGATAACAAAACATTTAAACGACAGGGGTTCCTGATAAGAATCGGGGAGCCTCAACGTCTGCATTTCTAGACCCAGTTCTTCCAGCGGAATGGCTGCCTTTTTGGAGCATGAAGCGTCTTCATAGTACTGGCATTCCGATTTATTGGCATTCACCCTAAAGAAACTCGCCTTCCTTGTGGGAGAGCGGGATGTGGCCATACAATCACCGGTAGAGTAGATGCCCTCTTCATATTCTTGCTTTTCTGCATTATAATATGTTACAAACACAGTCGCTTTATCAGCGGGAGCAGCCATTGTTGGTGTAACCACAGTAAGGATGATGCCTAATGCAAAGGCGAGGGTGACTAATTTCATAGTGATAGGGAATTGGGCGAGATGGAAAGTGTGATTGACTTGACAAACCAAAAAAAAAAAAAAAAAAAGATCATTGTGATTTTGGTGCCTTATATATATACACATATTGGAACCAAGAGAATTGCAAAAAGTGGCGGATGTAAGGGGGGGGGAGGCGTGATCGGCAAACGCCTGTGTTCTGTATATTTATTTTTAAGGAGAGGGACAAGAAAATTTTCGGCATCTCTTTTTTTATCGTTTTTCTCCGGAAGAAATAGTCCTTCAAACAGAAGGTGCTCTTTTTTACAATTTTGAGAGGACTACGATACCAAAGATGATGTTGCGATTCCCACATAGTGAAATATATATATCGAAAATCATGCCCATAGTATCAGCATCCAGTTTCTTCGGTTTACGGTAATTTAATGTATGTAATTTAATAAGAGAGGGAAAGATATTCTATGTTAAGCGACGAACTATTCTACAATGAAAAAGGGTAAAGTATACTAGGTGCAGTTGGTCCATGGTGGATCCAACACACAACGAATATTTTAAATCCCGCACAGGTGCATTTCTATTTTCCCCCATTGTGCGCTGCCATATTTTCCTTCTTTTTTTTTTTTTTTTCTTCCCATTACAGCCTCATTGAAATATTCACAGATTTAGCTTAGTGTCAGGATTAGTTTAGAATGGTTTTCAGACAGGGGATGACAACATATACTGGGAAACTCTTTCATTTTGAATTCAGGAATTTGGACCAACATTAGATTAGCTTTCAAAAGTTTAGCTTAGTTTAGTTTATTGTTAGTTTGTCCATAGTTTGTATCTATCTTCCAAATAAAATATGCTTCTTTTCACTGACTTCAATGAAAAATGGCCCAAAATTTCAGTCCTGTCTATACCATCACGTACTGAGAGTAATGCTGAATGACCGTTATGATTCAATACAATGTCTTACTCCATTGTCATTTTCATGTCTTCTTTTACGGTATATCAATTGCTTTTTTTTTTTTTTTTTTTTTTTTTTTTTTTTTTTTTTTACAATTATGCCATTATATCAATGCTGTTCACTCGTTCGTCTTCCTCATGCTAACTGTGTTACTCTGTGCCACCATATAAAGATGATGGTTTGTAATATTGTGGGTACCTGATCTTTTCATTCTTCTTCCCCCCTCCTGTTGCACCGTGTATTATACAATAATATATATTTGTCCAACAATAGTATAAAGCCACCTCTTCTTTTTTTTTCAGTATCATACGTGATGTCAAATCTACTGTATTTAGAATTAACTTTTGAAATATTTTGCAAATTTGAAGATCTATCACTTTTCATGCCTATTTATTCAAATAAATAGGGTAGTAAGGTGGAAATATAAACGGAAATTAAAACAGTTATCTCCAATCTGCCGCCTTATAGTACATGAGATACAAAGGAGAGATGGATGGAGATTCTTATTTATTTATTTAAATAGATATACATATCATAACGAATGCTTTGTTTACTACATTACTATTGTATTTTTGCTAGACATAATCTACATCATGATGTTTATAACATTCGTTTGTTGTAATAAAACCCCATCCATTTGGACCTGGTGTAGAATTGGCTTGTGGTATATAGTCAATGGTGTCCACCTTTTCTCCAGAAATCTTAGAAACAGTGCACAATAATCCAATCATACATATTTTATACCCAGGATCTTTATCTTCATTGTATTCTTTTTCATCATGTCCACCTTTGCCCAGTTCCCATGCAAAGCTAACTTGAGGATTTCTTTTTTTGTCATCGTATAAGCCACAAATATGTGCAATGATCAGGGGCAAACTTTTTGGACGTTAAAATTGAAGAGAGGCTAACACTTTCCACATTGTAAACAACCAATACCATAAATGCAGCTCCAATAATTTTGATATTCATAATGAATTACTGTATGTCCCTATAGTAGGATGATGAAGGGAGGGAGGGGGAGAGGAATTAATGGGCGTTGCCTTTTTTTTTGTATATATGCCACTTTTATTATTATTTTTTATGTGCGATAGCTTATAAAAGGTTGCGAGGTACAACTAAAGTAAAGAAAAAAAAGAAAACTAAAGCTAATACTGGGCTTATATAGAAGTTTTTTATTTAAGCATTGTGTCCAAATGAAACGACGTCTTGACAGCCGGAAAATTTTATAAAGTACCATTGAGTGATACTCTTAGCCAGCTGAATGATTCAGGCTGTGATGAATACGAGACTGAATAAAGTAGCTTTATTATATGAAAATAATAATGAGGAAAAAGCCGGAAAAACCCAGTGGGTAAAAAAACCTTGCTGTTTACAAAATCTAATTTCAGTACTAATAAAAAAAAAATCTAAATACTAGCTATCAGTGCTGTGAAATTGGAATCCCGTTCAGGTACAAAAATAAAAATAGATTTTATGTGTCAAATGTGGGAGCGCCCACATTTACTATTTTTTTATTTTCACTTTTTACTTCCAACACCTAATAAACACCACACAGGCTCCTTCATTATAGTCTGAATGATATGATGGCAAGGCTCATTGGGGAAGTGATAATCTACGATTAGTGTTCGAACTTGAATTAGAGGCGTTTTCAAAAAACGCAAAACAAACATCATGGGGAAACTGTTGTAACCAAATAAAATTATATATACTAAAAACCTGTTTATTGCATAACAAAGAATAAAATATAAAATAAGAATACGATAAAATAAAGAGAGGGGAGGAGACAAAGAGTACTTGGCGTTATACTGACAACGGTTTCGAGTATGAGTAAAAGAATCATATAAGGTAGAGAAAAAGGGGAAACAGAGATAAAAATATAAATGTCAAATATAAATAAAAAGACTAAATTCTAAAAAAGGGAGTCGAAGTAAATAAAGAGAAATGAAAAGAGGATCGCTATCACAACAGTTTCCCCATGATGTTTGTTTTGCATTTTTCGGAATGCCCCTGAGTCAAGTTCTAATCGCAAATCCAAGTTCACCATCACTTCATTGAAGCTTAATAAAAAAAAAAAAGGAAGAAATGAAAACCAGAGATTTTTTTCTTCCACCGATCCTGAAAAAAAAATAGCCTAACGATGTATGTTGAACACTAGAGCGATGTACGGTATATAAAAAATTATATTTATTGATATAATATAAAAACAATATGTATGAATAGTACATGTAAAAGTATAATGCACAGCACATGAAGTATAGTATGGAGGAGAAGAGGAAGTAAAAAAAAAAAAAAAAAAAGCCATTTGACTTTTTGCTATAGTACCTGTAATGTTTTCATGATATATTTGTACGTCAGTCCAAGATTGTTTCACTATTTCTAGGTTTGTTTTTATATTGTTCTTTGAAGGAAAAGGGTTTGAAAGGAACATATAGACGTCTGTCAATAGATGAATAAAGGCAAAGGGGAGGGAAGGAAGAAAGGGAGAAGAGGAGGGAAGAGCGCAAACTGTAGTAGCACAAATCACATTCCCCGCCGTCTAATCAAAAATAATAAAAAATCTGGGAACCTGAATTCATGCTGGTTGATACAATAGCCCATGATCTTCCCAAATGCTTCACCGAAAATACATTTCAATTCTCGCACAGATTGGTTTTTATTTTCACTCTCATGATACTTGATTCATCATTCATTTGTTGGATAGCTTTTGTTTTTCTCTGGTTTATTAAAGTAAGAGTAATCATAGAATAAACTGAATAGTAGGAAGTGATTTACTCACTTGGTGTAGAAGAAAGTAAAGGGAAGGCGGGGCGGAGGATTGTGCTATTCTATACGATATATGCAGAAAAGGATATTCAATTTTTTTTTTTTTTAAAAAACAAAAAAAAAAACAAAGGGAGGGGCGAAGGGAAGTTAATCCTTAGCAAAACATTTAAACGACAGGGGTGCCTCAGGAGAATCGGGGAACCTCAACGAATGTCTGCGTAGATCCAGTTCTTCCGGCGGCATGGCTGCCTTTTTGGAGCATGAAGAGTCTTCATAGTAGTGACATTCCGATTTACTGGTATTCACCTTAAAGGAGCTCACACGACTTGTGGGAGAGCGGAATATGGCCATACAATCGCCAGTATAGTAGATGCCGAATTCATTTTCTTGCCTTGCTGTATTATAATATGTTACAGGCACTATCACTTTACGAGCGGCAGCAGTCATTGTTGGTGTAACCACAGTAAGGACGATACCTAATACAAAGGTGAGGGTGACTAATTTCATAATGAAAGGGAATTGGGCGAGATGGAAGGTGTGATTGACTTGACAAACCAAAAACAAAAAAGATCATTGTGATTTTGGCGCCTTACATATATATATATACTGTACATATTGGAATCAACAGAATTGCAAAAAAGTGGTGGATGTAAGGGGAGAGGGGCGCGATCGGTAAACACCTGTGTTCTGTATATTTATTTTGAAGGAGAGGGCAAGAAGATCTCCTGCATCTCTTCTCTTATCTTTTTTTTTTTTTCTGAAGAAATAGTCCTTCAAACAGAAGGTGCTCTTTTTTACAATTTTGAGCGGACTACGATACCAAAAATGATGTTGCGATTCCCACATTATGAAATATATATATTGAAAATCATGCCCTGCCGCATCATGAAAAATGATGGCATGAAAATTTGTTCCTGAAAAAATCCGTGACTAAATAAATTGAAATCCCGATTAGGAACAATGCATAATAAAAATAAATAATCACGCAACAATTGTGATGGAAGGAAAGAAAACAATGATTCACTTCATGAAATTATTAGGTCTAATAAAATAGGAGAAAAGGAAATAAAATATCCTTGCAATGATATCAATCGTATCAGCATGCATCTAATATCAGACCACATACGATTATGATAAAGATGATGATGATGATAAGCAATAAACCCATGTAATATCTATTTTCAATGAAACATAAGATATAGTGTATAAAGAGTGACATTTTTTATTAATAAAAACCACATACTAGAATCTCACTTAATTCTACCTGTCTCTTATTCATTTTTATTTTTTTATTTTTTTATTTTTTTCTGCTATTTTACATGCCCCATAGTATCCGCATACAGTTTCATCGGTTTACGGTAATTTAATGTATGTAATTTAATAAGAGAAGGAAAGATATTCTATGTTAAGCGACGAACTATTCTACCATGAAAAAGGGCAAAGTAAACTAGGTGCAGTTGGTCCATGGTGGATCCAACACACAACGAATATTATAAATCCCGCACAGGTGCATTTCTATTTTCCCCCATTGTACGCATGTGCCATATTTTCCTTCTTTTTTTTTTTTCTTCCTTCCCATTACAGCCTCATTGAAATATTCACAGACTTAGTTTAGTGTCAGGATTAGTTTAGAAGGGGGTTCAGACAGAGGATGACAACATATACGGGGAAACTCTTTCACATTTTGAATTCAGGAATTTGGACCAACATTAGATTAGCATTCAAAAGCTTAGCTTAGTTTAGTTTATTGTTAGTTTGTCCATAGTTTGTATCTATCTTCCAAATAAACGCTCTGGCGCTCCGCTGGAGCTTTTGAAAATCTTTCGATTTACTGGGTGTCACAGGTTTTTTTTATTAAAGTGTGGGTTTCGATGGGATAGGATTAAAGCCTCCGCCATTTCGCACTTTGGTGGGCGGCCCCTTGGAGCCCAACCGTCGTGCTCAGCGCGTCGTCAATGGGTTTTTTGTGTGCTGAAATAATAGCTTACTTGAAATGCGTCGGAGAGATTAGAGTTTGATTATGTCGTGGTTGCAACTGCCTTTCCACTGGAAGATAAAACGAATTATGCTATATGGTAATTATGGCGATTGCCCGTTTATTTAATCTTTATTTACAGTTCCCTGATTTTTTGACATAGAAAAAAAAAAGCTGGATGATTCAGGCTCCGCATTTTGCTTTCTATTTTTTTGGTCCCCAATTTTTTTTTTCCGCTCTTTTTCTTTCTTTTTTATTTTTTTCTCCTTCATGATAGTCTGATTGATATGATGGCAAGGCTCATTGGGGTACTGGTGATCTAGGATTAGTATTAGAACTTGAATTAGGGGCGTTTTAAAAAACGCAAAACAAACATCCATGGGGAAACTCTTTCATTTTGGATGAAGGATTTGGGAATGTCAGTAGATTAGCATCATGGAATCGTCATTAGTTTAGTATTAGTTTGTCATCGTTTGTATCTACCTCTGAATAAATATATTCTTTATCTTATAATTAGTTTCTCTGTTGTACGTTTACATGATGAGCTTCATCGAATGTGTTTTACATATGAATAGAAAAAAAAGTGTGTATACATATATATATAAAAGGAACGGATTGGGTACTATGGAGACTTCTTCCACCAACTTTATATAAGTTTGTGCGTAGAAAAGAAAACAGGGATGTGTTTGTATGAAAAAAACGGCTATTACAGTGTATTTTGTTGTGGTGAGGTATACTGAAGAGCAAAGTTGAGAGTAGTATTATTTATGTAGCTAGGGGATCAAAAAAATTTCAATATACTGGGTACCAAGGCGTTTCTGAAATATGTGTTTTGATGGGATACTCCGTCATTTGGAACTATGGGTGGGATTCCCCTTGTCGTCTTTGTCATCCTCTATATTTTATTATAAATCAAACTATCAAATATAGCAAATGTCAGACTCAGATCAGGCACTAACTGTCATATTCAATCCCGATCTGTCAGTAAACCAATAATCATTCAATCATCTAATCACAGTCCAATGATTTATTCCCTTATCTCTATCTCATCCAATAATACATCAGTAGTAGAAATTTATTATTCCAATAACCGCTTCCCCAATTTTATTATAAAAGCCTTCCATCATTTTACTAAAATAAAAAATATAACTTTGTCTCACTTATTTGACTTTATTCTTCTACACCAACTATTACACCCCTCCCCCCCCCTAGGGCCTAATTGTCGCGTTCAACGCTATGTCGATTGGGAAAATATTTGAAAAAGGAATGGACGCTGATATGTACGAACAAATATAATACCCAATAAAAATCTGATTTATTAAAAGAAAAAAATATAAATAAAAAACAGAAAATAAAATAAGGGGAAGAGAGGGGAGGATAAAGAAATACTTACCGTTATATCAAAACGGTTGGGATGAGTAATATAATTGAGAGAGAGGGTGAAGAAAGAAAAAGGGAAAAATAAAGAATTGAATAAATATATAAAAAAATAATAAAAGCTAAAAATCTAAGTTTGGCTCCGACAGCGAAAACACCTTGTTTTCAGTAACACATCACAGTCGACCCACTACCTTTAAGAAATATCAGTACCAATCTTGTCAATCCTGGTTTGGTATTTCTTCAAGGACTTAGCATTCACTGCCTTAGGGAAAGCCACACCAGCTTCAGAGATCAGCCTAAACGAGTTCCTGAATGCCTTGGTAATAATGAATACAGTAGAATGATACTTAGGATCCAACTTGTCCTTGCCATCCCGCTTATGAGCCAACAGAAGCACCTTATCACCGACTTGGAATTGATTAAATTCACGCACAACATTGAATCTATCCAAAAGTTCCTCTTGCTTCATTGTCATCATTTTTCTTAGTCCCCGAAGTTTCACCAATCGTTCATAGCCAAGAATTTTGCCCAATTTGTATAATATATCGTCCACAGGTGGAGTTGGAGGCTGACCAAACATTGCTTCGTAAGGAGATAACTTCATTGTGACATGTGCCTTGGTTCTATATGCGTAGAGAGCAGCTGGCATCATCAGATCCCATTGGTACTTATTGTCTTGAATCATAGATTTCAACGAAGCCACGATAATTCCATTGATTTTCTCCGCCATGCCATTTGTTTGAGGATGATAAATGCTTGTGACCTTATGGTTAGTTTTGATAATCTTCAAAAATTCATTCACCATATGATTCACAAAATGAACACCATTGTCCGAGAGAAGATGTGTAGGAGTAAGTGACACCAGATAAATTGACAGGTAATGAAGATCCAAAAAACACACAGATAAGTTGACAGTAATAAGGATCCAAAAGTACACAGATAAGTTGACAGTAGTAAGGATTCAAAAACACACAGATAGATTGACAGTATTAAGAATCCAAAACAATCAGATAAATTGACAGTAATGAGGATCCAATAAGCGCACAGACACGAGCAACGACTACGTTAATCGCTTGTTGAGGGACGTGGATTGAAGATAGTTCCCCCTGTAGTGAGCACCAATTGATATGTACGAACAAATATAATACCCAATAAAAACCTGATTTATTAAAAGAAAAAAATATAAATAAAAAACAGAAAATAAAATAAGGGGAAGAGAGGGGAGGATAAAGAAATACTTACCGTTATATCAAAACGGTTGGGATGAGTAATATAATTGAGAAAGAGGGTGAAGAAAGAAAAAGGGAAAAATAAAGAATTGAATAAATATATAAAAAAATAATAAAAGCTAAAAAAATCTAAGTTTGGCTCCGACAGTGAAAACACCTTGTTTTCAGTAACACATCAGACGCCTCCGCCATTTCGCACTATGGTGAGCAGCCCCTTGGGGCCCAATTGTCGTTGCTCAGCGCTCCGTCTGAAGAATGAGTCGGAGGGACAAAAGAGCGAAATCAAAAGTTACTCTAGCTGAGTTTTCCTACGATCCATTTTCTTTTTTAATATATAATAATAAAGTTACTTTATTTCAGTCACGTATTTTACCACAAAGTCTATCGAATTATTCTACGCTTTTTGTTTTGGGCTAGAATTCGCTCGCTAACTTTTTTCCTTCTAAGGAACTTTTTGGTAGTAGCCCTCGATGATCGTTTTTGTTTAGAGGGCGTTGGTGGTGGTATTGCTTTCTTTGATAAAGAAGGAGGGGGAGGTGGAGCTGATGGTGAGTGTGGTTCTAGTGTTCTTTCTTTTAGTAAAGAAGGTGGATGAAGTGGAATGGATTGAGTTGATGTTGTGGGTGTAGATGCTGGTGATGGTTCTAGTAGTGTTTCTTTTGATAAAGAAGGTGGAGGAGGTGGATTTGATGATGATGGTGTATTTGCTGATAAAAAAACATATACGGGGGTTTTCATTTTCCCACCTAAGCCGTAATTTTTCAATTCGACCATTATCTTTTTTTTTGTGCATTTTATCTACTTCGTAAATTAAATCGCCGATTTGCATTATCGTATAAAACTGTCCACCGGTAGATTTTGTAGCCATGACCCGGCCACGAATCTTGTAAGTTTGCTCCATAAGACCATCCGTAACAGCGACTTTCAGGGGATAGTCATATTGATTATTGATTTCGTTGCCGTTCATATTGTCGGATACTGTCAGAAATGGTGGCATTTTAATCAGTGTGTCGCTTAAAGAGGTGTATTTGGTGAATAAATCTTCCAATGGAGAGTCAGTGTTTTTACGAATAATTTCACATGCTTTTTCGGGGGGGGGGCGGGTCCCTTCAAATATTCATAAACCATCAATTTACCGATCGGATCACTATCGGTCAGGATATGATAAATAAGCTGGCAGTCACCTTGCTCTCCCTTTCAAACTCTTGATATTTCCAAAAGTGATTGCGAACCAATTTCGTTCCTTCCTTGTACTTCCCAGCCTGGACCAATTTTTGCCGCTTTCTTAGCATCTTGGTAGGATTGACGCTTTCATTGTCATCATCATCCGTCTTCTTCCTCACCAGAATCAAACCCAACCAAGAGGAGAACCGCGTTTTTGCAAGAATTCAGCGGTGCAGTCAATAAAGCATGAATTATTACGCCAGCGGCTGAGTCCCAAGTTTAAAGATCCATTTTTTTTCATATGGTAATTGACTTTATTTATCGCGGATTGACGCATTTTTTTTTGACTTGGTCGGCCTTTGGTGGTTGCTTTTGGTGGCAGTGAAAAATGCTCACCATCTTCAATTGATGATTCGTTTTTCAAGCTGTCGTTTTCTTTGATCATATTTGATATCTTGGTCACCAAATCAGGGAGATCATCTTCATGGATGCTTTGTAATAAATTTCCTATTTCTGAAATTGCTGCTTCGTGGTTTATCTTGTCTATTATATATTCAATGCTTTTTAAATACCAAAACGTGTTGATATCGTCCAACGAGAGTTCAGTCGGGAAGTTGTGGCGACAGTAAAGTCCAAAATTTTGGCGGCCCATGCACATACAATGAGTATTCTTTTTTGTGTTTTTTTGTTGTTTATATTCGTTATAAAGCATCGTCAATGCAGAGTGTGACAGCTTCCCCATCAAATCTTCGAAGATTTCTTCCTTGTAAACTGCAATTGGGAAAGTATTCATCTCACTTTCGTTTTGAAGATAATGCGCATCTTGCTATTTAAAAATCAGAGATAGATATAAAAGCAGTAAGTATGTGTGATGTTTGTAGTAGAGAAGATAGTCAAAATAAGTGAGACAAAGTTATCTTTTTATTTCAGTAAAATGATGGAAGGCTTTTATAATAAAATCGGGGAAGCGGTTATTGGAATAATAAATTTCTACTACTAATGTATTATTGGATAAGTTAGAGATGAGGGATTTAATCATTGGACTGTGGTTAGATGATTGAATGATTATTGGTGTCCTGTCAGATCGGGATTGAATATGATAGTTAGTGCCTGATCTGAGTCTGACATTTGCTATATCTGATACATTGATTTGTAATGTGAATATAGAGGATGACAAATACGACAGTATGTATGAGCATACTTTTTTTTTTTAAAAAAAACATAATACAAATGTATTTACATACCCCTTGTCTGATCCAATCACCAATTTTTTCCAGTAGGGAAGTCAATGATTCGTTCTTCCTTAAGGTGTATTTTAAAGATGCATGTACATTTTCAGCCCGTTGAGTCGTTCTAGAGTTGTAGTGTTGCAAATTATGACACCAAGGACCAGCCCATTTCGATTTTACCAATAGAAGTCCAAATATGGAAATTATCCCTGAATTAGCGTACCTTTTTTTTAAATATTTTTATTTTATGACGACTTACCCTTCGACTTTGTGCTGATAATTCAGAATATTTTTTGGAAGATTCAAATAAGGAAAGTAATTGATCTAGAATATCATTGAATTTTGCTTCACTAAACATGATAACACTCGCTACAATGAAAGTTTGCAACCGGCTGGTTCCAAGGTCGGTAAAGCCACATGTTTTTTTTTTCGTAAGATTAATGGCGTCCGCATTGGTAATTAAAATCAACCGCACCACACCGTTTTCATCAGTCTTCGTTTTAATGATGAAGCCACATTCTTTCATATGATTGATTTGAGCCGCAAATCGTTCATCCATCGTCTTTTCATTTATATGTGGCTTGGCAAATCGTTGCTTGATGTTGGAAATATCTTTTGATTTAACAGAGATACTGTATGGTGCGGCTCACTTATAATGTCAAATTTTCAATTTTCATTTCAATTTTATGACTTCAATCGCAGTTTAAAAAATGCCTTTTAAAGCCTTTTTCTTTTCTTCCTTCTTTTCTTTTCTTTTCTTCCTCGTTTTTTTCCCAAGTCACTGCCATTTCATTGATCTCAATGAGGTGATGTTCAACTAGGATTAGTGTTAGGACTAGTTTAGAAGGGGTTTCAGCTCAGGTATTACAACATACATGGGGAAACCCTTTCATTTTGGATTCAGAATTTGGGACCACTATTAGATTAGCCTTCATCTTAGTTTATTATTGGTTGTCATTGTTATAATTACTACTGAATAAACCTTGTCTTGTCTTTTTCTATCATTATTCTTTCTCATTGTTTGATTGTTGTACCAAATGTATAAACATGGGCTTATTACAAGCAGAAAAAAAAAAGGGGATTGCTCCATTTCAGAGAAATTTCAGAGAAATTTCAGAGATTTTCAGAGAATTTTCAGAGAATTTTCAGAGAATTTTCAGAGAATTTTCAGGTCAGATAAATTACACAAGAACAACCGTACCACCATGTATTGTATCGGCGATGGTTGAAATTATACTGCACTTTAAATTTGAAGTGTGACATTTACTTCTTTATCCTCTGTCGCGTTTTTTTGCTTTTGTATTATTATCAAAACATCTACATCCACTATTATTAGTATTATCATGATCAGTCTAGTCTTATTGGAAAAGTCTACTCGGCCAAAGATAGTATGATGCAAGACGTCAAAGCATTTGCTAGAAGAAATGGGTTTGCAATCTCCAGAAACTCAGGCAAAAATGGGAGCAGTCTGGATATGCATTGCAGTCAAAGGGGAAGCGGCTGTGGTAGAAAGGATGCACTTGGATTAGTGGTTAGAACTTGGTTCAAATGAAAAATGCAGTATAAACGTTTATGGTGAAACCCTTTCATTTTGGATTGAAGATCCCGGACCCACCATTAGATTAGGGCATTCATCTTAAGTGATGAGCGTTATGAAACTGTCATTAGTTTAGCTTCGTATTAGTTTGTGATAAGTTTTATCTACATATGAATAAATTAGGCCTCGTCCTTTTACCATTTAGCACCAATTTGCCTCTTTCATACGGTGTGTTTTGTCTTCTAGTTGACAGATCCCATTTTTACATTCGTCACCTCATCCTTTAGATTAGCAAGTTGACCATTCCACCAGTTTATGCCTATTTATACAGTACTTCAATCAAGTATACATTTTTTTTAAAAATAACCTTTGAATCATATCCATGTTGAACTCTATATTAATCATATTCATTTTGACATTGTACGTAGCTCTTTGTCCCTCTAAAATGATACTTCTTTACGTTGTATCATACCTTCACTTTGTAAAAGCCATGGCCAAATTTAAATGCTTTTGTTTTTTACTGGATATAATAGAAAATAATATGAAGTACTAACACTATACTACATTAATTCGTCCCTACTCTAAACAGCTAATTGTAAATCGAAGCTTCTGATATTTTTTATATAAATATATTTATTATTTTTTATACATCACGCATAAAATAAACAACGTCCTTTTTTGACACAATGCTATCGCGCAGTATAATTTCAACCATCGCCAATACAATGCATGGTGGTACGGTTGTTCTGTGTAATCTATCTGAGATTCCGGAGAAAAAAATTTTCTCTGAAATCTATGAAATCTCTGAAAATTCTCTGAAAATTCTCTGAAAATTCTCTGAGATTTCAGAGAATTTCTCTGAAATAGAGCAATCCCCAAAAAAAACGGGTGTGTGTGTGTCTGTGCGTACAACAAAAAAAAGGAGGGACGTTACTTTTTATTGTACAAATAATAAATGAAAATAAAAATACATAAACTAATCTTCGTTTCCAAGTCTTCTATGGGATGTGTATCGTGCTTGAATAATTTTTTTTACAATTTCATGGGCTTCACCGATGTCTTTCTGTCGACTGTACGCTTCGATGTACCGCCAGCATCCCATGAAATAGCGTCTGATTTTCAGTGGCATTCCATTTGGCGGAGATGCCATGTCACAGGATTGTTCCAGGTTTTTTTTTGGAGACTGGGATAGGTATAAGTACAGTTCTTACGCACTTCCCGCTTAACATCAGCCCAGTATCGCTCTATCCAATTGCATTCACAATGGAATTTTGGATAGAAACGACATATGAGTATGTTTGCACGGAGCGCTTCTTGAATTGCACAGACGCTGTCCACGGAAATCCTCTTGCTTCGCCAAACAATGCATCGCAAAGCATTCCACATTATCATTGTCATCGCTTTCTTTGTTGAGGCAATTCAATCGCCAGATTTTTCCTTCAAGCCCAGGACTGTTGTCTTCATCATGCCACAATCCTCTTTCTTGCAAAATCTTTTTGACGCCCTTGAAGTACTTTTTTTGTTTTTTAATTTTCCATTTGCTGAACTTTTTTTCCTCGATTTCGTAAAAGATTTGCTTGTGCTTGCGGCCATTCTTGGCGAAGAAGGTATCCCTGAAATTGTGCAGTGTAGTCTTTTGGACGAGGTGACGATTCAAGGCCATTCTATTTGCAACCAAGGCATCAGAAGCATAAGTTTTATGGTTTGAGGATTGATCGAATAAGAAAACACCCATGCAGCCAGGATGTAATGCTTTGAATATACATCTTCTTTCAACTGTTGAACCATATCTTCATGACCCCAATATCCCTGACGACCTTTACCAGCTTCAAAATATTTCCGGATTGAGCGGCCTTCATAACGCATTGTTCCATGGCAAGGGCATTGGAATTCGCTAACCATGATGGATTTTCCTAGGCCTTTTGGTTCAATTTGTGTTTCATCGCCCAGGAACCAGCCACTTCCTTTACCATCATTTGCATAGAATGTTGATTCATCGTGGGTCACCATGACGTAACGTCTTCTTGAATCCGTCCTTGCAAGTACCACCACCATCATTTCTTTTGCCCACTTTTCACGGTATTCAATGACATTGGCGCGTTCGTGTCCGTCATAGTAAATGCCTTTTTTTGTTTTGGCGGTAATTAAAGCCCCATTCATTTTAATATCTCTTTATCGTTGCTGTCGATATTTTGTCACACGCCAAATTTTGCTGTAATTTTTCTTGTAAGAAGCTAAGTTCCCTTTCCAATGGGTTTTTTTTGTTGTAGCCACTCCAAGCACAGCCTTTTTCCATCTGGATTTCGAAGGAAGGACACTGCCTTGGGATGCTTGCCTTGCATAGATAGACGTATCATACCATTTGCCCATAATTCTTCTGCCAAGACCGAATGGAATAGCTGCGACGTTGTTGATTGCTGCTTCATTTTGCTTGTACTGTATATCAGCTTTGCCGTTTCGTTTGATGCTGCCATTTTTTTTTTACCGTACTGTATTACTACGGTTTGATATAATAAATGGGTTTCTTTTTCAAAGACATGAAAAAAGTAAAATCAGATCATGACACCCATATATGACCTGAGCCCTTGTATTGTGCCTGATTCACATCAATGTCATACTTTATTTTAGGGGATTGCTCCATTTCAGAGGATTTTCAGAGGCTTCAGAGGATTTTCAGAGGATTTTCAGAGGATTTTCAGAGGAATTTCAGAGGATTTTTCAGAGACCGTCCCGTACCACCTTTATTGTATCACCGGTAATTAGCAATTTAAACAAGCTTTGTGACATTAGCAATAACAAAGAAATTGACACTTACTTCTTTACCTCTTTTCACCATATTGTTTGGTGCGCTATTGTTTCTATTTGTTATGACTAGTCATCTTCCAATTGGAGAAATCTATACTTATCAAGGAGTATGGTCGAGGATGTCAAGCATTGACCCTCTCGTTGCAGATTTATCCTACCGAATAAACGTATTGCAATACAACACTACTTCTGACTGTATCCGATAATATGAACAGCAACGACCACAATGATCAACGCAATTATTTTCTAGAAATTATAACTAAGGACAGTATCATAGAACAAGATTACATGATTTATGGTCCGATCATGGCTATGGAACCTACTAGTTGGCATTTTTAAACGATCATGTAAATTGGCGACAAATTTACAAAGTAGATGATAGGCATAAAAGGATGGTTGACTTGTAATTTTTCAGTTTGGATAGGAAAATGACAAACAGCATATATACTTCCATTTTTTCAGCAGATTGACTCACCTGAGCAGTACCAATTATCAGGACTCTCAAAACGTCTATTGAAAGATCTGTCAAAAAAACCATTATAGTCACCACCGTCTACATTGGAATCACCAATTGAAACATAAACTTTGCCATCGGTTCCACCGCCACCTCCTCCAGTATCAAATTTAGCACCATCACCACCTACACCTTTACTACTAACTCATCTTTATCAAAAGGCAACACCACCACTAACAACCACTAAGACAAAAACGATCATCAAGCACTATTACCAAAAAGTCCATCATGAGGAAAATATATGCCAAACAAATTTCATTCCAAAACGAAAATGATAATCATGATTTTTATTTTTATTTTTTTAAAGCATTACTCTATTGAATAAACAATGCCAATTTTTTATATCGCTAATGTCACCAAGCTTGTTTAATCTGGTAGTTATCGGCGATACAATAAAGGTGGTACGGGACGGTCTCCGAAAAATCCTCTGAAAATCCTCTGAAAATCCTCTGAAAATCCTCTGAAAATCCTCTGAAATGGAGCAATTCCCTTATTTTATTTTATTGCTACATTCATATGCAAAATACAACACTGACACAGATTTTTTTCACACACCGACAATCCTTATTTTTGAGTTTTTCTCCTTTTCTTTCTTTCTTTCTTTCTTTCTTTCTTTCTTTCTTTTTTTTTTTTTCCAAATTTTGTCTTCATCAAGAACGTCACTGAGGTGGTTGGCCAACTAGGTTTAGTGTTAGGAACAGGATTAGAGTGAATTTAGATCTGGGATTGACAATGTGCATGGGGAAACCATGTCATTTTGAAATCATGGTTTAGGAACCATCTTTGGATTGAAAATGATCTGGAACCCTTGTTTAAGCTTAGTATAGTTTTATGTTGTCATTGTTTACAGTATATGTTTATTTGAATAAAAAAAATACATATATTATCATTAGTCTGGCTCTGATGGGTTTAGTTTGTTTGTCGAATGAATATTCTGTGAATCTAGGGCACTGTACTTATGTAATATTTGATAAAATAAGAAGAAGTTATAATAAATAAGTGATATAACAGATATGGTTTTTATTGAATAAAATGAGGAAGGATTTCTATAATAAAATGGGGAAAAGGAAGGCTGTGCTATTTGTGGCTGTGGATGTGGTCGAAGAATGGTAATTTGAGGCTATGGGAAGCTGGTTGTCTGTAGATATAAGCGTGTATGCCTAAGTAGTGTACTTGAGGCTGTGTGTTATACCTGTACCTGTATAGGAATGACAAGTGGGATAGTGTGGGAAATGATTAGTGACAAATGACAAATACGACACCTGTTTGCCTAATGGGTTACGTATATAGTGTGCCGATTGTGTTGCAGAAAAACTGTTTTTTTTTCTGTGTGTCTGTCTGTCTGTAAAAAATATCATTACTGTAGGTTTTTTCTGCCATCTCTATCTTTCCGCGGTTTGGTGGGTGATCGCTTGTTTTTTTTGTAGGCATAATGCTAACACATTCATTGTCACTCATTAAGTAGATGGAGTGTTTTTACTTTATGTGTGTACAGTATATAGTCTATCTAGTCCTGGAGTGCATGTGAGGCGCGGTAATTGTTTTGCCGCTGCTATCGTTCTCTGACTGGCGGCAATTTAAAAAAATTTATGGACTGTTGTCCTTGTCTGACTAAAGGTGGCTTGACATTGGTTGGCTACGAGTGGAAGTTGGAAAAAATTTTCTGATGAGACTGCGAGATTTAAAGTATAAATAGACCCCAAAAACCTTCAGAATTATTTTTTCTTTCTTTTTTTTCCCTTGGGATTGATAAGTTTCAACTACCATGATACCAAACTTATCTCTTAACCCCTCCCTACGGGGCTCAAGGGTCGCAGCTGCTTGACAGTAGACCTAGAATGAAAATTAGTATTCTCCCTTAGTTTAGTTTCTCTCTCTTCCCTTTCCCTGGTCAAGCCTTTTCCCTCCCTCTGGTCAAGTCTTTTCCCTCCCTCTGGTCAAGTCTTTTCCCTCCCTCTGGTCAAGTCTTTTCCCTCCCTCTGGTCAAGTCTTTCCCCTCCCTCTGGTCAAGTCTTTCCCCTCCCTCTGGTCAAGTCTTTCCCCTCCCTCTGGTCAAGTCCCCCTATGGTCAAGTCCCCCTATGGTCAAGCCCCTCCTCCACTGGTCAAGCCCCTCCTCCACTGGTCAAGCCCTTCCTCCTCTGGTCAAGTCCCCCACCGGTCAAACCCCTCCTCGTCTGGTCAAGTCCTTCCTTCCTCCAAGCTTGCCCAAGCATCAATTGTCCCTTGGCCGTCTCGATTACATAAGGTAAGTGGTTTTTTTTTTTTTTTTTTTTTTTACAATATGATGTTGCACTGTATTGACACGCATTGTATTGTACTTTCAATATAGGCGAGCCATTCCAGGGGAACCAAGCCAATCCAAACATGTACAATCCTGTCCGAGACAATTCCAATGGGGGGTTCAAGTTAATCCAGGTGTGTCCTAGCCTATACAAGCCAACCCAAGCCTATTCAAACCTACTGTATGTCAAGTCAAACCAAGCCTGTCCAAGTCCATTCCAATGGGGTCCAAGTCAATCCGAGTGTATCCTAGCCTATTCAAGCATATTACAATGGGTCCAAGTCTTATTCAAGCCAATGCAAGCCTATTCCAAGCCTATTACGGTCTACTCTTTTTGTTTTTCTTTGCCTTCTTTCCTTAGTTTGGTATCGCTTTTGTCGGATGCAAGCTCTTCTATTTAAGTCAAGTGAAGCCTATTCAAGTCAAATCAAATCAAGCCAAATCAAATCAAGTCAAATCATATCGAGCCAAATCAAATCAAGCCAAATCAAATCAAGCCAAATCAAATCAAGCCAAATCAAATCAAGTCAGATCAAATCAAATCAAGACAGATCAAATCAACTCAAATCAAATCAAGCCGAACGAAGCCTATTCATGTCAATCAAGTCAAATCAAGTCTATTCAAGCTTATTTACCAAAACTACCATATGATTTCCTTGGCACTCTTGGCTTAGTAATAGAAGGTCCTTCATCCGATGAATGCGTACCATGTAGTTTAGATATTTTTACTTTAGTATTGATTTTTTTACTTTTATTATATCATTTTCTGGAATAAAACTTTGCTTGCTTTTAACTTCAATCTTTGTGTCGTTTTTTTTTTTTGTACTCCTGTTGTATTTCGCATATAAATGTAGCAATAAAATAAAACAAAGTGTGACATTGATATGAGTCAGGCATACTGCAAGTGAAATAAAAAATAAATTCAAATCCAGTGCTACAATACAAAGGTGGGCGTCATAATTTGATTTCACTTTTTCATGTCTTTGAAAGAAGAAACCCATCCACTATATACAGTATAACCATAGTAATAGTTAGTATATTGTTTTATATCATAATCACATCCTTATAAAAAGATGTTTGATTTACATCAAATAAAGGTTATCAACACTCTCATTATTTTTATTTTTACATTCTTCAAAAAAAAAAAACTTCTATTTACAACACTGTTGTATTTTGACATACAGTATGTAATGTTTGGTACTAGAGAGGTAGTCAAATAAGCGAGACAAAGTAATATTTTTATTTCAGTAAATGATGGAAGGCTTTTATAATAAAATTGGGGAAGCGGTTGTTGGAATAATAAATTTCTACTACTGACAGATCGGGATTGAATATGACAGTTAAGTCCCAATCTGAGTCTGACATTTTGCTATATTTGATAGGTTGACTTATAATTTAAATATAGAGGATGACAAATACGACAATCACCCTTCATGACATCCGAGCAGCCCATTGGACCAAGACTTTCAACAAAATCCCTTCTCCCCTAGTCGGTGTCTGTAATGTTGGTGTAGTAGATGATAAGTCAAAATAAGTGAGACAAAGTTATATTTTTATTTCAGTAAAATGATGGAAGGCTTTTATAATAAAATTGGGGAAGCGGTTGTTGGAATAATAAATTTCTGCTACTAATGTATTATTGGATAAGGTAGAGATGAGGGAATAAATCATTGGACAGTGATTAGATGATTGAATGATCATTGGTGTACTGACAGATCGGGATTGAATATGACAGTTACATAGTGCCTGATCTGAGTCTGACATTTGCTATATTTGATAGATTGATTTATAATGTAAATATAGAGGATCACAAATACGACAGTGTCCAAGGTAGCAATCGTATACCTTTTGTCTAATCTTTCTCCGCACTATACAGCCTTATTCCATCTCTTCTACGATTCGTTCACTGTTGATTGGCCTTGTTTAACGTTCTCAAGTTCGGACCACCAGGCTTCTTCAATGTCCGTCGAAATAAAAAAATCTTGGAATCGTATTTTGAAAGTGGACCAGTCCTTGACATTCTTCTTTTCCATGTCCCACCAAGTGGCGGCGTTACCCTTCAAGAAGGTTGGAACAATTTTTAGGGCATGATAATCCTCCATATCGACCGCTTCCATCCAGTTGCCGACATTTCGCAGCCATAATAAAGGGTTTTCGGATGGGTAGCCATAAAAACGGTCGGGCTTGTCGACGTAGTGGTTTGGATTAAACGCTTTTGTGGCGACTTGCGTGTTTTCAATTTTGTTTTCCATTCAGGGCGGCGCAAATAAAAAGTTTTTTTTTTTTTGGGGTGAGGGTGTATAGCACGACAGTACAATAAAATAATAATGGGACAATATAGCAGTTGTAGTACGCAAATGTGCCCAGGGGTTCTCCACCAAAATGATACGTGTGGTGCTTATAACTTGTTGTGAGGGTGTTCGGCAGTGGGTTCCAAGATCGTATTATACAGCAATACGATAATAACAAACAAAATAACAAAATCCAAAATAACAAATTCAACTTCCGTGATCGATATACAGTTCAAGATAAAGATGTGTTTTATTTAGCTGTCAATTAAAATAAAATAAATACTAAAAAAGGGGCGGTCATTAAAGGAAATGGTCGGTCACACGCTGAATATACTACTCTACGACAGTGTCCAAGGTAGCAATCGTATACCTTTTGTCTAATTTTTCTCCGCACTATACAGCCTTATTCCATCTCTTCTACGGTCACTAGATGGGGTGGTTGTATCGATCATGGCATAGTCAGAACCCAAGGTATACATTCCAGAGATCGGATCCGTGATGATGCCAAGATTCATGACCTGATCCTACAGTTTAAGGGTGGTATTGAGGCCATTAGGATCTCTTCTTTGAATAAAAAAGGGCATTCGGGAGAGATGATTCGTCTGAGATTGGCACGATCGGGAAGAGCAGGAGAAGGGAGGATTTGATTTCCATCGTCGAAGAGGAGACCAAAGGATGGGAATTCAGACATGGCCTCTTTGTTGTTGCTTGGATTGAGGTTGACTTCAAGGAAACGACGACCACCATCGCGGAAAGGAGCAGCACCACGACAGGCAGGATATTGACTGAGTATTTTCTGGAAGAGGGTCGACTCGGGTTTGGGGCGAGAGGAAACATCAAAAAAGAACGAGCCCTCGTTACGGCCGTTCCGGAAAAGTTTGGTGCGGATGACATTGGTAGGATTTTGCGTAGTGTCAGAGTTTGGTGAGGTGGGAGGGGTGTTGAGGAGTGACACTCGATGTGGGCGGTGCGTATTGCTGTTTCGTGCGACTTGGGCCCATGTCTACGTCACTAGATCATTCCCTCCATCTTCCCTTTTTTATATAACTGGACACCTCTCATTGTGACGTGACCGCAGGTCTTTTTTTTTCAATAAACAACATGTTACAAAAAAAAATATTTATTGACGGGATTTGAAAAACCCCCGCCCAACATGAATTATTTTTCAAGCGGCATCCCCCCATTTTCTCTCTTTCTCTTTCTTTTCTTTCCTTTTTTTTTTAATGAAAAATTATTTTTTCGTCACGGTTTTTGGCTCGTTGTGGACCTGGTAGCCTTGGATTTCTGTTAGGACTAGTTTAGAAGGGTTTCAGAAAAGGGGATGACAAGATGCATGGGGAAACACTTTCATTTTGAATCTAGGATCTGGGGGGATGTCTTGATTAGCTTAGTATGTCTGTTTTCTTCAATAAAACATACCGTACGTGGTCTTTACTTCAAAAAAACTTGTCTTTGCTTCAAAACCAACATTGTCTTCGCTTTGAATAATGTGTGTTTAAACTTCATTAGCAGTTTGCAGATCTCTTTTCGAGATCCCTTTTAGAAATCCCTTTTGGAGAGATCCCTTTTTTTTACACCATTGTTTTAGACTAGCACCTCTCTCACAACTATTGACCCCCCTATTTACATTTTCTTTCCTTTTAGCATAGTATTGACCATCATGATTCAATAAAAGAGTTTTTTATTTTGCAATGAATAATGGATGAAAAAGCTATTCTAATATGGTAGATTATTCTACGTACTGTTCTAATGCGGTAGACCATTCGACAGACTTGACGCGTATAGTAGTAGCTCCATAGAACCTCCGTTGAAAAATATTTTCCAATCACAACGAATAGGCCATTATTTTTTCAATATAAAATGACATTTATAAAAAGAATCATTTTATTATCAGTTAAAGATGGCAGTTGGGGCAGTGGGATGGGGATCGAGCACATACTTTTTTTTTTCTTTAAAGAGACATTGAGATGACCTGGGCTGGGACAAAAATGCCAAATCTTAATCAAGACTCAGAAGCTGATCCTTCCATCCTCCTAATTACAGTACGTTACTGATGAATGGGACTTTTTTTTGAACAATATTCCGTTGATTTATTGGCCCCTTTTTTGAAAACGGATTCTGGAAATTCATACGCCCAACCGTTTTGATATAACGGTAAATTTTTTTTTTCTCGTTCCTCTGAGTCCATTTTATTTATTTCTGTATTGAATAGAAAAATTCCGGTTTATACTGTCTGTATAGTTGAATAAGATACTGTCTGAAATAAGTTTCGAGAAGCTTTTTTCGTTAATAAAAACTTGTTTTCTCTTCAATTCCGACACACTGGGTTTCATTTGATATTAGGGAGTCATCTATATGCTCACCAAATATACTTACATACTGTACGTACAGTACATCATTATCATCCTAGTTGTGTGATGTAGGATTACTGATAATAATATGACATTTTTGTACTTCTGTAAATCCATAATTATTTGAAGAATATGTAGAGATAAAGCGGCAGAACGAAGTACAGTGAAATTATGATGTTTTATTTGATATTAAAGTAGTTGGTATTTACTGTATATGTTTTCTATTGGTGTGTGAGAATAACATAAGGGATGATCCATGAATGGATTTCACAATAACATCTATACTATAATGGAGACAGGGTATGACAATGTGTGTGGGAGCAGTCACTAAGATGACGGTAGATTATCGGAGATTTATGTATACAGTAATACAATCAGTGGTACTATAAAATATAAAGTAAAAAGTAAAGTAGATACCGTATCACAAATACAACACTAATAATAAATCGTCATACATTTCAATTACTTTAAAGCGGTGATTTTTTTTGCTACTGAAGGAGATACGGTAGGTGATACAGTACATCAGTATAGTTGATTTATTCAACAAAATTATTTTTCCAACACCCTTCTATCAAGGCTTTTTCTTTGTTTGTAACAAAATTATTTTTTACACAAATGCTTAAACTTACTGTATAATGGATACATCCGTACCCGTGTCTAATAATGCTTGTACTCTAATGTCCTTTATAGTCATACAGTATATCCTAATGCTCTCAAAAGAATAGAGTCATATCCCATCGAATCAGTCACACCAGCTCTTCGCATGATGCTGCTAAACTTGCTAATAAATTCCACAGGATCTTCCCACTTGGACGCCATCATATTGTTTAGTTGTTCAAGATAGTGAGATTGAGTGTGATCACCACCATACTTGACCTTAATTTCTTCCTTGGCCTGTCTCCAGTCCAGGTTTTTTCCCATTAAGGATTCTTGAAACCAGCTGCTTTTATCCATCGAGTGCTGCACCGAGGAAATCAAACATGCTTCCCAGGATTGATCAACGTCTAGGCGATGCTGATAGAGTACCATTTCAAACATGTCTACAAAACAGTCAATGGTTTCAAAGTATGTTTTTTGTCTTATACCGTCAATGTCACCCAGCAATTGCAACGCAGGGAGGTTACGAGGTACCACCAATGCTTCCTTGGTGGATTTCTTTTGCTCCTTGCCATTGGTGAACAGATCATATTGCTCTGTCAGCTCTGTCAAGTTGCACTTGAGTACCGCCCTAAGACGTTCATTTTCTTCGAATTCACTCGTTGGAGCGACCTTAATGATGAGTTGCTGATATTCAGACAATGCCACAGTAATAGCACCTTTTGTCCGAACAATAGCTTCCTCTAAGGATTTCACAAGCTTTTGGTGTTCCACGAGAGAGGAAGGCAAGTCACCAGACACAAGAGGATCACCGACGGTTTGACCAAACGAAATTACTGAGGACGCACCATCGTCTTGAGAGGAATTACCATCCATGTTGATATCTTGATTGATAACTTCAGGGGAGTTGATAGGGGAAACCATGGTAGATAACTTGAGAAGGTTCACTTAAAAAAATGTGAAATAAATAAAGACGTAAGAAAATAAGTGAGATTCTTGGTTATCTTTATTTTATATTGATGTAGTTACGAAAATAAAAATAAAATAATGCTTAAGGCCGGGGAATGCTATCTGATCATGATTGGTGTTAATACAATTGGAACAAGTAAGAACATGTTTTTCACTGGTTTTCTTATAAGGATTATAAAGCACATCATAACGATTACAAATAAAAGAACCATGATAAGTGTATACACATATCTTTTGTAGAGATCATTGGCTCGGTTTTGAAACGGGTAAATGATCGATTGGTACCTGAATTTATTTGAATGCCGCTCCGCTTATTATTCTGGAAAAGCACTCTTTTTTATTCATGATACGACAAGGTGACTTTTTTTATTGGACTGGTTTTGGATAATGCAAGTCGGCATTTGAAAAAGCGTGCGTTTTTTCATGCAAGGTTACTGTAAAGTATCCATTTGATTCTTCTCTGTATTTTATACGTACAGTATTTCATACCTTCTGTCGTCTCATAAATTTCTGGAATGATAACATGATCGGATTTTGAATTAAATAATAAAAAAACGGATTAGTCCATGTAAAAACAAATTCCAGCTGCGCGTAAAACTATTCTACGGAACTGTAAAACACTTCCGCCCATTCATGCGTTCCTCCCTCCCCCTATTACTGCTTCCCTTCTCTAGTATACAACATTGCTACATATTTTTTTTTGTGTGTGGTTTTTTGCTACCTGGAGTAAAAGAAAAAAAACCCAAAACTGCCCACCCTGTATTGTACCTTTTCTATTTGTGTGTATCGAGCCGATGATGGTAAAATAAAGGTAAATAAAAAAAATATAAGATGAGAATATTGTTACTCTTTTATTTGATATAAACCATCCACCCTTTTATAGGGATGTGATTACCGTATAAAAAAGTATAGCTATTACTACGGTTTGATATAATGAATGGGTTTCTTTTTCAGCACCATAAAAAAGCGAAATCAGATCATGACACTCATGCGCGATCTGAGCCCTTGTGTTGTAGCGCTGGATTTGAATTTTTTTTTTTTTTTTTTTTTTTTTTTTTTTTTTTTGTAATGTGTCGTTTATTGAATAAAGACTTGGACTCACGTCAAAAGAGCGGTGGCCAATAAATTAAAATTATATATAAAATGGAGGTGTTTCTGAAGATCGAAAAGATAGAGGGTAGTAGTAGGATACTGGTGTTGGGACAGTCCAGAGACATGTGGCGGGTTGTTTGGTAGTGGAGAGGACATGCTGGGCAGAAGAGAGAGGGGAATTGTTGGGGCATGAAGAAATGTAGAGGAGTGAGAGCGGGCCATTTGTTTAGGAGAAGTCGATACCAAACATTTCGAACCATTGGAGCGAGTCGAATTTTCCAAAATCTTTTCCATTGCTGTGGTGGGGTCGTAGGAGGGCCATGTTGGATCGTGAACAAGATTGGTAATGGAGAGAACGAATGGTGCGGCTATTCCAGTGAAGTTCTCTGATGTGATCCCATGTTTGTGATGTGAGTGTTGGTGTGGGTGATTGATCAGGGTCGTCCACGGGGAAGAAGGTGTCGGAAATGTATTAGTGGAATGGGAAGGTAGGTGTAGAAGTAATAGTGGACCTTATCTGATTCAAAAAGTAACGACCAACAGGAAGGTCAGGGGAAACAGTAGGATGAACCATCAAAGAGTTGGATGAAGGGGACAGAACAAAAAAGTCACGACCTCGTAGAAACCTGTATTTAGTTTTATGGAGCCAATGGGAGGACGGCACCTGGTATAGTAGCCAAAGTGGGGCATCCAAATACATCGCTGGGGACCAAGATATTTTGATGGAGTCTATGGAGATAAATGAGAGTAAGTGAGCAATGAGTATAAAAGGGGACTGGAAAGGGAGTCGGGTGCCTATTTTGAAAGTGGGGAGGAGGGGAGAATTTTTTATTTCATTTGCATTGTGCCTGATTCACATCAATGTCACACTCTATTTTATTTCATTGCTACATTTATATGCAAGATACAACAGATGGATGGAAAAAGGGGCGTGAAATGGTTGTGCTAATAAATAAAACAAAAGTATAAAATAAGTGATACCATTGATATGGTTTTTATTTAATTGATAAAATGTCAAGTCTTTTTACAAGAAAATGAAGATATTTGAGGCTGTGTGTAAAATGACAAGTGTGAAAATTAAGTGGAGGATTCAGGGGTAAAAATAGAATGAAGTGATAAAGCGGATACACAAATGATGACGATATACAGTAGATACTGTACTTTGGTATATATATTGCTAACCAGGAACTAGGAATACGATAGGGTGGGCGGAAGTATTTTACACATAAAACTGTTTCACAGTTTCACGCGCAGCTGGAATTTGTTTTACGTGGAGTAATTCCTTTTTTTTCTGGGGAGGCGTGGTTTAGTTTATCCATATTTTTTCTTTCAATGATCGCGGGCTTTTCGCTAGATGCTTGTTTGATGTGTGTGACGACAACTTCCATACCGGATTCGGGAATGGTGGATGGACATTGGAACTCAGCTAGAGCATGACTTGTTTTTAACCCATTCCCAAGGGCTCCCCGAAATATAGTTCCCACAATATCCGTGCAAAAATAAAATAAATACCAATTCTCCAATTCATCTTGCCAAAACTCCCACCATTTTTTTTTTTTTTTTGATGAGCAGTCTTAATCATCTTCCGCTTGAAATTTTATCGTTGATTGGGAAACATCTCCAACCATGGGATCTTTATGAATGCTCTCTCGTCAACAAGCGCTTTTATACAGCAACAAATCCATTATTATGGCGAACATTGGAACTCTTTGATGCTGAAACTTTACAGAAAGTCATCACTAGTTTGGTTGATGCACGCGATTCGCTAGGCCGACATGTGCGGGATCTCGTGACTTATTGTGATGGCTTCAATGACAATGACTTCCTCTTGCTTATCAAGCACCTCCCTCATTTGGTATCATTTACTTCAGAAGCAGCAGATAACCTCACCGACAACAGTCTCCATCGTCTTGCTCATTACTGCCCCAACCTCACCACACTCTACCTTAGGTTGTCTCCTGTCTCCCTGCCATCTATCATTTCTTTGAGTCAACATTGCCATCAACTCCGCGACGTGTGTTTGGATGCTTGCCCCAATATCTCCTCTAGTGATTTTTTTTCTGCACTTGCCCATGGCGCTATGACGTTGGAACGACTTCAAGTAGACGTCAGCCAGATGCTGGATTTAAGGGAACCTAGGATTGCGGACAAGGCGGTATTGGATCTGGCAGTGCTTGACCGGTTGACCGAGCTTTGTCTGTGGTATGCGCCCAATGCATTCAGTGAACGCATCATCACACTGACGACGACGGATCACATCCCCTGGCCTCACTTGAAGGATATCGATCTATCCGAATCATCCTACACACACTTGACCGATCGACAGTTTGTGGCTTTTATCCAATCTCATCCAGATCTCACATCCATTGCGTTGAACTCCTCCTTGTTGACCAATACTTCCTTGCATGCGATTGCCATTTATTTACCTTCTGTGTCCTCCATCACTCTGTTGTCTTGCCGTCACTTCACCCATCTTGCGGTCCGTCGCTTGATCCGCAATTGTCCTCGCCTCACATCTTTCTTTCTTTCCGAAGGCTGTCTATGGATCGAACACTTTCCTGAAATGCGTGAAGCCCCTTTCAAAATGGGTCTGATTGCTACTACTACTACCGCTGCTGCTACCAGTGGTCATGGGTATGTCACCGCTATGTATACAGATGATTTACAACAAATTCGACTTGGACCCGAGCCTGGTGATGAATAGAACGGTATGATGCATGCTGTACGTCAAAAAAAAAAGAAGAACGATTTGGACGCCAGAGGATCACCGAATATTATTATACTCCCGCAACAAAAATGATTGCTTTTACAGTATATGGGATAGAGATGAATGGAACTGGGGAAAGGGGAACTGGCAAAGGACGCGGGAATATTTGGGCGGGATTCAGTTTTACAACGATGACATGGCTAGGTGGCTGTTTGTTGGGGGGAATATCATATACTTTTGACTTTTTTTGATTCAATAAAAAATATCCTTCTTATTTTACTCTTTCATGTCTTTTTTGTTTTTTGAACTGGTGTAAGGATTGTACTGGGATGTATTGAAATTGCTTGACTGGGATAGCAAATAAACAAGAGTGCTCCTTTCTGTTTTTGACACGTCTTTTTTTTTTCTTCTTCTTTAAATAAAAATATCTTCTCTGATGCTTCACTAAAATAATGGTAGTCGTGGTTATAGTAGTTAGAACTTGAAAACAGGGGCATTTTGAAAAAGACAATACAAATATGGGTAGGAAAATCCTTTCATTTTAGATGTCTGACTTGAGATCTACCATTAGCTCAGTCCTCCTTCTTGTAGATGCGTATCATGAAAACCGTCTTTTAGCCTAGGATAGTATCAGTTGACATTTGCTTTATTTTGCAGATGATTAAAAACGATATCTGGTCCTTTTTTTTTTTTTTTATCATTAGCCTCTCATGCATACACATATTTGTCTTTATTTTTTAAGACCTGCTTTCACGAGCAATCCACGCTCTGAATAACTTTTATTGTGAAACACTTGCCAAAACCACAAACATTTCAGTACATTTCAAACCTTCACTTTGAGCTACAAGTTATACTCATATTCAATTTTTATTGGATAAAAGGGACAATCATGGTCAGTGCCACAGTAAATTTACACTACAGATACTAAAACTAAATTTTCCTAAACTAATTAAGAAATTCAAAAAAGCCATTCCGTCTTTGAAAAAAAAAAAAAACAAATAATGCCGATAAAAAAAAAAAAAAAGAGACAAGGTAGAGAATGGATACAGAGGTCAATGACCACCACTTTATTCAATACAGACTAATAACCACGGGGTGGCATTCTATCCCATCCATTATTCCATCTCGAGCTAATCCCATCCAACGGTCCCAATTGCCATCCTTACTAGTAACTAACACTATCAGGAGTAAATGAAGAATATCTACTCTACACTCCTTCCTACACTACTACATCACACTAAATCGTGAATATTGTACCAATGTGCAATTCGATAAAGTTTGGAAGAGTAACACGTTTTGTAAACAAATCCTAAAGGCAAAGGTATAAAATATATTATGATTAGTCAATTAATAAACCGAGATAGGTGAGCACATCCTATTTTTTTTTTTTTTTTTTTTTTTTTTTTTTTTTTTTTTTTTTTTTGCTTACATACATTGCCGATGCTTGATTTGCAATTACCACCATCAATCCTTGATCATGTGGAGAGCCCAAGTCCTTGATCTATCATTCGTCATCAACTTGTGCTTCCATTCTTTGATTCCCAAGGGATGTAAAGTGATGTTCAATCAGTCAATGAATTCTTTTGTCATCATAGCTCCCCGTCGTGTATCGTTCGAGATGGAGAGCCTAAAACAACAACAAAAAGTATTCGTCAGAGCAATCAAAACAATCACCCTCTATCGCCCTTTCACTTACAATCAAATAAATCAGTGCCACTGTTCGTCGCTTGATCAGCCATGGCATGGGTGGTTTGATGTGCTTTCTTTATCTAGGGCCAAAGTCCTCCTATAAACAAGAAATAAAAGCTAGTTTAACATCCATCTCCCCCCCCACCTCCCCTTTTTTTTTCTGCAATGATATAAAGGGAGAATTTTACCCTTATAAGAGAGATGGGAGATTGTTGATCTGCTTTGGTCGATGTCCACACCGATCACAAGTCATCATCATCATTATCATCGGTACGTGCGAGTCGTCGATCCATGCGGAAGGCGAATAATGTGCAATCCGCATGATAGAGAGATGTTGTTTTGGATATTTGCTTGGGGGACGCGTAGCAGGGGGTGATGCCGATTCAAGATAATATCGCCGTAAAGTTTATTCTGGTGGTGATGAGTCGTCTGGTCCGTATACTGTTGCACTACACTTAGTATTTCATTGTCTATCGAATCGCATCGTTGTCTATGTCGCTGACACTATAAAACAAGATCAGTCTCCGTTCCTTCCCCTCTCCCCATATGTACGTGTGTGTCCTTACAGAAGTATAGCTAGATCGCAGAGCGGAATTGGGTTGTGTTAGATCGGCTGTCCTATTGAACGACATTTTTTTTTTTTCAAAAAATCAAGAAGGTTCATAGTCAAATGCGCCAGTGGATTGAAATAGAAAAAACACGATTGCTGTTTATCGTCAGTTTGGTGAAAGCGTTTGTGCAAAGTTGCATGCCAGTTGGTGTTGGAAGACGCTCACGATGAAGGACTAGATTCAAAAAAAAAGGGTCAATGTATGGAAGAAAAAGACAGTAGGGCAATAGTACCATTTTTTTCTGACAGGCAAAAAGATGAAGCAAGATGGAGGCGGAATAATCCATAACGCAACAGAGGTCATATAAGTAAAAAAGGAGGGCTGTTTTCGTATTTCTTCAGTTTCATAGTGATGGCATAAAAAGTTGCTGACATTTTTCCTCAGGATATATACGAACTACATTGAAGTGAGAATAAAAAAAAAAAAAACATTCGAAGTTAAACGCAACTCCTGATTTCCATCAACAATAAACCCTCCTCGAATTGTTCTTTGTGTCAGATGCGACTTATGACAAAAAAAAAAAAAAAACTGTGTACATACCGATACCCAGAGTGAGTCATATGACAGGGCGACATGAAGGTCGTTGTGCTGTGTATCATTTCGTGGGAAGGAGAGGATGAGTATAGGAAGTGTGCGAAAAATATATATTACTTTACCTTTATGTTGGTCAATAGTTAAAGCGAGTTCTGCCAGTAGTATTTTTACTGCAAGTAAGTTTAGTAAGAGAGTAAAGCAAAAGTCAAGGCAAAAAAAAAAAAAAAAAAAAAAAAAAAAAACGGAAGGAAGGAACGGGATATCGCGATTTCACCAGAACCTTTTTTCGGTATTTGAAAAAAACGCCCTCTTTGTCGAAAAAAAAGGAGTTTTGCTTTTTATTGAACCAATATCCAATTTAAACTTTCAAAAACTCACTTGAATACCTGGTACCTGATGAGGTAAGCGGCCCGTAATCTATATCAAAGGCAATAGAAATATTAATACACATACACTTTTTTTTTTTTTTTTTTTTTTTTACTATATATACTCGTCTGGAATTACAGTCAACAGTGTCAACAGAGCACACCACTCGAGCCCCTTTTCTATCGCCCTACCCAACCTCTATTATTGCGCTCAAATGAATACCTCCCAGGAACTAATATATTGGGCAACAACAAGATCCTCTCAGACACGAATGAACTACATTCCTACATTCTGTCAAAAGCAAGTCATTCGAGATGAATCGAATCACTACATCGGCGCCACATCACAGACGACTTCACCTCCTTAATCCTTCCTATTTGTACAGTATCACTGGACAAATTTGATTAATCCATGAATCGTCTTATCTCAGAGCTAGCGCTCCATGATTTTTTACGGGCGGGTGTTCTGGTGGATCCATGGTATGACCTCACAGCCAAGTCTGCTGACTAAGGTAAACAACCACAATCGAATAACGACGATGTTTTCAAGATTAGGTTTCGAAAGGATGATGTATTTGTCTTTCTTAGTGGTTGCAGTGGTGGAGTCCTTGGCACAAGGGCATCTCGTGGCAAATCGGTGGTGTTGCATGATTGGATGGTTTTAGTATGGTTGGATTTGTGCAATGGATAGGCAATGGTTTAGAATAACTTTAGTCTTCGTCTTACAGTAGTAGCCTAGTTTTTTTCTTCTTATGTTGCTTTGTCAATAAAGAATTAAAAAAAAAAAAACATTTATTGTAATATCATCATCATGCTGTCTTTTACTGTTTTTTTTTTTTTTTTTTTATGATGTGCTGAAAAAGTGGGATGAGAGGGGATGGTGGATCGAATGGGGAGTTTAGAGGAACATGCCGTAAAAGTACGTTGTGCTCCTTACACCAAAACTATTATATGAAAAAAAGGAGGTTGACAGACGTTGGATGTCGGGCTACTACTGAGGGGGGGGACGAGGAGACCTCATTCTTTGTCGATAGAATACTCAATACTAGACATGGCAGGCATATAATGTTCGCATTTTCGTATATGTGAAAAATGCGCGACGCCAACATTTAGACCCTTAGCCTTGCTACTTTAATAACTATCTATATAAAAAGAAAGGGACAGCTTGATACTGGTAGGAATGAGTTTTCAAATTGGTCCATCAATCAGTTCATCGCAAATTCATGGACTATGATACATTATCCAGTGCTGTATTGACAAGCTAGCAATCCAACCAATAACAAAATCGAGCATAATCATCAATCCAAAAAAAAAAGAAAAGAAAACTTCTTTGCAATATTGGCAACGGATTATATGGCTTCTGTCGTATTTGTCATCGTCTATCATTTTTAATGAGAATGGTAGTTGGGACAGTGGGATGGCATGGGATTGGGATGAAACAGGGGGCTTCAAAATTTGTCCAATGGGATGACCATTCTTGATTTTGTATCATAGATCCATATCAAATATACCAACTTGCCAGGACACAGATCCAGTCCAAAAATTGCAATTCCTATCCAGTCATGATTCAATCATCTATTCACACTGTCCAGTGACTTACTCCCCTCATTTCGATCTCATCCCAATAATACAGTAGTAGAGTTCACAATTGGTTTGGTTTCGGTTCTGCTTGAAAACAAGCCGAACCAAATGCTAATGCTAAACATACGAATATCAGCCATTTGGTGAATAGGATCAGTGAATCTAGTATAGTGTACCATAGTCTAGTATTGATTATTATTTCCTATTTTATTCAATAAAAAACATTTGAACTTGAATATGACTTGTAGCTCAAAGTGGTAGTGGGAAGTAAGTAGATAGGATATGCGATATACAATATCAAAATAAAAAAAGGTTTTATAAAATAGTCAACATGTATTTGCGTCCATGGTTGAAAGTATATGATCTATTTTATTAAAGTGCCTTATAAACAAACATAAATTTGGAATGGTCAACGCTAACCTAAATGAATTGTATTAAGGGCTCTACTGTTGAAGACAACTAACCATATGAAAGAGGGGTAATGGTTTTAATGGATATGTATATTAAAACGGTAAAGGGGGAATAAATGGAGATGGTATTAAAAGGAAGGGAAACAAGAGAAAAAGATAAAAACAAATAAATAGACTACACACCAAGCCACATGATTTGATGCAAGTGAAAACCCGAATGGGACCGAATGGGAACCCTAATACACACCCTTGATACTGTATATAGTGTGAAATGCAGAGGTAAAAATTGAATAGATGCTGAAACGAAGACGAGAGATGTGGAATAGGCCTATCAGAAGCCACGCTTTTATTCGTAGTTTTTAATAATGTTTTTGTAATTCAAGTAAATTTTTTTTCTAATATCATCCCTAATCCTCATACCTCTCTAAGCTAGTCGAATGATTTTGGATGGACAGAGAGATTCAGGAGGTGGAAGTTGATAATATATATAAATAAATAGAGATAGATGATAAAATAAATAAAATAAATAAACTAACTCTATAAGGGTGGTGTTAAACCAAATAAAATTATGTATACTAAAAAACCTGTTTATTGTATAATAAAAGATTAAAATAAAGAGAGGGAGGAGACAAAAAGTACTTACCGTTATATTAACAACGGTTTAGAGTATCAGTAAAAGAATAATATAAGATGAAGAAAAAGGGAAAGAGAGATACTGTAAAAATATATATGTCAAATTTAAATAAAAAGTCTAAAATCTAAAATGGGAGTCGGAGTAAAAAGAGAGAAACCAAAAGAGGACTGTTATCACAACAGGTGGGTTCCTACCACATCTTTTTCAGCATCATCCAAAATCAGTTTTGTTTGCAATAACTGGCGAGCCTTACTGAGCTTGTTGTTAGGTCGTAAGTAATACCGTTCAAAAGTCTCCGAGTTTAAGGCTCCAGTTGCCATGCATCTTGATTTGTTGTTGAGTGATCCCTTGCTGATACGCGGCTGTTCCTGATGCGGAGCGGATTGAATGTGACGTAAAAATTGTTGTATCAATTCCAGCTGCTTGCATGATTGTTTTGACATGTTGCGCCATCGACTTTGCTGGGTTAGATGCATGATCCAGATATGCCGGAAATAAAGATTGTGTGGCAGGTAAATTCTTGCGAATATCCTTGGTTCGTTCCATAAAGGTAAACAGCGTTATCACCGAGCAAGTGTTCACCTGATCAGGTACTGTAGTATGTGCGATGTAGTCTGTCGCCAGTATTCCACGAAATGTTGAAGACGTCTCCCCCCGGAGCTATCCCATCCATCGGTGTTGTGTAATGTTGAGCCGATGTTATTGATGATGATTTCATTGGGAAGGAGGTGTTGATTGGCTGGAATGGAATGGGTTGTTGGACTGTTGGTGTGATTGGTGTTGGCGGGGTTTTCCAAAAAAAGATTTTTGTGCAAGAATGAAGTCGCAAGCTGATAATCGTTGACGTGACGAATCATGTTTCATTTAACCCTGGTGAATTGGTGTTGCTTCGCGTAGAACAAAAGTATGGACTTGAAATGAATTGGGAAGGACCATACAGCGTATTCAAGAAAACTCCGGAAACCCTTGGTGGTGAGCTGAAGAACGACTGGGTGCACGTCGACCAATTGAAGAAGGCTGCCACTTTTAATGAGATGTTGGAAACTCATCCGTGGGTTGATGTGTCTAAATCCCGCGCCCAATGGCCCTGCTGATACTCTCCGTGACCCTACCATTGTGGAAGAAAGAGTGGTTAATACACCGATGGACTCGCAAAAAGCTATTTTGGACCTATACCTGTAGCCAATGCTATGCCTACTGATGCTGAACACGAAGACATTGTTGATCAAGGTAAAGAAATTTCCTGGCAAGAAGAAGAAGGAAATTTAAAAAAAATAAATCAAGAAGGCCCCGTGAAATTTCAAGAAAATTGTGATGGCGCTATTCAAATGCCGCCTGCCCAAGATAACTGTCACCCTGATTTTATGCCGCATACCGATGATCAAATTTCCGAAATGAAACCTGCTGCCTCTGCTGAAAATATGCTTGACATTGACATGGACCCTGTTGTATTTTGCATATGAATGTAGCAATAAAATAAAATAAAGTGTGACATTGATGTAAATCATGCACAATGAAAGTGAAATAAAAATAAATTCAAACCCAGCGCTACAATACAAGGGCTCAGATCATATATGGGTGTCATCATCTGATTTCACTTTTTCCTGTCTTTGAAAAAGAACCCCATTTATTATATCAAACCGTAGTAATAGTTATACTGTTTCATACCATAATCATATCCTTATAAAAAGATGCTTGGTTTCTATCAAATAAACGCTCTGGCGCTCCGCTGGTGCTTTTGGAAATCTTTCGATTTACTGGGTGTCACAGTTTTTTTTTATTAAAGTGTGGGTTTCGATGGGATAGGATTAAAGCCTCCGCCATTTCGCACTGTGGTGGGCAGCCCTTTGGGGCCCAACCGTCGTGCTCAGCGCGTCGTCAATAGATACTTTTTTGAAAAAAATGGAAGGTCGAAAAATAGGGTGACTGAACCATTCGCACTCCGCCTCCATGGATTTAAATTTTCTGTTGGCCTTTTTTTTCTTCCTCTTTCTTTCTTTCTTTTTTTCTTTCAGAACATCAACTTCAACTGCGGATTTAGTGATCTTGGATTAGTGGTTAGACTTGAATCAGGGGCCTTTTGAAAAGTGCAATGCAAACATCATGGGGAAACCCTTCCATTTTGGATTCGTGATCTTCGACCGTCCTCAAATTAGTATTCATTTTAGAATAGTGTCATTAGCTCAGCT
Source organism: Absidia repens (assembly GCA_002105175.1). Taxonomy (NCBI): domain Eukaryota; kingdom Fungi; phylum Mucoromycota; class Mucoromycetes; order Mucorales; family Cunninghamellaceae; genus Absidia; species Absidia repens. The sequence goes on along the minus strand of MCGE01000052.1, from coordinate 9,557 downwards.
TAGTGTTAGTTATCATAGTTTATATTGCATCTATATCAGAATTAAACATGTCTTGTCTATTTACAATTATTCTCTTTTATGCCTGTCATTGTCTCGCTGAATGAGCATGGCATATGTGCGTGAAAAAAAAAACCGGCAGCTCGTTGTGTAAAATGCTACGTACAGTTGCCAAAAAAAAAACCTCCCCAAGATTGTAACAGCAACATGGATACAGTGATATGAGTGAAGGAAATGGATGCAAATTTCAAAGTCATAGATCATTATCTTAGTTTGATATTTTAGATAAGGATTTGGACCATGCTCTTTTCAATATGTTAATAAAGGTTATCAACATTCTCATCTTGTTTTTTTTTATTATTTTATTTTTACAAAAACCTAATTCACAACAGACCCGTCACGCCGCCTACAAGCTCAACTTGAAGAACATGTAGACAGCCCTACTGAAGATGCGTTTGCCGTTCCAATGGAAGAAACAAGACCTAGCTCACCTCTTTTCGAATCCTGTCGCATCATGAAAAATGATGGCATAAAAATAAAAATAAAACCTGTTCCTGAAGAAATTGAAATTCCGATTAGGAACACTGCATGATAAAAATAAATAATCACGCGACATTGTGATAGAAGAAAAGAAAATAATGATTCACTTCATGAAATCATTAGGTCCCATAAAATAGAATAAAAGAAAATAAAATACCCTTGCAATAACATCAATCATATCACCATACACCTAATATCAGAACATCATACGATCATAATAAAAATAATGATCATGATAAAAAATAATAATAACAATAAACCCATGTAATATCTATTTCTAATGAAACATAAGATATAGTATATAAAGAGTGACACTTTTATTAATAAAAACCATATACAAGAATCTCACTTAATTCTACCTGTCCCACTTTTTATTTTTTTTATTTTTTTCTTTATATACGTTATTTCACACTTGCTTCCTGAATATGGCCAATTCAGTCTTCTTGCCATACATGATTCCACCCCAAACCATCACCGAAGTCCTATTACTCTTGAAAGTTGGTGCCTGACAACTCAAATAGTGCCTTTCGAAGGATCTTCTCCAACAAAGATGACGTCGAGAGTATTTGCCTCTTTCGAAGCTCGATTCATCCGTCCACAAAACCTTCCTCCAGTCTTCTTTCGTCCAATTTTTGTGTCTCAGGGCGAAATTCTTCCTTTCCTTAATATGTCTAGGCATAAGAAAAGGCTTTTTCTTTGCAACCCTGGAGTAGAAGCCGTTAGCGTGCAACGTACGTCGCAGAGTCTGAATTGACACTTTGACCGCCATTTGACGTTGGAAGTCAATAAGCCTTCCACTGCGTTGTTGGTAGACGAGCTTCCTCAGTTGACGGACGTTACGCGCAGAAAGTATTTTTTTCCGCCCTGAGCCTTTTTTCCTTTCAAACGAGCCAGTTTTCTCATAAGCCTTGATTATGCGGCAGATCGTCGAACGATTGACATGCAATTCATTGGCGATTTCCTGCAGCGTCATTCCGGTTTTTCGATACGCGATCGCTTGTGCTTTTTGTTCAGGTTTTAAGGCCATAGTTGTAAAAAGTAAACAGGTAATTATTATGGCGGCGGCTGTGTGGGAGTCACTTTTCAGTGGCTAAGTTTTACTAATTTTCTGACGGAATTTTAATTTGTTGCATTTTTTTTGGTACCCTGCTGTAGAGGCACAATTTGTTGTCACGTCGATACTGTTTTTGTGCGTAATTGGAAGACACATGACTGTAGATTTCTGAGGATAACGATTGTATTTGGCCAGTGAGGGTTTCTTCAACTTTCTTCAAGTCTTGAGTGGTGGTGTGTATCACATGGTGAACGCCTCCTTCGGTTGTTGCGATTCGGTGTCCCAGGTGAGTCAAAGTTTCCTTCAAAGATTTGAATTCCTCAGGAATAGTAGCATGGAAGCGTTGAAGTAGATCGTCTAGCACATTAGCCTGTTCAGTAGACTGAGACATTGTTGAGATTGAGCGAGTTTGTAGATCAAGAAGTAGGTGGCAAAAATATAGACCAAGAATAAAGTAGGCAGAGATAAATCAAATTTAATGGAGAGGACAATTTCCATTAACCAGAATATGTGATAGTTCAGAGACCGAATGGGATCAATTGAGTTGATTCCAACAAAGAAAGACAAAGACAAAAAAAATAGGATTCGAATCGATTTGATCTAGGCACAGATGTAGTGAAGATCAGGACAAGACAAGGGAGGACAGATTATACTACAATGTATTTGTTGACAGAGCAGTATCAAGACGAGACAGACAAGACAAGGGAGGACAGAATATATTACAATGTATTTGTTGACAGAGCAATATAAAAAGCGAGACAGACACGACAGGGAGGAGCAGAATATATTACAATGTATTTGTTGACAGAGCAATATAAAGCGAGACGGAGAAGGAGTGGTGTAGTTGTAAATCGATGACCACACAGAGGCAATTAGATGAGAAGATTTTCAAAAAGGACAAGACAGAAGAAGTAATAACCAATGTTGTTGGATCTGTTATGATGTCAGAAACCGGACAGGACGGAAATAGGTTAAACTTCACAATGTTATTCATGTTGATTCATGACACTCATTTTCTTTTTTCCACATAAAAATTTTGATATTAGTAAAGATAGAAAGAACCTCACGAAACTACTGTCTTCATATCTTTTATTTTTCTCAACTAACATTGAAAAATCACACGATCGTTCGATAATTACCGCGAGTATCGTAACAACTGTGATGAAGGTACTTTCTTTTGTCTTCATATATTGATTATATTTTTTTTATTGGTATTTGAGGATCTTCCAACATTCAACACGTTACAGTATGTCACAAGTCTGATGTTCGTGGTCGTATCCAAATTGCTCTCTGTGATATTGGTGCTGTCAATGATCGCCATTTTGCAAGTGTCCCTGTCGTATTTGTCATTCTCTATATTTAAATTATAAATCAATATACCAAATATAGCAAATGTCAGACTCAGATCAGGAACTAACTGTCAGTACACCAATAATACTGTACCTTAGTAGTAGAAATTTATTATTCAAACAACCGCTTCCCCGATTTTATTATAAAAGCCCTCCATCATTTTACTGAAATAATAATATAACTTTGTCTTATTTACTAAACACATCACAGTGTCGTATCATGAATAAAAATGTTCTGCCTGAATAATCAGCAGAGCGGCATTTGAATAAATTCAGGTACCAATTAATCATTTATCCATTTCAAAACCAAACCAATGATCTCTACATAAGATATGAACATACACTTACAGTATCATGATTCTTTTTATTTGTAATCATTATATTTGTAATCATTATGATATGATTTATAATCCTTATAAGAAAACCAATGAAAAAGTTTGCTTACTAGTTCCAATTGTATTAACACCAATCATGATCAAATAACCAACATCATAGATTACCCGGTCTTAAACGTTATTTTATTTTTTATTTTGTATAAATAGTCTCTAGTATTTTATTTTTATTTTTATCATCAACATTAATCTAAATTAAAGATAACAAAGAATCTCACCTATTTTCTTACGTCTTTATTTTTCTATTATTACAAACCCTACATTCAACAGTACTGGATGCAATAAAAACTGTGTGTTAATTAGGGGAGGGACAAAGTAAAATGGGTGATGAATGATTCCATAGTAAGTAATCCGGAAAGCATGTGTTTATCTTATGCATACTAAGAGGAAGCAGTAAAAAATGGGGATAAGAGTAAACCAAAAATGGATGAGGTTGATATCACTGCAAAATAAAAAAAGTGCTAAACTGAGGATTATTACAAACAAATGATTCATGATATTGGTGATAATGTGAAAAAAAAATGATCGATAAAGCTGGTGGAAGTAAAAATAGTAATGTAAACAAATGATCGATGGTGTTGGTGGTACTAGAAGGAAATGATGGATTTTGTTGTCGGTAGAAGATTCAGGAAATCCGGAATACCATAAACAAATGATTGATGATGTTGGTACTACTGTACATAGTGTGGAATACAAACAAACGAACAATGATGATACTGGAAAATAGGCGAGAGATATTAATAAAGTGTGATAATGAATGTGAGAGCGAAAAAAATTCAATCACGAACCAGGCAAAACATTATTAAAAAAGTGTCGATTCATGCAAAAAATCCACTCCCAGCTTTCATGCTCTGTTGATAATATTTTCCTTTTTAAGTAAATGTTGTCTATGTCAATTATATTAATAAAGCACGATTATATTGAATATAACGGTGGACTGGGTATTGCGGTAGTGCTGTATAATTATAGTTGGCTATCGTTATGGAATGGTCTTGATTTAAAAAAGAAGTTTTTTCGAGAATCAAAAGCAGGAAAGATGGCGAAGCAATTTTAAGAAGATAAGGCTTGGATTTTTTTTGAAAGAAAAAAGGTTGAACCATTTGTTCCTAGAAAATCGGTGATAGTATGGTAGTGGATGAATAAATAAGATAATCCGTGTTTATTTCATAATTATATAGTCAAAAAGAAGATCATCATTGATTCTTGCTAGACAGCTGGAGTCCCCTTTTATTGATCTCCCTCTTTTTTTTTCGGAATGCCTTCATCAAATCTCCAAGGGTTCAGGCGATCGTTTTAGTTTAGAGATCAGAGGTATAGTAATGTTTCAATAAAAGAAAAGTTTATTCATCAATGAGGAATGAGGGTACCTTTTTTTTTTGACGGGGGAGGTAGTTTTTTTTTTTTTTTTGACATACCACAGGAACCCCTTTTTTTATAGACAGCTAGAAACGTTTTTTTGATAGATAGAAGGCACCCACTTTTTGTTTGATAGATTTTGTTCACGGACCTCTGGATATTTTTGTGAAGGCAATTAAAATAAAACCCCGCTCAGCCTGAATTATTTTTCTAGGGGCATCCCCCATTTTTTCTCTCTTTTTCTTTCCTTTTTTTTAAACAAAAATTCATTTTTTCTTCATTGTTTTTTGCTCGTTGTGGAGGTGGTGGTCTCGGTTTTCTGTTAGAAATAGTTTAGAAGGGTTTTAGAAAAGGGATTGCAAGAAGCATGGGGAATCCCTTTCATTTTGATTCTAGAATCTTGGGGAAATGCCTTGATTAGCTTAGTACATATATGTCTCTTTTCTTCAATAAAGCATATCTCTGCTTCAATAAACCTTGTCTTTGTTTGAAAAAAATGTGTATTTGCTTCAATGATGTGCGTTTAAGCTTCGTTAGAAGTTTGAAGATCCATTTTAGAAATCGCTTTTTTTTTTATTTGACATCGTTCCTTCTTATACACATTGATCTAGATTAGCACCTCTCTCAATTACTATTAGCGGTCTCTATTTACATCTTCTTTCCTTTTAGTATAGTATTGACCATTATGATTTAATAAAAGCTTTTTTATTTTGCAATGAACAATGGATGGCAAAGCCTTTCTACTGTGGTAGACTAATCTGCATACTAATGAACATACTACTATACTGTTCTACATACTATTCTTGTTTGGTAGTGCATCCCTATAGTGTGGTGATCTATTTTCCAACCAATTTCGTACGGTAAATGCCTCTAAATGCTATAATGCTGTAAGCAATACTGAAGCATAAAGGCTTGTTATTATGGCTGTACGTTTTCCCTCCTTTGGCTTTGTTTGTTGACAGGCCTCCCAATTTTTTGTGACGGGATTGAAAATCGAAGCCCGCTCCTCCTGAATTGTTTTCTCTCGCCTTTTTGTTTCCTTTCTCATCACAACAATCCTCACCATTCAACTTTGGATCTGTAGAATAGTATACATTAGAATACCTCATTCTTCATTCATGAATAAAACCTTTTTTATTGAAACACCGCTAAACTTAAGTCACTAAACTAAAGGGAGGGGAGTGAAAGGATCTCGGGAGCAGTCGAGGGATTTTGATGGATGTCGTGAAAAAAAGAGAGATAGTTCCTTTTCCAAAAAAATACCTGCCCACAACCCCCGCACACAAAAAAATACCCCGCACAACCCGCCCTAAAAAAATACCTCCCTCAACAACTCCCAAAATAATGTCCCCCCATACACCCCAAAATAATGTCTCCCCCATACACCCCCAAAAAAAGACCTCCCCCATACACCCCAAAATAATGTCTCCCCCATACACCCCAAAAAAGACCTCCCCCATACACCCCAAAATAATGTCTCCCCCACATCCCCCCAAAATAATGTCTCCCCCCATACACCCCCAAAATAATGTCTCCCCACAACCCCCCAAAATAATGTCTCCCCCACATCCCCCAAAAAAGACCTCCCCATACACCCCCAAAATAATGTCTCCCCCATACACCCCAAAAAAGACCTCCCACTACCCCCATAACCCTCCAAAAAAATATCGCCGAAAAAAGTCTGGTTTATTTGAGCCAAAACCAAAATCAGTAGATTCAACTAACCAAAAGGCCTGAAGAAGGAATGATGTATAAAAAAGGATCTCTACGATGGATCTGTAAGAGGATTTCTAAGAGGGATCTAAGAGGATCTAAGAGGGATTTCTAAGAGGGATTTCTAAGAGGGATTTCTAAGAGGATTTCTAAGAGGGATTTCTAAGAGGGATTTGCAAACTTTTAACGACGTTTAAACACACATCATTGAAGTAAAGACATGTTTTATTGAAGCAAAGACAAATTTTATGGAAGCAGAGACATATTTTATTGAAGAAAAGAGACATACTAAGTTAGTCAAGGCATTGGCCAAGATCCTAGAATCAAAATGAAAGGGTTTCCCCATGCATCCTGTAATCGCTAATCTCAAAACTCTTTTAAACTAGTCCTAACAGAAAGCCAAAGCCACCACCGTCACAACGAGTAAAAAAAAGTGACAAAAAAACAAATTTTTGTTTAAAAAAATGGAAAGAAAGAGAAAGAGAGAGAGAAAATGAGGGATGCCGCTCCAAAAATAATTCAGGCGGATCGGCCTTTGATTTTCAATCCTGTCACAAAAAATTGGGAGGGCTATCAACAAACAAAAACAAAGACGGGAAGCGCTACTGCCATAATAACAAACCCATACTGTATGCTTCAGTATTGCTTACAACATTATAGCATGTAGAAGTATTAACCATAGTAAATTGGTTTGGAAAATAGATCACCACAGTATAGGGATAGGCTACCAAACAAGAATAGTATGTAGAACAGATTACCACAGTATAGTGGTATGTTCATTAGTATGCAGATTAGTCTACCACAGTAGAATAGCTTTGTCACCCATTGTTCATTGCAAAATAAAAAAACTTTTATTGACTCATGATACGTAGTCAAGACTATACTAAAGGAAAGAAAATCTAAGAACTAGTCTACAAGCAATACGGATCTCGAAAAGGGATAGCCAAACTCCTAATGACCTTGAAACACACATCATGGAGCCAAACATAGGGATCTGCAAACTTCTAATGACTTTGAAACACACCCATGTAAAACTGCTAATCAACTTTAAGCACATCCTATTTTTTAACCAAACTCTCATTTTTCAAACAGAACACATGTCTGCTTTCCGGAACCGCTGCTAATCGGCTATTTTGCGCACTGCAAACTTGCTATTTTTGTCACTCAAACAAAACGGGAAATTTGGACACACAACTAATTGCTATTTTCGACACACACACAACACACAACACACAAATTGCCATTTTCCGCATTATACCCTCTTCCCACATTATCACTTCCTATCGGCCGCTCTATTACACACTACAATACCCCACCTTCTTTATTTACTCCACACAATCTCTAAACTAAACCCATCATCTCCATCCTCAACCCATCCTTCATTCGTGAGTAAACGTTTTTTTTATTGAAACAGACTACACTTCTGCATCTCTAAACTAAAACCATCGCCTGATCACTTGGAGATCAAAAAAAAAAATCCTGCCGTCTATCAAAAAAAAAAAAGGTTCCAGCTGTCTATAAAAAAAAGGTTCCTGCTGTCTATCAAAAAAAAAAAAGGTTCCTGCTGTCTATCAAAAAAAAAAGGTTTCTGCTGTCTATCAAAATAAGGGGTTTCTGCTATCTTCCAAAAAAAAAGATTACTCATCACTGTCGTATCTGTCATCCTCTATATTTACATTATAAATCAATGTATCAAATATAGCAAATGTCAGACTCAGATCGGGCACTAACTGTCATATTCAATCCCGATCTGTCAGTACACCAATAATCATTCAATCATCTAATCACAGTCCAATGATTTATACCCTCATCTCTATCTTATCCAATAATATACAGTATTAGTAGTAGAAATTTTATTATTCCAACAACCGCTTCCCCAATTTTATTATAAAAGCCTTCCATCATTTTACTGAAATAAAAATATAACTTTGTCTCACTTATTTTGACTTATCATCTACTACACCAACATTACAACCTTTTTTTTTTTTTTTTTTTTTTGATAGATAGCATGAACTCTCTTTTTGTTTGATAGATAGCAGGAATCTTCTTTTTTTTGAAATACAGTATAGCGGTAACCCCCCTTTTTTTGATAGACCACAGGAACCCCCTTTGTTTTATGATAGACTGGAGAAGCTCTTCTTTTTTGATAGACAGCAGGAATCCTTTTTTTTGGATAGACAGCAGGAATCCTTTTTTTGATAGACTGCAGGAATCCTTTTTTTTTTTTGATAGACCAGAGGTGTCAGGTTTTAAAATTGGAAAAGTTTAGAGTACCTGCACCTATAGTGATAGGTATGCACGTCAGGGGAAAATGGACAGAAAGGGTGATTAGAACAATGTAGATTAGCATGACTATTCTTGAATGGGGCTTACAATAATAAAGAACAGTAGAAGTGTGTATATATAGTAATGGAGAGGACTAGGCGTGACTAGATATAAAAATACTAAAGTATACAATTAGACAAATGTATTATGCAATGGCATACAGTAATGCCGAAGGACACAGCGGACATCAAATCAAATTTTAGGAGCGAGACAATCACTGTAGGTTCAACAATGGATGACGAGACAACCAAAAATAATGTCTGATGAGGACAAGGAATTATATAGCGTGATATATAAAAAGGAACACTGGAAAGATAAGTGGATCTTTGATAGTAGTGTTTGATTTGTTTTATGAAATAAAACAGTGATATTTGAACGTTGGTAATTGAATGATCTTTATTGGATTTGATTTAATTCGTCTTTTTATATTAAATCGGTGGAATGTTCCGATTGGGGAAAGTGGTAGTAAAAAGATGAATAGGAAATAAAAGTAAAATGCTAATAGTGATAAGGTTTGGAGTAGTAGAGGATGTTAGGGGATATATAAGAGAGTGGTGGAAGGAATGTGGTTGGAAGTAGAATAATATAGTTAAGGCAGTAAACTATGATCATTATATATAAAAATTAAATAGTAAAATATGGGCAGCAAAATATGTGTTCCCTGGTGTGGCGCATCTCGGTGGTGATGGTGTTATTCCTGGTGTGGTTTCTGGTGGCGGTGCTCCGATTACTCCATTTGCTGGATCGAATCTGGTTGGTGTTCCTCCCAAAAGAAAAAAAGGGTACTCAAGAAAATGAAGGTGTCGGCGCCTGAAAGGAAGATTGGGATCG